>OZ026548.1:3046396-3051396 GCA_964020155.1 Chondrilla cf. caribensis
GCATTATCCCCACATCAACACACAGAGGCAATGCACTTTACCTTTGTCAAGAGAAACACATGCTAATTATACATCTGTTTCTCCTCCTCCCTAATGTGAACAGCTTCCACATATTTTACAGACCAAACTTAGAAGTACTGCCGTAGAAGTCAATGATGCACTGTAGGTACACAGGCCACTCATGATATCTGGCTGCTTATGTACCTTTTGCTGTACTCTGACATTTAAACGAACAGCTGCTAAATGACTCCAAATTCAAATTTGTTTTAAATATTGCACATTTTCCTTCCACAAATGAAATGCTTGCCTTAATATCAATGAAAGGATTGCCTCATGACATCACATATACATTTCCTCCTTATTTCAATAACATGCAGTGATAATAATCCAGCGCCAGTGAGCATCTTCTCTCAATATTCTCTCTGAAATGATTGCCCTACCCACAATATAACACCTTATGCAGGTACAGGATGTACATTTCCATTACAAGAGTACACTACTACTGACCTTCCAGCCACTGTACACAGTGCTGTGTAGCTTCTTGGTGTACTGCTTATGTAAACCCAATTCTCTTATTTGTATGAAGTCCAGTCTGGGAAGCTACACATTACATGCATGTAGGTTGAAACGAACACTTGAAAGACCTAGTCTGTTCTTTTATCCAGAGGACTAATGTATGTAGCTTGTCTAATATCCCAAATTCCTATAATTGTAGTTGGCACACACACAAACTGATAAA
The DNA here is from genome assembly GCA_964020155.1 of Chondrilla cf. caribensis. Taxonomy (NCBI): domain Eukaryota; kingdom Metazoa; phylum Porifera; class Demospongiae; order Chondrillida; family Chondrillidae; genus Chondrilla; species Chondrilla cf. caribensis. Next base: position 3,047,136 of record OZ026548.1, read on the forward strand.
TAACCACCTCTTTTGTACAACTTAGGACACAACTTACTGTTTACCTTTCTATTATTATTTTTATGATACTAATCCATTATCCATGATTCATGCATATTGTTCATACCATTTATATACAGTGCATAGTTTTTGGCATAGTATGGATGGTGTTGAAATGCGAAATAAATAATGAATTAATGATTTGGACGATTAGGAATGTAAATTCAGCAAGAGTTGAATATTAAAGAAGTAAAAGCTATATATACTATATGTTTCAACATGTATATACATCAGATCGGTAACTGTAGCCACTATAAATGGTGCAAGTAATAATAATAAAACAGATTTCTCATGGTGGCTGGGTGGTCAGGTTACATGACTCCATATTGCAGGTCACGGGTTCAAATCCCCCTGCGGACATTTTTTTTCTGTGAAAAAAGCTCACTGCCTTGAGTTCAATTGCCACTCACCAAACAATTGCAAAGAGCCGTATGTGTGAGCTGGGGACTCATGGCTGAACTGCCAACTGTTGTATAGTATATTGTGCTTTGGTGAAATAAAAAATATTAGATTGGCCTATTTTTTGTATTGGACACTGAGGGCAACTATAAATGGTGTAAGTAATAATAATAATACAGATATCTCAAGATGGCTGGGTGGTCCGGTTAAGCCACTCCATGCTGCAGGTTGCTGGTTTGAATCCTCCTACGGACGTTTTGTCTCTAAAAAAAGTTTGGTTGGTTAGGCTGAAGTGTTTGTTTGAGACCAACTGATCTATGATGAAGAGTATGGACCAGTGATTTGCTCAGTGGTGTTGTTTACTCATTGCTGATCTTGTTTCATGGTGTTTGGCACAATTCAGGGGAAATACCACACTAAAACTAGGGGTGATACTACACTAAATCTACAGAATTTGCTTCATCTACTGAATGTTCCATTCCAAATTACGGGTATACATTGATTGTTACTATCTGTATAATGGTATTATAACACACCCACACACCCACACACACATGCACACACTAGGGCAGGTACTCCACTAAATCCACAGTTACTGTTTTGTTAACAGCATATTCCTTTCCAGATGACAGGTACACGTGGATTGTTACCACCTGTGTACACACACTCCTGCACACACACACACACACACACTCGTGTACACTCACAAAGCACACACATGTACTTGTGCACACACTAGTAGTACACACACATACATGCAAACACACACACACACTCACACACACTATTTATATATGTAAGACAGTGTTGAAAAGCTACAGAAGTGCTTTGAAGCTGTCAGTGGAGAGGCTGATAAGCCACTGGCAAGGGATCTCTTTTGAATTTAAAACATACATCTTACAGGCCAAAGAGAAGCAAGTGTTTAACCATCGCAAGCATACTCACCCAGATGATTTTTATGTTGGATGATGAATACTGAAGAATTACTTTTTGGGGAAAAAATGGGATGATTGATGCGTGATATATCAACTCTTATAACACAGCTAGACCAGACATCATCATTTCATCAACTAAGCTTTACCCTGTATTATTACTAATGTCAATGAAACCCTCCCCTACATACATGTTATATACCATGCAATTAATACTACAATGTATAATTTTACAATGATTCATGTATAATATTATTATTATTGTTCATACCATTTATATTCAGTGTGTATTTTTGGGGCATAGTATAAATGATGTTGAAATGCAAAATAAATAATGAATTAATGATTTAGACAATTAGGAATGTAATTCAAGCAAGAGATGAATATTAAAGAAGTAAAAGCTATAAATACTATGTACGTATATGTTTCAATATATATATATTATATATACATCAGATAGATCACTATAGCCACTATAAATGGTGCAGGTAATAATAATATAACAGATTTCTCATGGTGGCTGGGTGGTCAGGTTACACGACTCCATATTGCAGGTCACGGGTTCAAATCCCTTGCAGACATTTTTTTCTGTGAAAAAAAGACACTTGTGTCCAGTTGCCACTCTCCATAGAACTGTATGTGTGAGCTGGGGACTCATGGCTGAACTGCCAACTGTTGTATATTGTGCATTGGCATAATAAAATGCATAATAATGGCCTATTGTTCGTATTGGGCACTAAGGGCAACTATAAATGGTGTAAGTAATAATAATAATAAGATAGATGTCTCACGATGACTGGGTGGTCGGTTGAAGCCACTTTATGCTGCAGGTCGCAGGTGCGAATCCTCCTATGGATGGATGTTTTTTTTTTCTCTGAAAAAAGCTCACTTCCTTGTCTTCAGCTGCCAATCTCCCAATGAAAAAAAACCTTATGTGTGAGATGGGGATCCACTGCTGAACTGCCTACTAGAGTATAGTACAGTGAAACCTCTCTAATTGGACACTCAGTGGGACCTGAGAATGTTGGATTAGGAGGTTATTGGATTATGGAGTGCCTCTTACCATACTTATGTATGGTGACTGTACCCCATATAATGGTCTTATTAGAGAGAATGTTGGATTATTAAGGTGTCAGATGAGCGAGGTTTCACTGTATATTGTACATTCGAATAATATAATATATAATAAGGGACTATTTTCGGAATGAACAATGAGGGCAACTATAAATGGTACAAGTAATAACATTAAAACAGATAAGTCTTGATAGCCTGGTGTTCGCATGAGAAAACAACATACTATAGGTTGCGTGTTCGAATTCTCCTATGGCCTTTTTTCACACAAAAACATACACTAGCAAGCACTCAAACAAGTTAACACTCAACACTAACAAATCTTACACAAACATATAACTCATAGCCTCACCTACAAACACACATACAATTGCAATTACACTCACAACACACACACAACATAGTACACCCACATCAAAGACAAAACACACACAAACACATATGAAACACGCACAAGCAAACCTGCATACTCATACACAAGAAGCACATGAAGCACACAAACGCACAAGCACATTCACCTACCCACACATGCAAATACACACACTATAATACAACTGCATACGTACACACACAACATACACAACCACAAATCATACACACACAAAAACAAATGAAACACACAAACAAACATGCATACTCTTAAACACATGCCAAAATGAAACACACAAATGTACATACACATGCACATCCACACAATAATACACACGCACGCACACACACACATACACACACACACACACACACACACACACACACACACACACACATGTATATAACAATCAATCAATCAATTAATCAGTCTGAAGGGGCTCGCTCAGCTAACAGGGGTCAGCATAGATGCACAGTAACTGGCATTGAAAAGGTACACACAGGCACTGACTGATATCTGCAGCATGCTCTATTCAGACAATTATGGAAATGGTAGCATACACCTGGGTGCCTGATAGAGTGGCTAAGTGCATGCAGTGTGTTGGGTTCTGCTGCCATGCAGCAATTGCAGTAGTAGCAACATGTGTCATGCATGTTACAGCACAGTAATGTCTGTGATGAATTGAAGGATGATAATGACTATTATAGATGTATTACACAGCATTAGAATGAGTCAATATGTACATAATATACAAAACCCTAGCCCTACCCTAACCCTAGCTTAACTTATCCCCCACTGTAGGAAGAATCACCAAATGTTAATAAGTGTGTACATAAAAATACATTGATGTTATCCCATTGTGTTCTGTATACTGAGCTCACCCAGCTAGCAGGGGTCAGCATAGATGCACAGTAGTTGGCATTGAAAAGGTACACACAGGCACTGACTGATGTCTGCAGCATGCTCTATCCAGATGATTATGGAAATGCTAGCATACCCCTAGGTGCCTGATAGGGTGGCTGAGTGTATGCAGTGTGCTGGGTTTTGCTGCTGTGCAGTAGTTTCAGTAGTAAAAACATGTTTATTCCATGCTACAGCACAGTAATGTCTGTGTTGTATTGAAAGATGATGATAATTATTATAGATGTATTACACAGCATCAAATGAGTCAATACGTACATTTAAAACCCTAACCATACCCTAACCCTACCTTAACTTACCCCCTACTCCAAGTATATTATATATAGGAAGAAAAAGCAAATGTTGATAAGTGTGTACATACGTAAAAATACATTGATGTTATCCCATTGTGTTCTGTATACCAGCATTACTGTAGCACAAGTTGATGATGTATGCGAAATTTTCAATATACATCTACATCTTGCCCCATTCAGGTGCATATGTCAGCATCCGCACATAGTGCCTGTCTCATTGAGCAGCAGCTGTGCCA
>OZ026548.1:3056396-3083896 GCA_964020155.1 Chondrilla cf. caribensis
TAGCTAGTGGTGTACAGTGTGTGCTTGTTCACATGTATTGTGTACATACGTAGTTAGTGGTGTACAGTGTATACTCCTTCACATGTATAATGTACATACATATATAGCTAGTGGTGTACAGTGTGTACTCGTTCACGTGTAAAGTGTACATGCGTAGCTAGTGGTGTACAGTGTGTGCTCGTTCACATGTATAGTATACATACGTATATACATAGCTAGTAGTGTACAGTGTATACTCCTTCACATGTATAGTGTACATACACACAACTAGTGGTGTACAGTGTGTACTTGTTCACATGTAAAGTGTACAGTGTGTGCTAGTTCACATGCATAGTGTACATACGTAGCTAGTGGTGTACAGTGTGTATTCGTTCACATGTATAGTGTACATACGTGGCTAGTGGTGTACAGTGTGTGCTCGTTTACTTGTAAAGTGTGCATACGTAGCTAGTGGTGTGCAGTGTGTGCTCGTTCATATGTATAGTGCACATACGTACATAGCTAGTGGTGTACAGTGTGTACTTGTTCACATGTGTATAGTGTACATACGTACATAGCCAGTTGTGTACAATGTGTACTCATTCACATGTATAGTGTACATACATAGCTAGTGGTGTACAGTGTGTGCTTGTTCACGTGAAATGTGTACATACATATATAGCTAGTGGTGTACAGTTTGTGCTTCTTTCACATGTATAGTGTACATATGTAGCTAGTAGTGTTCAGTATGTGGTCGTTCACATGTATAGTGTACATATGTAGCCTGTGATGTACAATGTGTGCTCGTTCACATGTATAGTGTACATAGTGTGTATTTGTTCACATGTATAGTGTACATGCATAGCTGGTGGTGCGCAGTGTGTACTCATTCACATGTAAAGTGTGCATATGTAGCCAGTGGTGTGCAGTGTGTATTCGTTCACATGTAAAGTGTACATACATAGCTGGTGGTGCACAGTGTGTACTCGTTCACATGTCCAGTGTACATATGTAGCCAGTGGTGTACAATGTGTGCTCGTTCACATGTATAGTGTACATACGTAGTTAGTGGTGTTCAGTGTGTGCTCGTTCACATGTATAGTGTACATACATAGCTAGTGGTGTACAGTGTGTACTCATACACATATACGGTGTACATACATAGCTAGTGGTGTACAGTGTGTGCTCATTCACATGTACGGTGTACATACATAACTAGTGGTGTACAGTGTGTACTCATTCCTATGTATAGTGTACATACATAGCTAGTGGTGTACAGTGTGTATTTGTTCACATGTATGGTGTACATACATAGGTAGTGGCGTACAATGTGTACTCATTCACACGTATAGTGTACATACGTATGTAGCTAGTGGTGTACAGTGTGTACTCGTTCACAAGTGTACATACGTAGCTAGTGGTGTACAGTGTGAATTCACATGTATAGTGTACATACATGCGTAGCCAGTTGTGTACAGTTTGTACTCATTCACATGTACAGTGTACAAATATAGCTAGTGGTGTACAGTGTGTGCTTGTTCATGTATAGTGTACATACGTAGCTAGTGGTGTACAGTGTGTGTTCACTCACATGTATGTAATAGTTATATACTGGCGTGGTGAATGATAGACAATTTATACTGCAAATATATGCATAGTCCAATACAACATTATATGCAATAGAAATGTGTTTAGTAATTTCCTGCATTGTTCTCATGCAATTAATTCTAACAATGAAACTTGTCTGGTGACCTGTGCTGTATCACTGACCTGTGCTACAGTACATGGCTTATGTACGCACAGATTTCTCTTTGATCCTCCCCTCAACCAGTATAAAAGTGTACATACGTAGCTAGTGGTGTACAGTGTGTGTTAATTCATGTATAGTTTTTTACGTTCATAAATATGCAATTATATATTATATCCATGGTTACTAACATGCTGATTGTCTTCACTGGAGAGTGGTAGCATGATCTTGGGGCTCTAATGCATGTGACAGCTGAACGGATAAGGCTGTGTGATATCCTGCATCTGATCCAATTCATTCAAGACAAGTGGTGTGAAAGTCCATGCTCTACTTCAATCACCCTTTGCTCATAATTCCGTCTCTTCTCCAGTTTGTGTTTTCTGTAACAAGTGGTGGTGGAAAGACAGTTGGATGGAGCAAAAGCGTTGAATATCCTAACATCAAAGACAGTAGTACGATTACTGTTGTCAAGACGAGAGTGCTCATCAGTGTTCACTGTCCTGTATTGGAAGGTTTCTCCTGATAGCAGCTGTAGTTGTGGTTCCACTCCAATGTTAGGACATACCTCCATGAGGAGCTGGGCAGTGATGTCTCTTACAGCATTGTGACGTAAGGTATGAATTGCACCTTTTGAGCAACTAAATGCATGGCTTACACTGAAAGGGTGCCTGCAGGGGCAATGAGAAGCAATCCTTGTAGGAGTCCATCCAAATCTGAGATACAATGCGTCTCTAAACGATTGTTTGTGCATATCAAAACCACATTTTTTCATGGGTAAACTAGTGAGCCACAATGATGCACCTCATTCACTTGCCTGTTCCATAGACATCTGCTTGCTCTTAGAGAGGCAATTCTTTAGTGCTCCGGCTTCAGCTGCTATTCGATCCCTATTGCATCTGCAAACTTTGGACCTGGTTTCCAATTGAGCTAGATATGTCTCCTGTTTGTAGTCAGGAGATTGTTCGCATATAAGTTGGAGGAGGGAGCAGTAATCTGTGAACAGTCAGCAAAGTGTACTGGAGCAGTTCTGGTGGGTATGGGTAAACCAAGGGCACCATGATGAGCTAGCAGGGCTAGGCCTTCCAGTCAGAGCAGGCGATAGCTTGCATCGTTGAATATCTTTGGAAATGAGATGTCTCAGTATTTCTCCAATGCCAATTGGCCTAACACCTGGGTCCTTTTTGAATGCAATCAAATGGCACACCGTGAAGGCCTCACTTCCTTGGGGATCAATGAACGATGTGCATAACCTTCTGTCAAATTTGGCAAGAACCTTGCAGAGGTCACTGGATGCACTGTGGAAAGAACAGCATATCCTTTTCCAGGCCTTTGCATCCAGGCCTGAAGGGCCTACAGCGATGGAACAGATGAATGGGCCATCTATCCTATCGTAGAAAATAGGATGAGGAGCAGGAAAAGGAGGATAATCACTGATTGCAGATGGATATAGGGGTTGAGGAGCAGGGTGTTTTTCCAACAGATGCTCTTTAACTGACCTACCATCAGGTTGTTTGCTATGTAGGGGTAGACATCCTTGACCACTTTGTTCATTGATCAACCTTAGTGCTCCTTCGATATTGTCTTAAGTAACTAATTTCTGAAACCTTCTTGAAATGGAGGCAATATTGTCCTGTTTGCATCTACGAATGGGATCGAGCGTGCATTGTATGGACCGTCCTTCATGCAGCAATGATCATATATCACCGGCCTGCCAGTTGTTGTCTTCTTTCTAGGCATTGAATATGATCCTCGGTTGATGATCTGTGATGTGGTTTCTGTAACAAAAGAGCTGGTATTGACACTGCGGCCTTCAATGATACACGTTCCATTGCTGTACCATCACTGAATTGTTGGAGAAGATGGCAAAGTTCAGTAACAAATTTATTTCCAGTTTTGCCTTGGGGCACTTCAAGAAGATTGTTTTCGGTGTACAATTTCATTATTATGCTTCAGTGATTAGCTCTTCAAATTCTACCATTGAGCTCACCCCAAGCTATGTAAATCACAGGAGTTACCATTGGTGTTTACTTGAGCAGATGCATCAGGTGTGTTAGCTGTTTGAACAGAGCTAGGTACAGATGAAGCTAATGAAGATGAAGATAAAACTGGTACATCAACTGATGGATCTGATGTAGATGAGGATAAGACTGGTATAGGTAAAGATAAAACTGGTGGAATAACTGAGGGAACCAACCTAGATGAGGATAAGACTGGCACAGGTGAAGATAAAACTGGTAGAATAACTGATGGAACTGATGTAGATGAGGATGAGATTGGCACAGGAACAGGTATAGATAAAGCTAATGAAGATGAAGACAAAACTGGTACATCAACTGTTGGAGATGATGTAGATGAAGGTAAGAGTGGTGTAGGTAAAGATAAAACTGGTGCATTAACTGATGGAACTGATGTACATGAGGATGCGACTGGCACAGGTGAAGATAATACTGGTGTATTGACTGACTGAACAGGTACAGATGAAGCTAATGAAGATGAAGATGAAGTTGGTACAAGGCAGGTACAGATAAAGAAAAAACTGGTGCATTAACTGACCGAACAGGTGGGAGGTGATGAATCAACCGGTCGAGGAAGTGAAGTGGCTGGCAGTAAGATTGGAACAGCCGGAGGCAATTGTGATGGTGAGGGCCGATTGCCGCTAACATTGCGACATTGATTCTGACATTGATTCTTGCGTGAGGGGGTGCATCTCGATCAATTACAACTTGATTTCTTGCATACACAGTTACGGCAAGTCGATTTGGACCGGCAGCATCGGGGCATCTTTATGAGAAAAATCAGAGTCGTAAAGACAAGCAAAAGATCAGAGCGGCCTTTTTTCCCGCCATGTACTTTTCTACCTACTTGTTCGCATATACACAGTGTGCTAATTCACATGTACAGTGTACATACATACGTACATAGCTAGTGGTGTAGAGTGTGTGCTTGTTCACACATGAAGTGTACATACATACGTAAGGTAGTGGTGTATGGTGTGTGCTTCTTCACATGTACAGTGTTCATACGTACGTACATAGCTAGTGGTGTACAGTGTGTACTCATTCACATGTATATAGTGTACCTATGTAGCTAGTGGCATACAGTGTGTACTCGTTCACATGTATAGTGTCCATATTTAGCTAGTGGTGTACAGGAAAACAGTAATTCAGTCTGTGTGGACTTCAATGATTGTGTGCATAACACAGATCTGTGTTCCCAGGTTGAGCAGTGCATGAACACACATGGGAACTACACCTGTGAACCTATTGCGTGTCCTTCTGATCCACTTGCTGTTTTGAATGACACTTTGTGACAATGTGTGTGTGACTACAGCTGTGTTCTCTGTGTTGGAGGACAAGTGTGTTTATGCTGACCCATTGGCTGTATTCAACTCCACTACACATAGCTAGTGTTGTACAGTGTGTGCTCAATCACATGTACAATGTACATACATACATAGCTAATGGTGTACAGTGTGTGCTCATTCACATGTACAGTGTACATACATACGTACATAGCTAGTGGTGTACAATGTGTTTGTTCATATGTAAAGTGTACATACATACGTAGCTAGTGGTGTATGGTGTGTACTCGTTCACATGTAAAGTGTACATACGTAGTTAGTCGTGTACAGTGTGTGCTCATTCACACATATAGTGTACATACGTACGTACATAGCTAGTGGTGTACAGTGTGTGCTTGTTCATATGTAAAGTGTACATACATACGTAGCTAGTGGTGTATGGTGTGTACTCGTTCACATGTAAAGTGTACATACGTAGTTAGTCGTGTACAGTGTGTGCTCATTCACACATATAGTGTACATATGTACGTACATAGCTAGTGGTGTACAGTGTGTGCTTGTTCATATGTAAAGTGTACATACATCCTTAACTAGTGGTGTACGGAGTGTACTCGTTTACATGTAAAGTGTACATATGTAGCTAGTAGTGTACAGTGTGTACTCATTCACACGTATAGTGTACGTACATACGTACATAGCTAGTTGTGTACAGTGTGTGCTCGTTCACATGTGATTGGTACATACATAGCTAGTGGTGTACAGTGTGTGTTCGTTCACATGTACAATGTACATCCGTACATACATAGCTAGTGGTGTACAGTGTGTGCTTGTTCACATCTATAGTGTACATATATAGCTAGTGTTGTACAGTGTGTGCTCATTCTCATGAATAGAGTACATACGTGGCTAGTGGTGTAAAGTGTGTGCTTGCTCACATGTAAAGTGTCCATAAATATCTAGTGCACACTGTGTGCTCATTCACATGTACAGTGTACATACATACGTACATAGCTAGTTGTGTACAGTGTGTGCTTGTTCATATGTAAAGTGTACATACATACGTAGCTAGTGGTGTATGGTGTGTACTCGTTCACATGTAAAGTGTACATACGTAGTTAGTCGTGTACAGTGTGTGCTCATTCACATGTACGGTGTACATACGTATGTACATAACTAGTGGTGTACAGTGTGTGCTTGTTCATATCTAAAGTGTACGTACATACGTAGCTAGTAGTGTACAGAGTGTACTCATTCAATGAAGATAAAGCTGGTACAAGGCAGGTACAGATAAAGAAAAAACTGGTGCATTAACTGACCGAACAGGTGGGAGGTGATGAATCAACCGGTCGAGGAAGTGAAGTGGCTGGCAGTAAGATTGGAACAGCCGGAGGCAATTGTGATGGTGAGGGCCGATTGCCGCTAACATTGCGACATTGATTCTGACATTGATTCTTGCATGAGGGGGTGCATTTCGATCAATTACAACTTGATTTCTTGCATACACAGTTACGGCAAGTCGATTTGGACCGGCAGCATCGGGGCATCTTTATGAGAAAAATCAGAGTCGTAAAGACAAGCAAAAGATCAGAGCGGCCTTTTTTCCCGCCATGTACTTTTCTACCTACTTGTTTGCATGTGCACAGTGTGCTAATTCACATGTACAGTGTACATACATACGTACGTACATAGCTAGTGGTGTAGAGTGTGTGCTTGTTCACACATGAAGTGTACATACATACGTAAGGTAGTGGTGTATGGTGTGTGCTCCTTCACATGTACAGTGTACGTACATACGTACATAGCTAGTGGTGTACAGTGTGTACTCATTCACATGTATATAGTGTACCTATGTAGCTAGTGGCATACAGTGTGTGCTCGTTCACATGTATAGTGTACATGCGTTGCTAGTGGTGTACAGTGTGTGCTCGTTCACATGTACAATGTACATACATACATAGCTAGTGTTGTATAGTATGTGCACATTCACATATATAGTGTACATACTGTACATATATAGCTAGTGGTGTACAGTGTGCTTGTTCACATGTAAAGTTTGCATACATATGTAGGTAGTGGTGTAAAGTGTGTTGTTCACATGTATAGTGTACATACGTACATAGCTAGTGGTGTACAGTGTGTACTCGTTCACATGCATCGTGTACATACGTATATAGCTGCTCTGAATACTTGTGGAGAGGGTAGGGATTATCTGGCTTCATCAAACAACAACTTCACTCGTGTGTCCTGATGGACTCCAGGAAAACAGTAATTCAGTCTGTGTGGACTTCAATGATTGTGTGCACAACACAGATCTGTGTTCCCAGGTTGAGCAGTGTATGAACACACACGGGAACTACACCTGTGAACCTATTGTGTGTCCTTCTCTTGAAACAGTCAGCAACAGAACATGTGTCTTTGTGAATGATCTGGTCAGGAATGTAACATCTGGTGAATGTGCGTGTCCGAGTGATGATCAAACATACCATGCAACAGAAGAGGATTGAGTTTGTATTGACCCCTTAGCTGTGTTTAAAACTTCACTGGGAAGCTGTGTCTGTGATTCAACATTCACCTATTCCATTTCAGAGGGAAAGTATATTTGTTCTGATCCACTTGCTGTTTTGAATGACACTTTGTGACAATGTGTGTGTGACTACAGCTGTGTTCTCTGTGTTGGAGGACAAGTGTGTTTATGCTGACCCATTGGCTGTATTCAACTCCACTACACATAGCTAGTGTTGTACAGTGTGTACTTGTTCACATGTATAGTGTACATACAGTACATAGCTAATGGTGTACAGTGTGTGCTCATTCACATGTATAGTGTACATACATAGCTAGTGGTGTACAGTGTGTACTCATTCATATGTATAGTGTTCATAAATATCTAGTGGTGTACACTGTGTGCTCATTCATATGTACAGTGTACATACATGCGTACATAGCTAGTGGTGTACAATGTGTGCTTGTTCATATGTAAAGTGTACATACATACATAGCTAGTGGTATACGAAGTGTACTCGTTCACATGTAAAGTGTACATACGTAGTTAGTCATGTACAGTGTGTGCTCATTCACATGTACAGTGTACATACGTACGTACATAGCTAGTGGTGTACAGTATGTGCTTGTTCATATGTAAAGTGTACGTACATACGTAGTTAGTGGCGTATGGTGTGTACTCGTTTACATGTAAAGTGTACATACGTAGTTAGTAGTGTACAGTGTGTGCTCATTCACATGTGAAGTGTACATACGTACGTAGATAGTGGTGTACAGTGTGTGCTCGTTGACATGTACAATGTACGTACGTGCATAGCTAGTGGTGTACAGTGTGTGCTAGTTCACATGTAAAGTGTACATACATACATAGCTAGTGGTGTACAGTGTGTGCTCGATCACATGTACAATGTACATACATACATAAGTAGCTAGTGGTGTACAGTGTGTGCTCATTCACATGTATAGTGTACATTCATAGCTAGTGGTGTACAGTGTGTGCTCGATTACATTGTACAGTGTCCATAAATATCTAGTGGTGTACACTGTGTGCTCATTCACATATACAGTGTACATACATGCGTACATAGCTAGTGGTGTACAATGTGTGCTTGTTCATATGTAAAGTGTACATGCATACGTAGCTAGTGGTGTATGGTGTGTACTCGTTCACATGTGTGTAGTAAGTGTACATACGTAGTTAGTCGTGTACAGTGTGTGCTCATTCACACGTACGTATAGTGTACATACGTACGTACATAGCTAGTGGTGTACAGTGTGTGCTTGTTCATATCTAAAGTGTACATACATAGGTAGCTAGTGGTGTACGGAGTGTACTCGTTCACATGTAAAGTGTACATATGTAGCTAGTAGTGTACAGTGTGTACTCATTCACATGTGAAGTGTACATACGTACGTAGATAGTAGTGTACAGTGTGTACTCATTCAATGTAGATGAAGCTGGTACAAGGCAGGTACAGATAAAGAAAAAACTGGTGCATTAACTGACCGAACAGGTGGGAGGTGATGAATCAACCGGTCGAGGAAGTGAAGTGGCTGGCAGTAAGATTGGAACAGCCGGAGGCAATTGTGATGGTGAGGGCCGATTGCCGCTAACATTGCGACATTGATTCTGACATTGATTCTTGCATGAGGGGGTGCATTTCGATCAATTACAACTTGATTTCTTGCATACACAGTTACGGCAAGTCGATTTGGACCGGCAGCATCAGGGCATCTTTATGAGAAAAATCAGAGTCGGAAAGACAAGCAAAAGATAAGAGTGGTCTTTTCCCACCATGTACTTTTCTACCTACTTGTTCGCAAGTATAGTGTACATAAATAGCTAGTGGTCTACACTGTGTGCTCATTCACATGTACAGTGTACATACATATGTAGCTAGTGGTGTAGAGTGTGTGCTTGTTCACACATGAAGTGTACATACATACGTAGGTAGTGGTGTTTGGTGTGTGCTCCTTCACATGTACAGTGTACATACGTACATAGCTAGTGGTGTACAGTGTGTGCTCATTCACATGTATAGTGTCCATATTTGGCTAGAAGTGTACAGTGTGTGCTCGTTCACATGTACAATGTACATATGTACATAGCTAGTGGTGTAGAGTGTGTGCTTGTTCACACATGAAGTGTACATACATACGTAGGTAGTGGTGTTTGGTGTGTGCTCCTTCACATGTACAGTGTACATACGTACATAGCTAGTGGTGTACAGTGTGTGCTCATTCACATGTATAGTGTCCATATTTAGCTAGAAGTGTACAGTGTGTGCTCGTTCACATGTACAATGTACATACATACATACGTAGCTAGTGGTGTACAGTGTGTGCTTGTTCACATCTATAGTGTACGTATATAGCTAGTGGTGTTCGGATTGTACTTGTTCACATGTATAGTGTACATACAGGACATAGCTAGTGTTGTACCGTGTGTACTCATTCACATGAATAGTGTACATACGTGGCTAGTGGTGTACAGTGTGTGCTCGCTCACATGTAAAGTGTCCATAAATATCTAGTGGTGTACAGTGTGTACTCATTCACATGTATATAGTGTACCTATGTAGCTAGTGGCGTACAGTGTGTGCTCATTCACATGTATAGTGTCCATATTAAGCTAAAGGTGTACAGTGTGTGCTCGTTCACATGTATAGCGTACATACGTAGCTAGAGGTGTACAGTGTGTACTCATTCACATGTGAGGTGTACATACATACGTAGCTAGTGGTGTACAGTGTGCATTCATTCACATGTGAAGTGTACATACGCACGTACGTAGCTAGAGGTGTACAGTGTGTACCCATTATCATGTACGTATAGTGTACATACATACCTAGCCAGTGGTGTACAGTGCGTGCTCATTCACATATATAGTGTACATACTGTACATACGTATATAGCTAGTGGTGTACAGTGTGCTTGTTCACATGTAAAGTGTACATACGTATATAGCTGCTCTGAATACTTGTGGAGAGGGTAGGGATTGTCTGGCTTCATCAAACAACAACTTCACTTGTGTTTGTCCTGATGGACTCAAGGAAAACAGCAATTCAGTCTGTGTAGACTTCAATGAGTGTGTTCCCAGGTTGAGCGGTGTGCGAACACACACAGGAACTACACCTGTGAACCTATTGTTTGTTCTTCTCTTGAAACAGTCAGCAACAGAACATGTGTCTGTGTGAATGATCTGGTCAGAAATGTAACATCTGGTGAATGTGTGTGTCCGAGTGATGATCAAACATACAATGCACCGGAAGAGGCTTGTGTTTGTATTGACCCCTTAGCTGTGTTTAACACTTCACTGGGAAGCTGTGTCTGTGATTCAACATTCACCTATTCCATTTCAGAGGGAAAGTATATTTGTTCTGATCCACTTGCTGTGTTGAATGACACTTTGAGACGATGTGTGTGTGTGACTCTACAGCTGTGTTCTCTGTGTTGGAGGACAAGTGTGTTTGTGCTGACCCATTGGCTGTATTCAACCCCACTATACATAGCTAGTGTTGTACAATGTGTGCTCATTCACATGAATAGTGTACATACGTAGCTAGTGGTGTACAGTGTGTATTTATTCACATGTGAAGTGTACATACGTACGTAGATAGTGGTGTACAGTGTGTGCTCATTCACATGTACAGTGTACATACATACATAGCTAGTGGTGTACAGTGTGTGCTTGTTCATATGTAAAGTGTACATACATACGTAGCTAGTGGTGTACGGTGTGTACCCGTTCACATGTAAAGTGTACATACGTACGTAGTTAGTAGTGTACAGTGTGTGCTCATTCACACCTATAGTGTACATACGTACATAGCTAGCTATAGTGGTGTACAGTGTGTGCTTGTTTATATCTAAAGTGTATATACATACGTAGCTAGTGGTGTATGGGGTGTACTCATTCACATGTAAAGTGTACATATGTAGCTAGTGGTGTGGAGTGTGTGCTCGTTTCCATGTATAGTGTACATATGTAGCTAGTGGTGTACAGTGTGTACTTATTCACATGTGAAGTGTACATACGTACGTAGATAGTGGTGTACAGTGTGTGCTCATTCACATATATAGTGTACATACTGTACATACATACGTATATAGCTAGTGGTGTACAGTGTAATTGTTCACATGTAAAGTGTACATACATACGTAGCTAGCGGCGTACAGTGTGTACCCATTCACATGTAAAGTGTACATACGTACATAGCTAGTGGTGTACAGTTTGTGCTAGTTCACATGTATAGTGTACATACCTACATAGCTAGTGGTGTACAGTGTGTTCGTTCACATGTGAAGTGTACATACATACGTAGCTAGTGGTGTACAGTGTGCACTCATTCACATGTGAAGTGTACATACGTACGTAGATAGTGGTGTACAGTGTGTACCTGTTATCATGTACGTATAGTGTACATACATACCTAGCCAGTGGTGTACAGTGTGTGCTCATTCACATGTAAAATATACATACATAGCTAGTGGTGTACAGTGTGTGCTCATTCACATATATAGTGTACATACTGTACATACGTATATAGCTAGTGGTGTACAGTGTACTTGTTCACATGTAAAGTGTACATACATACGTAGCTAGTGGTGTACAGTGTGCACTCATTCACATGTAAAGTATACATACGTATATAGCTAGTGGTGTACAGTTTGTGCTAGTTCACATGTATAGTGTACATACCTACATAGCTAGTGGTATACAGTGTGTACTCATTCACATGTAAAGTGTACTGTACATACGTATATAGCTAGTGGTGTACAGTTTGTGCTAGTTTACATGTATAGTGTACATACCTACATAGCTAGTGGTATACAGTGTGTACTCATTCACATGTAAAGTGTACATATGTATATAGCTAGTGGTATACAGTGTGTACTCATTCACATGTATAGTGTACATACCTACATAGCTTATGGTGTACAGTTTGTGCTCATTCACATGTAAAGTGTACATATGTACATAGCTAGTGGTGTACAGTGTGTGCTCCTTCACATGTATAGTGTACATACATAGCTAGTGGTGTACAGTGTGTGCTCATTCACATATATAGTGGACATACTGTACATATATAGCTAGTGGTGTACAGTGTGCTTGTTCACATGTAAAGTGTACTTACATACATAGCTAGTGGTGTACAGTGTGTGCTCGTTCACATGTATAGTGTACATACATACATAGCTAGTGGTGTACAGTGTGTGCTCGTTCACATATATAGAGTACTTAAGTAGCAAGTGGAGTACGGTGTGTACTCGTTCACATGCATAGTGTACATACGTATATAGCTGCTCTGAATACTTGTGGAGAGGGTAGGGATTGTCTGACTTCATCAAACAACAACTTCACTTGTGTTTGTCCTGATGGACTCAAGGAAAACAGCAATTCAGTCTGTGTGGACTTCAATGAGTGTGTTCCCAGGTTGAGCGGTGTGCGAACACACACAGGAACTACACCTGTGAACCTATTGTTTGTTCTTCTCTTGAAACAGTCAGCAACAGAACATGTGTCTGTGTGAATGATCTGGTCAGAAATGTAACATCTGGTGAATGTGTGTGTCCGAGTGATGATCAAACATACAATGCACCGGAAGAGGCTTGTGTTTGTATTGACCCCTTAGCTGTGTTTAACACTTCACTGGGAAGCTGTGTCTGTGATTCAACATTCACCTATTCCATTTCAGAGGGAAAGTATATTTGTTCTGATCCACTTGCTGTGTTGAATGACACTTTGAGACGATGTGTGTGTGTGACTCTACAGCTGTGTTCTCTGTGTTGGAGGACAAGTGTGTTTGTGCTGACCCATTGGCTGTATTCAACTCCACTACACATAGCTAGTGTTGTACAGTGTGTACTTATTCACATGTGAAGAGTACATACGTGCGTAGATAGTGGTGTACAGTGTGTACAATGTACATACGTGCATAGCTAGTTGTGTACAGTGTGTGTTCATTCACATGTAATTGGTACATACATAGGTAGTGTTGTACAGTGTGTGCTCATTCACATGTACAGTGTACATATATAGCTAGTGGTGTACAGTGTGTACTTGTTCACATGTATAGTGTACATACAGGACATAGCTAATGTTGTACAGTGTGTGCTCATTCACATGAATAGTGTACATACGTGGCTAGTTGTGTACAGTGTGTGTTTGCTCACATGTAAAGTGTCCATAAATATATCAGTGTGTGCTCGTTCACATGTACAATGTATATACGTGCATAGCTAGTTTTGTACAGTGTGTGTTTGTTCATATGTAAAGTGTATATACGTATATACTTAGTAAGTGGTGTATGGTGTATACTCATTCACATGTATAGTGTACATACGTAGCTAGTGGTGTACAGTGTGTACTCATTCACATGTGGAGTGTACATACGTACGTAGATAGTGGTGTGCAGAGTGTACCCGTTATCATGTTCGCATAGTGTACATACATACGTAGCTAGTGGTGTACAGTGTGTACTCGTTCACATGTATTATATCCATAGGTAGAGGTGTATAGTGTGTGCTCATTCACATGTAAAGTATGAATACATCCATAGGTAGAGGTGTATAGTGTGTGCTCTTTCACATGTAAAGTGTACATACATAGCTAGTGGTGTACAGTGTGTGCTTGTTCACATTAAAAGTGTACATATATACCTAGCTAGTGGCATTCCGTGTTGCCTCATTCACATGTAAAGTGTACATATGTAGCTTGTGGTGTGCAGTGTGTGCTCGTTCACATGTATAGTGTACTTATGTAGCTAGTGGTGTAGTGTGTGCTAGTTCACATGTAAAGTATGAATACATCCATAGGTAGAGGTGTATACAGTAGTGTGTGCTCATTCACATGTAAAGTGTACATACATAGCTAGTGGTGTACAGTGTGTGCTCATTCACATGTATAGTGTACATACGTACGTAGTTAGTAGTGTACAGTGTGTGCTCATCCACACCTATAGTGTACATACGTACATAGCTAGCTATAGTGGTGTACTGTGTGCTCGTTCACATAAAAATCGTACATATGTACACAGCTAGTGGTGTACAGTGTGTGCTTGTTCACATGTAAAGTGTACATGTGTAGCTGAAGGTGTACGTGTGTGCTCGTTTACATGTATAGTGTACATATGTAGCTAGTGGTGTACAGTCTGTGCTAATTCACATGTAAAGTGTACATATGTAGTTAGTGGTGTGCAGTGTGTGCTTGTTCACATGCATAGTGTACATACATAGCTAGTGGTCTACAGTGTGTATGCTACATACATATTACTATACAGTATAGTACTTATTTAGTGGTTAAGACTTGTGTACGAGGGCATTATGTCATAAACTACCGAGTCCTGAGGGAGAGTGTACTTTATATGTCATAATGCCCGAGTGTCCATGTCTTAAACATTATAGCATCCTTTGCTAACGCTTTAAACTGTTGTTGGGGCTTTATACATTATAAAATTGTTGTATAATAGTACTGTTTCTACTGTAACGGATGCTATAAATTTCACATATACATTTCCTCTTTACTTCCATAACATGCAATAATATTTATTCAGCATTAGAGCATCATCTCAGAATTTTCTCCAAAATAATTACCCTAACCACCAATTTCATACCTATTCAGGTAAAAGATGTACATTAACTATTCAAGAATACACTACTACATACCTTCCACCTCCTGTGAAGAGTGCTGAGTAACTTCTTGGTGTATTGGTTATGTAAATGCAATTCTTTGTTTGCTTGCAGTCCAGTCCGAGATGCCACACTACATTTATGAAGGATGCCTGAAAGACATACACCTGAACACATATATGAAGAAACACCTGTAAGACCTAATCTTTTAACTTGAGGACAAATGTATGTAGCTTGTCTAACTATAGTTCAAGGTATCTTTTATGGGGATTATTCATTATTTGGTTTGATCACATGGTAGACATTTTCCATTAACAATATGTCAAACGTGTGAGGGTGTCTCTGTCTAGTTGTCCTTGCTTAAACAGGATCAGTCCAAGTGTTGGTTTATTGTGAATCTGCATTTAGGTATTTCTATCGACTCATCTCTTCTAACACCCCTTTTCTCACTAGGAAAGCTCTCGAAATATCGTTCAGCTTGAACTCATTTGTTTATAATTCCTATATATCCTGAGTAAATAGAAAAATTTTGCCTAATAGCTTTATCATCGCCTTTATATTGCCTATTTCTGGTGAAATTTTTATCTTCACAATATTTTGATGAAATGCAATTTTTAATTCAGTACTCTGTTTACCAGCAATTAAATTCTACCCTTGTGTTTTTAAAAGGGTCAAATACCTTGGTGTTTTTGTGCACAATTTATATTTCTCAAGTAATTTTACCTTGCCATGACGATTTCATAAATTCTCAACTGTAAAGATTTGTTGGCTTTTAGCCCTTGAGATAGACAACTTTTTTATTGGATTTGTAGTTCGTTCTATGAATGTCATTATATACTTGTATTTTTTAACCTTACATTGTACAAGTATAGAAATTTATGGTAAGTGCAAGACAACCACGTGTACACTGTACAAGTAGTCAGCAGAGTTTGTCACTCGGCCATGAGGCCTAAGGACAGCCATTTCCTTACAGCTGGGGAGTCGTCCTTAAGAACGGATATTGTAAGTATAACCCCCTTAACAATGTCTGTCTGTTGTTGGAGGCACTTGTGAAAATCCTGCTGCCGAGCATTATTCATAAAGATAAGCATTATGAGGCTTGCTTCATGCTGATCAACCTAGGTACAATAGATAAACATCCCACAGTCATGGCCATTCTTCTCCCTTAAGGAGATGCTGTTATTGCAGACAATGGTATGAGCTCGGGTGCTACTGATACAGAAATATGACATACAACTTATGTCTGCATTGACACCATTCTAATTTGTCCATTCCTCGTAATTTATCTTTGACCAACCATTTTCTGTATTACATGATCAATATATGATTTGAATATGCATACAATTAAATGATTTTAAGTTAATACTATCCTTACTCCAATTTGTGTACATTATCATAATCTCAATTGCCGCAAGGATCATATACCATGAGTTGATTCTCAGTGTATCCACAACCTATCAATGTTGACATTTGATAGTGTATTGTATGACATGAACACAGTATCATGTGGGTGTGTTCAATTACCCTAAGCATCTGATGTATCTGCATGAGCTTCATTGAATGCGATGAGTTTAATGTTATACATTTGTAGCTTCACCTGTATAAAATTTATTCTTCATGCTAACAGTCATCACCAATTTGATTGTATTGAGTTGATGTATACTAACCCAGCTATACAAATCCTTATTAACAGGTTCTTCACCAAAAAATTGAAATTAGTATTGACCGTGCATGGGTCCCCTATAAGAGCATATATTTGGAAGTGTTAAAGGTACAATCTGTTGCTTGAAGAAGGGGAAATTGAGATCCTCAATACAAGGACACTTTTACATAGAAGCCCATGTACATTATCTGTGCGTGTAATACATGTGCGCATATGTCTACATAGGATTGTGCATCCTAATTTTACACATTGTGTTACGCACTTCAGCTAAAGAAGTATAGAGGTTCGGAGGATGAACTGGAAAACTTGAAGCAGGCTTATGCGGGAAGTGAAGGTGTGTGTTGTGTGTTGTGTGTGTGTGTGTGTGTATGTGTGTAGTATAAACTGATCTCTCGGGAGACGCAAACGCTACTTCAAACAAATAGACGAATAATTCAAAGAACAGTATTCCAGCACTTTAAAACACTAACACTATACCATACGCCTAAAAATACTGCGAGGTCCCAATAATCGTGCGCTTGAGAGTAGACAGTGTGTACATCACGTGACGACATTGAGCGAATTAAAACAGTATTGAAAATGTTAATTACCAGAAACATGAAATAATATCATATACGTATATACATGTTAGTTTATACGCCACGTGTGTTTTTGTGCGTGTACGTGTGTGTATGTGCATGTGTTTGTGTGTGTGTGTGCTCGTGCGTTTCTGTGTAGGTATGTATGTGCATGTGTCTGTTAGTGGGTATGCTCGTGCGTTTGTACGTGTGTGTACATGAGTGTTTGTGTTTGTGTGTGTGCTCGTGCATGTACGTGTGTGTGTGTGTGTTTGAGCAGGTGTGTGCGTTTGTATGTTTGTGTGTGCTCGTGCGTGTGTACGTGTGTGTGCATGTGTGTGTGTGTGTGTGTATGTATGTGTACACACACACACACACTGTAGCCAGCTTGTAGCCAGCCTTTAGGTAGGCAGCCTTTAGGTAGCCAGCCTGTAGCCTGCCTTTAGCCAGCCTGTAGCCTGCTTGTAGCCAGCCTGTATAGTGCCTTTAGCCAGCCTGTAGCCTGCCTTTAGCCACCCTGTAGCCTGCCTGTAGCCAGCCTGTGGCTAGCTTTTGGCCAGACTCTAGCACAGTACACATTAAGTCACTCTACTTTGAACTGTAAGAATGGTATCAATTGTTATAACTGTTTACATTTCCTTTTTGCACAGCACAACTGAGGGACTATGCCTTAGTGGCCAATCCTTCGGGAAAAAACACTTGCTCATTTCACTGTTGAACAGACAAACTTATCTAAGGTTATGATATTATTGTCAGACAACAATGCATTGGAATCTCAGGAGTGCTTCTCTGCCAGGATTATGATCCCCCCTGGGGTTGAGGCAATGCTGGGCAGTCCTGATTCAACATGAGTTTGTATAAATGATAATGATGGTTAGTGTGTGTGTTCTTATGTGTGAACGTGTGCCTGTACGCTCGTGTTTACGTATGTACGTGTGGGTGAGTGGGTGTAGGTGTGGCTGTCGAGGGTATGTTAGAGGAATGTCATTATTATGTACATACAGTATTCATCCATCTTTAGTTTGAAAGGTTATTTCTTCTCTTTACTCTCTTAGATGAACTTGACAGATGAGAATGGTATCATTGAAAGACATAAGTTACCAGTAGCACCCTCATAACACTGTCTGCAATAACAGCATCTCCTTAAGTAGAAGAATGGCCATGACTGTAGGGTGTTCATCTGTTGTATATTGATCAGCGTGAAGCAATCCATCAAATGCTCACCTTTACACATTATGCTCTGCAACAGTTTTTCCACAAGTGCAAAGTTCTGAGCTCCTTCAAGGAGGTAATGCTCCTACAACAAATAGACATTGGTGAAGATGTTATACTTACATTCTCTTCTTTAGGACCAATCCCCCAGCTGCGATGAAACTGCTGTCCTTATCCCTCAAGGCCGTTAAGTACCCTGACGATAGCCTGTCCATACTTGCACAATGTCATGTTAACAATACTAAATAAAAATAATAATATAAATAATACAAAATAAGTATAATAATGAAATTCATAATATGGATAATTAATGATATTCATATGGAATTTAATTATATTCATTGGTAGGTATGTCTGCTCATAATGTGACGGAACGTATCCGCACCTAATCGTAGACATTAAAACGAAAAATATGCGTTTAATACATATTAATAATATTGATAATATTTAATAAGTCAATGAATTAAGTAAAGAAATCAAAAGTGGAGGTGGTTCCGCCAATTGTTCCCATCACTGCCGCTGCATTTGCGCGCTGCAATGCCACAGACATGCGTTGGCTTCCCCGGTGGCCTGTTTGCGTTTAATTGAAACGTGTGCCTGATTTTATGATTCTGTAGTTCACATCATTTATTCCATGTTATATGATTGCGGCTAAGCATATTTAGACTTATATACATAATGTATGTAAATGTGGATTATTCAACAATGTAGTGTTTAATGATCTAGTTTGTGTTTTTATTTTTTCCATTTGTTAGCATTAAGAATTTTTCAACATTCTGTCAGCTGTAAAGCATTTAATACGCCTGAAAGTAAGGACAATCAACTCATTTAGTTGAAGTCATATTCTAAAGAATTTTCTTTTGCTATAAGATCACTTTTAAAGTGTGATAATGCGGCTTTGCTTTCCCTGTAAACTTTAAATATTTATCAACAAATAAGTCTTACTATTCACTTCATAATAAGGGTCTTTTTAGTATTACATACAATATTTTTTTAATATTAACAATATTATTCTAATGAATGAATTTTGAAGTTTTACCTTGCAAAATTATTAAACCTCCTAACCCGTATATAATACTTGCTTTGTATCATCCAAAATTTCTTACTAAGACATACAGAGTTTAAATACAGTTCTATAGCTTAGCATACATATCATAATGATGAGGAAAATCCTCTTATTAACCAAAAGACTATGGATACGCCTCTCTTAAGCGAGATTCCTTGTGCTATAAAAATTTCCATTTTACATTGGATATGTCAGTAAAATTTTCGTACATGTCTACCAAATTAGATCTTATGTTGATGGAAATAGTAGAATTTGCATTTTTTTTCTTATCATTGGACGAAATTTCTGCGTGAGTAAGCGAAAGCGAGAACCTATCACAGGAGTAATAAATATTTTTTCATGGTTTAATAGTTTCCTATGGAAAATTGCAAGATACTTTAAATGATGAAGAGATGTTCTAGGCCTGTGTGTACATTTAGTGATAAAGGTGATTCTGTGTGAATGGAATAATAATAGGATAGCAAGTTCAGTAATTTATACTATAGAAGATATGGAAAACATTCATTCATACATATTACATACATACAAACAGAGAAACACCTCTGACAACTTCAAGAAATGAACTTAACTAAACACCACAGATAGCACAACACTGAACATCACTCAACGCCACTCACAACACATAGTATACACTTAAATGAAGGGGACAGAAGGATAAATCTTAAATGCATGAAATAGTCAGTTTAATAAATAATTGAGTGATTATGACCAGGGAAGAGAAATTTAAATTAGTTGTGAACAAATTCAATATAATTGACAGCAATGTCCAAAGCCAAAATAAAATCGGGATCACAAGTGGGACAATCAACAAGAATTACAATCTCATCCTCAATAGATTCAGTTGTACAAATCGGGAAAGTGCGTTTGTGGGGAAGGTTTTTGCATAATAAGCTTGTGCAAGGCCTAAGGTTAACAAAATCAAATCTCTGGATTTACACCAAACTAACCGAAAATAGACCGAAACCTTCCCCACCATCAGAGCGTGCAGTCACACCTTGATTGTAAGCCTCCATCCGCTCATCATGAACACCATAAGTGTTCACTTGTGTGTCGGAATGGTAAGATGAAGACAGTCATCCAAATGATGTACAGGGTGTGCCACACTGAGGAGCTCAAATATCAGCGAAACAGCTGTCTGTGGTTTCATTTTTGAGGATTTGGATGACTGGGAGGTAATGACTGGTTGCCATCAAAATCGGAATTCGGTCTCCCAACCGATAGAGACTTCGGTCTATATTCGGTTGGATTAGTGTAAATCCAGTGATATAATTTTGTCAAGTGCGTTTGTGTACAGTTTTGGGAGGCTCACTTTGTCGCCCCTTTTCAATCATAAGGTTGTGATTAGATGTGTACCTATCTTATTTAAGGATTGGTGACCCAGTGTAAATGGTATAATAAAGGTATATTTGTACTACATTATTAGAATTTTAAAATTTTCTTTGACAATATATTCAATTGAAATTACAAATCCTCATTTGTTCTATAACGACTAACAAAGTTTCATTTCAGTTTTCGTTTCAGTTTTACTCTACATGGAAAGGTATATTAAATTTTTCTATTCTATTTGTTAGGGTAATACTGTTAAAAAGTTTAATAACTATATTTTATTGAGATCAAAATAAGCTTGAAGTATTAGATAGAGGTAATTTAATTTTTGATAATAATAGTTTATTATTTCTAATTATTTTCATTATTTTAATGATATAAGTAATTAGATATAAATTATTCTTATATTTTAATGAATTAATATTAATTTTCAATATTAAAAATTATTTTTTAAAAATTAATTGAAAATTTCAAAAATTAATTAAAATTTTTGATTTGCTTATGGAGTAAAAAACCGTGCATGAGAGTATTGCACTTATTAATTTACATTCATATCTCTATCTCTGTATTAGTGTGCGCATGTGCATGAATGTGTTTTTATGTTTTTACATGTATACTATTCGTGCTTGTGCATTACTACTATGTGTGCGTGTGTGCGTATGTTTTAGTATGGTTTTGGATGCAGGTGTGTCTGATAATGCATGTGTAAGCCTGAAGATGAACACATAAATTCTGTTTTTTTCTGCATGTATTATGTGGAGTTACGTTTGTGTGTTTGTACATGTGTGTGTATGAGCATGAATGTGTGTGTTAGTGCGTGAATGTTTTGGTTATTTGTGTGTGTATTCCTGTATTTGTTTGTGTGTTTGTGTGTATGTCTACACATTGTTCTGTACGTGCGTTTAATCTGTCCTTGTGTGTGCATTTGTAGGCTTGTAGATGTACACATATGTTCTGTTGTTATCGGATGTATGCAATTGCATCTCCGTTTGTAAGTATATGTGTGAATGTGTGTGTGTGCATGATTGTGCGTGCGTGTGCGTGTGTATGTGTGCCTATGCGTGTACGTCTATACATAGTTGTGTGTTTTTGTGTAAGTCTGTGTATTTGTTTGTGTGTGTAGATATGCACATATGTACTGTTGTTATGTGTGTATGTGAAACTACTTGTGTATGTGTATGAATGTGTGTTTGTGTGTGTGCATGTGTGTAGGAATCGTACGTATGTGTGCGAGTGTGTCTATTTCTGTGCATGTATGGCGCCTGTGCATGAATGTGTGTGTGTGGTGTGTGTGTGTGCGTGCGCATGTTTGTACGTGGATATGTGTGTGCTTATGTATGTGCCTACGTGTGTGTTGTGTGTGTGTGCTTGCGTGCGTCTGCATGTCTTTACATGGATATGTGTATGCTTGTGTGTACCTACGTGTGTGTGTGTGTGTAGATGTGCACATATGTACTGTTGGTGTGTGCGTGTGTGTGTGCGTGTGTGTATCTGTATGTGCGTGTGAGAATGTTTGCGCATGTGTGTTCATTTCCGTGAATGTGTCTGTGTGTACGCATCTGTATGTGCTTTTGAGTAAATGTAAGCATGTATGAGTTTGTATGTGTGCATATGCTTGAATGTGTGTGGGTGTGTGTTTTTGTGTGTATGTGTATTTAAGTTTATAAATGTATACTAATGGTACGTGTATGTAGGTATGTACATGCATATGTGCATGGGTATGAATGTGTGTGTGTGTGTGTGTGTGTGTTAGTGCGTGAATGTGTTGGTTTTTTGTGTGTGTGCTCGTGTGTGTGTTTGTGTATCTGTATGTGCGTGTGAGTATGTGTGTGCAATCATGAGGGCTCTAGTGTGGATGCTTGGTTCGTGTGTGAATGTGTGTGTCTGTGCGTGTGTCTATACGTGGTTATGTGTTTTTGAGTGTGTCTGTGTGTGTTTGACTGTGCGTGCATGCGCATGTCTGTACGTGGATGTGTGTGCTTATGTGTGCGCCTACGTGTGTGTGGTGTGTGTGTGCGTACATGCGTGTGCATGTCTGTACATGGATGTGTGTACTTATGTGTGTGCCTACGTGTATGTGTTTGTTTGTATATGTACACATATGTACTGTTATGGGTGCTTGTGTGCGTGTGTATCTATAAGTGCGTGTGAGTATGTGTGCACGTGTGTTCATTTGCGTGTATGTGTGTGTGTGTACGCATCTGTATGTGTTTTTGACTATATTTGAGCATGTATGAGTGTGTATGTGTGCATGGGTATGAATGTGCGTGTGTCTGTTTGTGTGTGTGTGTGTTAGTGCGTGAATGTGTTGGTTGGTAATGTGTGTGCTCGTGTGTGTGTGTATCTGTATGTGCGTGTGAGTATGTGTGTGCATGCCTTAGGCACTTGTGTGAATGTGTGTGTTTGTGTTTGTGTTTGTGTGTGTGCTTAAATGTCTGTATATGGTTATGTGTGAGCGTGTGAGTTTTTCTCTGTGTGTGCATGTTTAAACTTGTGCTCATATGTTCTGTTGTTTTGTATGTTTATGTGTAGCTTCGTTTGTGTGCATGTGTTTGCACGTTTGTGCGTGCGTGTTTGGATGCATGTGTGGATGCTTGGTACGTGTGTGAATGCGTGTGTGTGTCTGTGTGTGTGTGTGTGTGCGTGTATGGCTGTGTACGTGTGGGTGGGTGTGTGCGTGTATGGCTGTGTACGTGTGGGTGGGTGTGTGCCTGTGCATGTGTCTATACGTGGTGGTGTTTTTGAGTGTGTCTGTGTGTTTGTGTTGCAACGTGTGTGTGCACGTCTGTACATGGATATGTGTGTGCTTATATGTGTGCCTACGTGTATGTGTGTGTGTGTGTGTAGATGTGCATGTACATGTATATATGTACTGTTGTGTGTGTGTGTATCTGTATATGCGTGTGAGTATTTGTCCGCATGTATGTGTTCATTTGCGTGAATGTGTGAGTGTACGCATCTGTATGTGATTTTGAGTATATGTGAGAATGTATGTGTATGTGTGCATGTGCGTGAATGTGTGTGTGTGTTTGTGTGTATGTGTGTGTGTGTGTGTGTGTGTGTCTGTTTGTGTGTTTATTAGTGCGTGAATGTGTTGGTTGTTTGTGTGTGTGCTCGTGTGTTTGTGTGTGTAAATGTATGTGCGTGTGTGTATGTGCATGCATGTGGGCACTTGTGTGTTTGTGTTTGTGTGTTTGTGTGTTTGTATGTCTGTACATGGTTATGTGTGTGCGTGTGAGTTTGTCTCTGTGTAGAACTGCACGTGTTCTGTTTTTTTGTGTGTTTATGTGCAGCTACGTTTGTGTGCATGTGTGCGCGTGTTTGTGTGTGTTTATGTGTGGATGTAATTGTGGATGCATGATACGTGTATGAATGAGTGTGTGTGTTTAGCTGTGTGCGTGTGGGTGTGGGTGTGCCTGTGCGTGTGTCTATACGTGGTTGTTTGTTTTGAGTGTGTCTGTGTGTGTGTTTGTGTGTGTGTGTGTGTGTGTAAGTTTGTAGATGTGCACATATGTACAGTTGTTATGTGTGTGTGTATGTGCATCTACATGTGTGTATGTGTGTGAATGTGTTTGTGTGTGTGTGTGTGTGTGAGTATGAATAGTACATGTGTGCGCGTGTGCGTGTGCATGTGCATGAATGTGTGTGTGTGTATGCGTGTTTGTTCGTGTGTGTGGCTATTTTGTGTATATGCATGTGTAGATGTGCTGATATGCACTGTTGTTGTGTGTACGTATGTGTTTGAATGTGTGTGTGTGTGTGTCTGTGAGTGTATTTATATTTGCGTGTGAGTGTGTGTGCATGTATGCGTGAATGTGTGTGTATCTGTATGTAGATATGCACATACGTACTGTTGTTATGTGTGTGTATGAGAAGCTACGTGTGTATGTGTATGAATGTGTGTGTGTGTGTGCATGTGTGTAGGAATGGTAAGTATGTTTTCGAGTGTGTCTGTGTCTGTGTGTGTGCATGAATGGTGCATGTGCATGAATGTGTGTGTGTGTGTGTGGCGTGTGTGTGCGTGCGTGCGCATGTCTGTACGTGGATATGTGTGTGCTTGTGTGTGTATGTGTGTGTGGTGTGTGTGTGTAAGTGCGTGCGCATGTCTGTACGTGGATACGTGTGTGCTTATGTGTGTGCCTACGTGTATGTGTGTGTGTGTAGATGTGTACATATGTACTGTTGTTGTGTGTGTGTGTGTGTGTGTGCGTGTGTGTATCTGTATGTGCGTGTGAGTATGTGTGCGCATGTATGTGTTCATTTGCGTGAATGTGTATGTGTGTATGTACGTATCTATATGTGCTTGTGAAATGGAGAGAAGTTCCTCTGGATCCGCTAGTTCATTGTCTACAGGAACTTCAGACTTACTATCACAGTGAGATCCAGAGAGCCATGTGTGGAGTTGGTCAAAACCGTCTGATGCAAGAGTTCCATCACTACCAGCATCCTGAAGATGAGTGTGTTGGTGTCCCCGTAATGTCTCCAGAAGACATATCGAAAAATTCGCTTCTACAGGAAGGACAGATTGCAATTGAGGTTAGTCAATAAATTTTATGGTTGAGAATGCATGTGTAATATAATATTATAAAGACAAATACTGTACATATAGTATCTTCAATTGTGAACATATAGGCAATACGGACACCGAAGAAAACTACTAAGTTGGAAACTGCTCCTGAAACTGAGCCTCGGCAGGAACAAACAACAGAGAACCAAGCACTCACACACTCACACAGTGTGTCTGTACAGGTTACCAAGGCAAGGCAGGCCTTGGCAGACAACATGATTACACACAACATACAGTTGGGCTGCTTTACCGTCAAAGCAAGAGAAGGAACCCCTCAAGCTGTGCAGCTATTTCCCAAAGAGACATGCACCTGCCCTTCTACAAGTACATGCTATCATATTTTAGCTTGTAGAATGAGCTTGGGGATGAAAGTGGAAGACAAGCAGCATACAGTGAATCTCACCCGATTACGAAGTAATGCCAGGAAACGACCGGAGAAAAAGTGTGGCCGAAAGCGACCAAGACCTGGAGATATCCTACCTGCACCAGATTCTGTGATCTCCAGAATACAAATTCAGACCACTAGCTCCACTATACCATACGAGACCACCAGCTCCACTATACCAGAAAAGACCACCAGCTCCACTGTTACAGTACCAGAAAAGACCACCAGCTCCACTATACCACATGTGACCACCAGCTCCACTGTACCAGAAAAGACCACCAGCTCCACTATACCAGATGAGACAACCAGCTCCACTGTACCAGAAAAGACCACCAGCTCCACTATACCAGATGTGACCACCAGCTCCACTGTACCAGAAAAGACCACCAGCTCCACTGTACCAGAAAAGACCACCAGCTCCACTATACCAGATGTGACCACCAGCTCCACTATACAAGATGAGACCACCAGCTCCACTGTACCAGAAAAGACCACCAGCTCCACTATACCAGATGTGACTATCAATCTACTTGAATGTAGTGAGAGAAAAGGTGAGACGAATGCCATGTATGGCAATTATCTGTGTATTTGAGTAGAATTAATTCAGGGTACTATATTGTGGGGTATATTGTAATAATTATACTTAGTGTTTGATGTTATCTTATTTATCAATAAATACGTAGCAACACCGGATAACAGTCATCTCTGGATAGAAGAATTTCATTTGACATTAGCCAGTAGAGATGATATTTTGGAAGGCAAGAGGCTAGATGATACTGTGATTAGAGGCGGCCAGTTATTAATGAAGAAGATGTATCCAGCACAGAATGGTCTGAGGGATTCAGTGGTGCTAGAGGCAACTAATAGGTGGAATTCAGAGCCACAGAAGTTTGTGCAAATTATTTTTGACAGACAACGGTCACACTGGGTGTGCATATCAAATAAGATTTCAGAAAATGATGTTGTGGAAATTTTTGATACTGCTCCACCCAAGCAGTTGGATATTACATCACATATGCAAAGGCAGATTGCTGGCATAATGAAGTCTACAGGCAATTCAATTGAAGTTAGGTGAGTACATTTATGTATGTAAGTATTACCCATACGTGCATGCATACTGCATATTAAATATTTACACACATAATACATACATACTTAAACATACAAACATACATGTAAATGCACTGTATACATAATATGTACGTTCACATATAATTTTCTACACAGGTATGTTAATGTACAAAGGCAATCTGGGCATACAGATTGTGGACTATTTGCAATCGCAATGGCACTCACCTTGTGCATGGGTGAAGACCCTTTCTATGTTCAATATGACCAGCATGCTATGAGAAAGCACTTAGTTGAGTCCTCTGAAAGTGGATTTTTGATTCCATTCCCTTCCAACACCAGAAGAGCTAGAAAAAAGACACGGATTATAAGAACATGCTCAATTGATGTATACTGCACATGCAGGGGAATAGAAGAAGTTCCAATGATACAAGTGAGTCTTGCTAATGTTATAGATTAATTTTACATCAAATGAAATCTATAGTTGATCTATAT
>OZ026548.1:3096396-3241396 GCA_964020155.1 Chondrilla cf. caribensis
ATGATTTAATATCTTTGAGACAATTTTCTGGCATTTCGCAGATTAGAGCCGTTATTAGAGTAAATGAAAGGCACAAAGATTTCAAAGTATCCTCTTGAACATTTTAGAAGTACACTCTTACAATTTATTTTGACTCATTTGGATTGAATTCGCCAAAATATTGAGAAACTTGCCAATTGACGGCAACCAATTTGAAATCATCCCGTAACTTTTGGCTGCCACTGACAAAATTGGTACACTACACAACAGAAAGCCACACTATTGACACAAAAGAGAGGCACTCTATACGTACAGAGAGCCCATGTACACCAAACATAAAAAGCACACTCCACAACAGTACATGGTAGATTTTTTATAATTACGTACATGACTGAAGCAGTAGGCCAGTGAAGGAGTGAAGTATACGGGCAGGTTGGGGATTGTTTGGCTGAGATTCCCTGTGTTCGACTAGGTTATCTGAGAAAAAGTACGTCATGTTGTGTTCACTGTCTTTGTAACTCTTATGTATACATTACATGTACTTCTCCCATGTCAGCTGTGTATATTATAGCTACAGTGGTATGGATTCCTGTGGGAATCTGTTGCATCTCGGACTCCTTGTAGAAACTCAAGTTTATATCTGGAAGTGTCCTCCTGTTCTTTAGTAATAATGTTGTATTTGCCTGTGTTCTCCTTACATTGACTGTGTTGACATGGGTACTTATCGAACTGTGTAGCCTGTGTTCATCTGTAACTGTATTAACCATGGCTTTTCCTGTAATTTTTTCTCATAGTGGATTCTGCATGAAATAGTGTAATCTATGTCAGTCTGGCTGCTTCATTGCAGATATGTCAATCACACTGAGTATTTCACTACAGCACTTGCAGTCAACATTTAAACTGTTCACAGTTTGTAACCAGAATACAGTAAGTCAAATACTCATATATTAACGTTTGTACTGATTTGACAAAATATTCTTCAAGTGAATGAAGTGGCTGGTGAATGATGCCTGACATTGCATTAACTCTTGCATCACCTCCCACAATCTGCAAAAGATACAAAAATAGGCCTTGGTAATTATATACCCCAGAAAGCTTTCAAACAATGTTAGCACTTCACTGTGAGTGTACTGAGAGAGAGAGAGAGAGAGAGAGAGAGAGAGAGAGAGAGAGAGAGAGAGAGAGAGAGAGAGAGAGAGAGAGAGAGAGAGAGAGAGAGAGAGAGAGAGAGAGAGAGAGAGAGAGAGAGAGAGAGAGAGAGAGAGAGAGAGAGAGAGAGACTGCCTACTCATATTACAAATTGATATACCCTCTTGTAGACATGATACATATGGCTTGTATCCCCAATCTGATTGGCTGCTTACTGCTATTTGCAATCTGATTGGCTGCTTTACAAAATTTGAATTTTAAAAGAAGTATTCGTATTAAATTCTGGATATCTTTCACCATGAATTTTGAGCTAGATGACGATTTTGAACCGCCTAATAAAGTCCGGAAGCCACTTACTGCAACAAATCGATTCAATATCGCTGCCAAATCGGAGGAGGAGGATCTTGCAAAGGGATATAACCCCAAAAACAAAGGGAAGAAAACGAGATGGGCCGTGACTGTGTTTAGAGCGTGGGTTTCTGCTAGAAACACCCTCCAAGAAGAGAGATGACCAGATGACCTGCTTGAAGTGGCCTACCCAGACGATGCCCTTGCTTGGTGGCTCTCGCTATTTACTATTGAAACTCGCCGGATCGATGGTACTGAATATCCACCAAGAACACTTCACAACATTCTGGCTGTTTTGCTCAGGTATATGAGAGAAATAAATCCGTTTGTTCCGAATTTCTTGGACGAGAAGTGTGCCCAATTCAGCCGCCTTCATCGCACAATGGATTCCATGCTCCACCGACTACGTTCCAAAGGAATTGGCATTGCTGTAAAGCATGCAAGTATAATCTCCAAGGAGGAAGAGGCCAAGTGGAATTTTGTCCTTGGATAACCTCGAAGGACTGCCAAATACTGTTTTCTACTACAACGGCATTCATTTCGTTCTTTGTGGGGGAGAAGAGCATCGCAACTTATGCATCAGTCAGCTATCAAGGTACAAAGACTACTGGGAGTATCAGGGAAACACATCTAAAAATCGTCCGGGTGGCCTGAAGACAATGTCTATTGAGGGCAAAACAGTTTGCTCTCACGCTAATCCCAACGCCATTTTGATAAGCTGCCAGAAGAAGCCTTTTCCAAGGATGTCTTCTACGTAAGACCCCTGAAAAATTGAACTGGTGACAGTATTTGTATGAGCGTACATGTCGGGAAAAACACACTCTCTTCCATGGTCCCAAAGATGTTCAAAAGTGCTGGGTTGGAGAAAGAAAACAATCATAGTCTGAGAGCAACAGCTAGTACTGCTCTGTTCGATACGGGAGTTCCTGAGAAGGTGATACAAAATGCTACTGGGCACAGATCCTTGAAAGCCCTAAGAATATATGAGCGCGTGAGCACAGAGCAAGAAGAAAAGGTATCTCACGTTTTGTCCACTCCGCAGAAATCTGGACAAGGACCGCATTCAGAAGTACTCCCTAGCTGCCTCTCAGTTGCGTCAATGAGCCAACAGAAAGCCACGTTTACCAGTTTGTTTGGACCACTGACCAACTGTCAGATAAACATCCAGTACTTTAGCGGTCTTATGCAGCAAGCTACTTTATTTGACACTACGAAGGATGAATAGTTCCTAGAAGATATCGCTAAAGACATTGATAAAGACATCGATTTGTAGTCTCTTAACAGCTTTGTGTGACCTTTACATTGTAACCACAGCAATTTAATCTATTAAGTGTACTTGTGTCCGCTTGAATGAATGCGTGAACATTACATTGCTATGACAAAGAGGCGCTTAGGGTCTGTTATACCCCAGTGTATCGGATATACACTGCAGTCGGTACCTTTGATGTATGACGTCATCAGGATACAACTGTCTACATATTTATCGCAGTATTATAGAGTACAGTTGTCTTAAAAAATCCTTACAAGAGGAACACAGCCCACAGCCAATTGTACCCATAACTCACTTTGAAATAGCACATTGGCTTCTATGGCTAACACAGTGTAAGCTAACCACCTTTCCTGCAATCTGTGAAATTGCCTATCAAGAAGATGTACAATCTTGTCATAAACATACAGAGCACATACACATGTGCTGCACTAGGTGGAAAGGAGCACCATTTTAAATCCAATATATCTTCTCTTTCTCAAGCTAAGGATCCACATTGTGTATGTAAATTCAAATTGACCCCCCACTTATAGATCTAGTAGTATACACTGTTGAATTTAAAGTAAACATATATTTATGTACAAATATCCATGTATATGTATTTGACCTGAACTCTGAATTAAGAAGAAAAATGACAGCTATAAAGGTGGGGATAGATATTACTGTAGATATGGAGATAAAAAAAGTAGTAACAAAAGAGATCTTAAACACACACCCCTTCCTATAGTGCCAATACATGCTTTACCTTGGGAGAGTGGACAAACCCCTCTACAAAAGACAAATTAGCTGGTTCCAATATACCCCTCATAAGAGGTTCCACTGTGGTGTGATCCATGTTTCAAGGTTATAATATTATAAAACATTAAATTACCCAAATTGAACAGATGTCGCTTATCATGCCTGCTACTAAAATAAGTGATGCAACCGGATGTGCAGATGGTGGTGGTTCCATGTTATTTCGTGTTAGATATTCATTCATTACCGTGGAATCAAAAGAATAGAAAGTAGGGGTTAAATTTGGGTAATTGGTTGATTTCTTCAATTTTCTTGTCTACTCTAGGTACAATACTCAGCTGAACTTCAGTATAGAGTGACATACAAGTTAACTATGCCATCTCTAGGTCTGAAGAACAGGAAATAAAAATATAGCTACCCGTTGTGCTCCAGCATTCTGGTATATAGCTCAACATTAATCTTCATTTTCCACACCCCAGACCTAGAGTTGGTACAACGATCACATATATGTACGAACAACAAACACAGAACAATACCTTGCGTTTCATTAATTGGGTAAGTATTGATTCAACAAGAGACAAACATTCTCTGAGTTCTTCATCAAAAGCCTCTATACAAGTTAAAGAAATGCTTAATTTTAAGCAAGAAAGTTGAAAGAATGCATTTCAAAAGTATACTATTTGTGGTGCTACTTTGCTATGCACATATGTACAAAGTATATTTTGTTGGGAGTTGATTTACATTAAATGTGGTACTGAGTACAAGATGAACTAAAGCCAGACCTGTCAACAAAAATGTAATAGTAAACATGATTACAGTTACAGTGTAGCAGTGTACAGATGCAAGGTACAGTCTTATTGCAGATGTACAGATGTAATTTCCTAGAAAATTTAACAAACAAACTTAATATAGATTAATCAAGTGTTGTAACCTTTTGATGGAGTGATTAATTAGAATTAATCACTCCATCAAACATTACAACAGAATTCACATAACACACAAGTATGCAAAAGAAAGATAACAGTTATACCATTAATTTTGTCTAAATGACCACAGTGAGGAACACTAATCTAACCACTCCTTTTTAACTTAATTATAACTCACTGTTAATGCTTGTACAGTTTTCAACAAGAATCTTGTGTCTGCATGCATCTACAGCAAGTGACATAGGTTGATATTCTTCAAGAAAAGCTGTTAAATTCAGCACAGCCTGTTGCAAATTGTCTTCCTGGGAAGAGCCGATGGCAAAATACAAGACAAATTTGTCATCATCTTTATGATCTTCACCATATACGTATGTAGACCAAAGAACTGTACTACCCTTTTGTGAACACTTACAACAATACACATCCATTGCATAGCTGAAATTGACAATATCTATACACTATATCAAATAGCAAATCACCTGCAGCAAGAGATGACTCTGTGTTGTCTTTGAATGGATATCACAAAGAGTCATATGTAGTCTAGTGGAAGATTTTCTACACATTTCCATCTCATTCCATAAGCCATACATAAGCCACTATGGCAACAATAAAATGGTATAAAGACTACATAGTAGTGGTTGTCATACATGTCAGAATAAACATAATCCATTAGTTTAGCTTATCAAAACATTCTTCGTTTAATGTTACTTGACTATTATTTCTATCTTACTCTATCCCAAGGCAAGTCAATGTTTGATTACACATGCGAACAATTGTAGTCACTACTTTGCTCCATCATTAATTGACCATAATATTAAAAGGTACTCTCTGTCAACAATTAGGGATGAACACATGAAATTCTTGCTTTAATAGAAATCATACCTATCGTAACCACTGATTCAGAGCTACAGATTAGCAGATAAGGTTATTTGTCCACCCAATGGAGTAATACCATATGTCATATGTGCATTGAATATTTTTGAAATTTGTGAACACATAATTCACAAATACTTTCTACTATGAATTAATTTCTGGCACATCAAACAAAAAACACGATTTTACAACATAATCTACCATGGTTCACAAGTTTAAACTATAAAATACAAGCATGATTAAAATGACAGGAGACTAAGCATTACTAAACTCCCATCACAATAACTAGTGAGGGACATCAAACATGATGGTATATACATATGTACAAATTGTTTATAACCAACCTTGATCGATTTTGTAAACAAAGCATACTGATGGTCATGCTGAAGAAGGAAAAATCCTGTTACAACAATTGCAATTTGAGTAATGCATTTGACATATTTTACATCACGCATAATGGAGATTTCATAACACTCGTACAAGTTTTGAATCAATAGTTCCTAATATTATGCAGTGTAAGTGTCAGTAATATATAATTGATACTATAGCTACAGTCAACAATCCTGTTGGTTAGTCTAAAAATCCGCAAAATTGTGAAGAGATGGCCGATATTGAACTGGGAAGAATTATTAATTGGACTATAATTCAAGTGTAAAGGCTATACTTATACTATTTTCACTTCGACTCCTACAATGT
This sequence comes from Chondrilla cf. caribensis, assembly GCA_964020155.1. Lineage (NCBI taxonomy): Eukaryota > Metazoa > Porifera > Demospongiae > Chondrillida > Chondrillidae > Chondrilla > Chondrilla cf. caribensis. Next base: position 3,102,370 of record OZ026548.1, read on the forward strand.
AATGCTCAATGGTTTGTACTAGCATTTTCAATACATGTATATGTATAATGTATTCGCCTGAGCATATACAACAACAATAAAATTAAATAATAATATATTATACGTACATAGCAAAAGAGATAGCCGATTTTGAAACGCCAGAATAAGAAATTGGGAAATTCAAAGTGAAGGCTTCACCAAGTATCATATCTTTACTTAGGGTTCTTTTGAACTCAAGAGACAACCAAGCAAATCATAGTTGGGAGGTGACAGTTCCACCAAGTTATTGAACTGAAAAATAATTTGCTGGATCTTTTGTCAGTTTGATACTCTGGCAAAGCTTTAATGATATAAACAGTCCTATTGTGTCACACTTGCTATCACTCTATTATGACAGTAAATTGCAAGTAAAATCAATCACGTATTTCTACTAGAATGTTCGTTAAATTGATGAAATGAACATTGAACCAACTGAAAGCGCTGCATATCTAATTATACTGACCTTTACTAGAAGGTAATGAAACTGATTATCCCTTGCCTTCATACATTCAATATCCTGATCCTTCGAAGTCAACATCAGATTATCAGAACCAGAAACCTGAAAATGTTGAAGGGGCAAAGTAACCGTGAACAGATATCTTGTGCAATTTGTACCCACATTTGTCACAATAATCCACTAATTAAGTTGGCCTATTAGTTAACAATGGATACTTTACACAGTACATATACGTAATGCTAATTATATGAAAATGGAGTTTATATGACTGGGCAGGGGTAAGGCGCCGGCTTTCGATTGTTGGGACAACCCGTCATCATTTCCAAACATTCCAGATGAGATCCACTAAGGTATAATTAGGGGATATTAAGATATTTGGCTGGACATGGGTACATTTGTGTCAATCCTATATAATAGCTATCAAGGTGGTGCGGGTGCTTGATTGCCCAGCAGTTGGGCAAGTGACCCTGATTCCCAGGCATTCAGCTGGCTTGTCTGTGTGTGTAACAGTTTGGTCGATTGCTTTCTGCCATTTGATTGGATTTATAGATGCAATTGTAGCCACTTGAAACCTACGTATCCTTGACTTAATCTCGGCTACTCACTACCTGCCTGCATCTGCGTATTCCCTACTTCCCCTCCATCTTTAGGCTCATTTTCCACTGCCTCAATGCAGTGTGACACAGCCACGACTGGGGCATTACATAATGCATAAAAAGTCTCCTTTCTTGGGCCAGAATGCCCCGTTGTCACTGTGTTATTACTTGGATCTCCCATAAGCATGCACCGGGGGTTGAGTGCTTGCAGACAGGGGGTGCTATTGAGTGCACTATGACTATATACTAACTATCAGCTATGTGGCAAGGCAAGCAGTCATGCTCAATATGCAGTCCTGTGCTCTCTCCCAGGGCTACCTCCTGCCAGTGAAGGTCACGGGTTCTGTATCCTTGAGCTCACTTGGCGGTGAGTTATATGGAGTTTTGTTGGTGTTTTTTTCCAGGAATGTTAACTGTATTATACTAAAGTTTTCCATAGTTCAAACTCATTACCTGGCAAGTAAGTATTCTTGAGATAACAGGGACTGAGGGTTTAGGCAGGAATGATAAGGACACAAGCATGTATACAAAGAAAATACACTATGCAAAGCAATAATCACTTCAAGTAATCAGTTATTGGATTTGTGCACTTACATTCTGCAAGAATATTTGTTCATTTGCATTGTCTAAGGAAAATAACAATATACTTACATAGCCTTGCATTGACATCACAATGATAACATTCAAGGAGGACATATAAACGAAGTAAATGTACTAGGACATGAAACTTGGAAATTTAGGAACTACCAGTATGACCATACATACTGTTTCCAAAGAACAGTCAAATAGTTATAATTATGTACTTACATTTTGAGTGCTAAATATTTCCATGTTGCTCTTTTGGGTGATTACTTGCTTATATATACATATAGCGAATTTGAGCAAACAAAATTTAGGTAAGACTGAAGTTCAAATTCAACTAATGAAAATAACTGATAAAACCAGCCTCAGATACTGCGGTACCTTGCAATAGGTGCATATTTAACATTGCATGAGAATGCAGAAATTGCTGTCTATGGCTAATTGAAAAACGTTTGTGTGTAAGTTCTTTTTTAACATATTGTACTGGCAGTGTCAAGGAGCACCCATGCAATACAATAATAAAATAAATGCACTTTAAGCCTTTGATCTCACTAGCAACCATAACACAAAAGAATAATTGGTAACAAAGTTCTCCATATACGTAAACAAGCTAATTTACACAGAATCCAACCTTTTTTAACACTCCCAAATGTTATGGCACTAATATCCAAATAATGAGGTAAGGGTATTCTTGCCGAAGCCATATTAGGAGTAGAGGAAATGGCTCCAGATGGTATAAATTGAGTCTTCTTTGACATAATGTCTTGTATGAATCCCTTCTGTAAGAAGAAAGCAAATTATTTTTGCATACATTTATTTTCAGTTTGCAGCATGTACTGTCAAGGAACATCTGTCTACTCAGAATCCCTTGGTTCCTTCCACAGGATGCCCTCAAATCATTCTATTATGCTACATTTGACTACTGTAACCTTGTTTGGTGTACTTGCACCACCTCTAACAAACATCAGACACAATAGCTCTACATGTCTACTTTGAAAATATGAAAGCTAAAGGTTGATATGTGGAATCGAGAGAACATACCAATTAATGCCGCAATTGGTTTGGGCAATATTTGGCCAATTATCCATCCTGGCATAATACCCAATCTGACCTTTCACGATTTGAAATCATCCACATAACACTATCCGTGCAGCACGTATGGAACATGTAATTCAAGTTCAATAACTCGTGGTAGATGAGCGGAAAATGGCTGACAACACATGGCACAAGAGGAAAAAGTACGGAAAAAATTGCAAAGATCAATAGGAGAGAAGATTGCCAAAAATAACGAATCTATGAGAACAAATGCCAGTGACCACATGTGAAAAATAGTGAAGAATGGTTATCTGTAATGGAGATTGGTGGTGGCAAAACTGGTGAACCCTATACATGGAATTTGCAAACTGCTGTCTATCATGAACGATGTAATTCACCAATGGGGACACTTCTCGCCCTTGCCTCGCCAGGATAGCATTTTTCAAATGACACTATACCATTTGCTTTGTACGGTATTACACACTGTTCCCTGATTTAAATAAGAATGGGTTCCTCTCTCTATACACTGAATGGCGTTATTCACCAATATAAATTTCTACTTGCAACTTCAATCCGCCCGGAATTTGTTCTATCACAGAGAGTTAGATAATAACTACGTTTTATTTGGCATAAGGGTCGTATTTGAGGGGAGATTTTTCGTGTGGCTTCACATACGTTTACTTTTCTTTCGCTTACCAAGCGGAGTAGGAAAACCTTGCAAGTATTACACTAAAATAATACGTCTCTGCGTCTCTTCTTCCCATAGGCGCTTCTTCTCGTATACTATCATATAGACGAGTACGGACTGTTCCGTCCCAAGTTGACGCCGACACCTTTTAAGCGCCCGTAATAAACGCCTGTCCCAAGTTGGCACTATAGGCTTGAGCCAATTATTCACCCACTCCTGCCAAATATTCTAATCAATTATTCTGCTAAAGCATCCCTATCATTCTTATACATATAACCTATTATTTGGGTTAAATAATTCTTAGATACAGCATAAACATGCAAGATAAAATAAGTAGGATTTATAAACCATTCAAAACGTCATTAGAGTTATGGCCTTGGGAATGTTATTTTTCCCTTTGGAAGGTGGGTTACAGTGAATTTTCTTTTTCTCGATAATGCAAATTAGTTGCTGAGCTACATAAGTGAGCTTTCAGTGGTGGTTGCACCATCGTTTTTGACACTAGAAGGTCCAAAACAATTAGCCTCAAATTCAATAACATCACTGACAGCTTCCAGATCCAGGTCAATGGGTTGAGTGGCCTCCATTGAATACATTCTTCATTTTCTGATTTTAGAATCTTACCTATTATTTGTAAATTATTTGCAGTAAGAAGGCAGGCCTATTATTCTGGGAATTATGTGCACATAATTGGGTCAAGCCTAGTTGGCACCAGGTGTTCCGCCCCAAGTTGACTCCGGCACCTTTTAAGCGCCCAGCCTGAGATTGAGTCATCCACGGCACTTTGGCGCGAAGGACATGGAGCACCAGCAAAGAGTGTCAGATGCACATGCAGAGGATAGCCATTAGCATGGAATCTCTCTTAGAGAAAGCAACTGACAGCCTCTCCTGTGCTCATTTGCTGTCCACATCCACCCCAGAGTCAGAAGTGTGGCTCAATGTACTTCCTGTCCCATCCCTTGGGTTATACTTGGAGACGATCCGCTTTGCAGTAGGCCTGAGACTGGGTCTAGACCTCTGCAAACCCCATGAATGTTGCCACTGTGGAACAGAGGTAAATCGCAGGGGGTTGCATGGCATCAGCTGCCTACACAGTAGAGGATGCCACCACCGCCATGCAGAATTAAACAACACCATACATAGAGCCATGACATTAGCCAACACCCCATCACAACTGGAACCTACTGGAATGACCAGAGACGGCGGCAAATGCCCAGATGGAGTGACCCTTATACCATGGAAAGGAGGGAAGCCCTTAGTGTGGGATGTTACTTGTAGACACCCCCAAGTACTTCGTACATAGACACTGCCATTGGACGGTCTGCACCAGTGGCAGAGAGAGCTGAAGGTGAAAAACGGGCGAAGTACAGCTCTCTGGGGTCACACTATTTGTTCCAACTAGTAGCTGTGGAGACTACAGGAGCCATGGGACCAGAGACCTTGGAATTTTGTTAAAGACCTTGGCCATCAAATCTTCCAAACCACTAGGGATCGAGCCCAGGTCTACAGACTACCTCATCCAGAGACTACCAGTTGCAATACAACATGGAATGCCATCTCCTTGAATTTGCCGGCAGCATGGAACTTGACCACACCGTGTATATAGCCCTATACTCTATATCCTCTGTGTGTGATATTATTTATGTGTGTGTAACCATGTTATTGCTATTATTATTATTTTATTGTTGAAACTTATGAATTTTTTAATAATAATTCAAATATTAATTATTTGTTGTAACATTATGTATGCATATAGCATGTAAAGATTCTATAATTCGACGATTGGGCTAATTATCATTTCAATATAAGATTGAGACTAAGTAGAAACCAGTCTGTCATTTATGTTTCATTATTATAATATCAAGTTCCTATGGACACTTCATTTGGTAATGAACCACTTGAAGTGAGTAGCCTTGCAATTGACGCGTGTTCAGCTCAGCAATTTCATACAGCCTTGATATATTTGGGAGCTCCAGCATCTCTTTCTCCTATTAAAATTAATACAAAAGTAAGCACACATAAAATACAAACAGTATTAAATTTTAAAACCATTATTGTATATCCATAAGTGCACTCATTGATTAACTGCATGCTACTGTGCATTATGTTTCATCAAAATCTATCCTCGTATGTTGTGAAGAGGTAGTCTCATTCCGAGACCTGAACACACAAATCTTGTTGGAGAAAAATTGGAGGCAGATCTGGTCTGCATCTGGGGACAAGATTATTGGAGAGCTGATATGTAGCAGGAAAGAGTCTACTTACTCTACTTCTATGAATCATCAACAGGTAGATTTGAATCCTTGCATACCACTGAATACAGACGGAATAATGAACACAAAAGTGTATAGTACACTGTATACCGTGAGACAATATATGGTTGAGAAGGAAATCAAAATATAGGTCTAGTGAAAGACAAATGTAGTCAATTGTGACAGTTTTTATATGGAGATTTCAGGGGTTTTAATGCAGGATGCTAAATTAACAAAGCCATAAACACAAGTACGTATATAGCACAATAATGCACATATTCAGCAGTACATAATTGCAATAATCACCAATTTTGAAAAAAATGACAAATGACCCAACAAACATCCATGCTTGGAACACTATGTCATCTAATATTCAAACAACCAAGACATCTGTGGATATACGTACACATACTTCTGTAGTGAAGAAAGTGATAACAAAGGACCGCGGCTGGAAAACATTCACGAGGTGCCAAACAATGGTATGGTATGGAATCTATAAAATATGATAAAGTAACAAGTGATAATTAGTACATATGACATAAGGATTACACTGCTGCACAGACAACATACAAATGTACAGTATGGCACAGTATTGGGGGTAAGTACGAGACAGTGAAGACTGTGTGTGCCCCAAAGCATCAATACAAAACAAATACAAACTTTTCAAAGAATGAACTGAATCCGTTATGATTATTTAAACCATAAAGGATTAAGTTTATAATAGTAATGTAATAATATTTAGGTACGGTGAAAAGGTCTTATAAAACATACCAAAGACGAATTTGTCTCAAAACTGGCATATGAGCATTCTTCTTGTGGAGTAACATGAACATTGCAATATTCATCTTCCTACATACATGTGATAAAACATAATATTATTTATAATGGTTCAATTAATCCACAAAAATATACAGAAACCATTTTGTTGAAGATTGCATTTGTGATACACGACTACATCAGTAAGGACTACTGCAAAGCATTTACACCTAATCCAAGTCCTGCATCACTGAGAAGCTAAGTCCAAAAGAGAAACATATCTTAACCTTGATAAAATGATCCACATGAAGGGGGAAACCAAAACAGTCCATAAAATTCTAAAATAAAATTTATCACAATATCATACCCAAATTGTGGGACAATGTATAAATTAAGCTCCATTGTTGCTAGACCATCACAAGCATTGGTGGAGTGGTCTAGCAGCCCGACTAAACATTCCCTGACCACAAATCATCAACCCATCTATGTGTTCAAAATGAAATTTAGGTACATTATTGAACACAGATTCAGTATATATGTATTAAACATGCATATGAGTGATACCATCAGTTCATACTTTGAAATATTTATGATAGATACACATACTTCTAAAACAGCATTCAGTGAATATCCACATGGCTCAAAAGCCTTGGCATCTAATGCAGCTTTAGGAAAAATGGAATGGAAGCCACCACATTCAGTCATTTGTCGATCAGATGGATAATTCTTGTGAAGAAAAAGTCCTCTTGCTTCACTGGATATGTTGTTCATCAACATCTATTATTAATATAGACCAGCAAAAAGTAAATGAATTCCAAAATCGATCTGTTTAAAAGTGAAATACATGTAATATGGAGATTCTTCAAGTACACTTTATCAATAATGATTATCACCGTATTATTATGTATATACACACCTCAAACGTTTTATCTGGCTTTCCTTGAAATGGTATTCCACGAAGAACAAACAGATGCCTGAAAAATTAACACAACACATAACAATATCCTTGCAATATGTACAAAACAATATGTGCGAAGTTTATAAATATTACACACAATATTATATTTTTGCAATAATTGCAATGTAACAAACTATCTCGCTAAGACTGTGTATATACATAGATACCAGCTGTCTTTATACTCAAAAACTGTTCAAATTTGAAGATTTTCACATATGCATCTTGAGTAATTGCTACCCAAATGCATAGTAGGATGAAAGTCCTGCTTACAAGTAAACAATACAAGGGTACATACTAGTAGGCAGGGTACATTTATCAAAATTATTCTCCTAACACATCATTGTAAAATTGGGAATAGAAACACAAGTACTTCCTATTGCAAATAGAGATGGAGATGTTTTCATAACACATTTCACTAGGGGACAAAATATACAGAATGTCAGCATCATACCATTGATTATTCCTAGGCCCCAAGGAGTATGAACGTCCACCTGCATTAGAAAATACAGAAGGATACTGAGTGTAATATACCCATACACATACTCACTACTCCTTGTAGACAGCAAGATTACAGTCAGATTAAGATGTATATCCAACAATCACGATGTTTAGTACACCATAAGGCCGTCAATGTGTACCTTAAAACCAAACATGCAAATCAGTAGTGAAACCTCAGCAATTGAGTTATTGATGCTTTCTATTGACCATCCAGGTTACTTACTGCGTACGTTATCATTGTAACATACAATGTGGCATTCAATTACAAAGAAAATTAAGCCTTTAATTAGCAGAGCAATTTGCTGGCAGTTCCAAACACGCCATTAAGTATGCATGTAGCTGACACATTCCAGTAATCTATTTTAGAATAATTACATCATAGACGCTCTATACTACATAAACACAATTAATAGTAAGGCAAAATCCAAATGGGAGATGTAATTTGTTGTGTCATTTGAGTGATTAAGAATACGTAGAATGAAGAATATGAATAATAATATGACATTGTAATAATACATTAAATTATGAATAAGAATATGTAGTTAAAGTCCAGGTACCTAAAATGCACTGTACTCACCTGGAAAAAACGTTTGGAGAAATTCAACCTACATATTGATACACAAACATAAGATATATGTATACACACAATTCAAGAGACACTGCATTTGTCCCCTAGTCACACAGTTGATAGTTAACATGCTAACAAGAAGTAACCGCTGTCCACTATGAGAAGTGGATTGTGATCTACGGGCTTTGACACCTTTTGAAAAGCCACCACATGGCTGTGAAGTATTCAATTCTTCCCAAACAGGGCAAGGCCTATTTCTGCCACATTTTCATGGCTATCTTCTAGACATCATAAAAAGTTGCCAGTGGAAAAGAACAACTCAAAAATTTGCTCAGTGCTAATGATGAGGAGATGTGTTCTCTGAAAAGGCCTTCTAGCACATTGGCAGAGAAATGCATACAATCAATTCTGGTCTGAACCTTCTATCATAAAGCACTGTCTATGTTTGCCATACAGTTTCATGCTATGGTTGTACCCAATTTCCAGTGATAGAATTGTACAGGATGGACCAATTCAATCAGCAAACTATTTACGTATAACAAAAGATACTTAAAAATGACCAAATGTGTCAGTATTGGGCCCACATGTAAATAAGAATGTGGGTAGGAACATTGAGACTGTTATGGATAGGAAACCCTAATATGGAATTAGATGATCTCATTTATGCTCCGTTTTAAATATTTTCTCAAATTATGATATAAAAATCTTGCAACTATTATCATATAAATTATTAAGAATAAGGTGTTGCAATAGTAATTGACTACATTTGTTAAATTTTGCAATGGTAGCATACTACGGTTATCAAGTAATCTGGAACAATAATGAACATGTGCATCAATAGGAGAGTTGATTCAAGTACTACAGATACGAAATATCAATTCCAGCAACCAATAATCCAGCAACTAAAAAAAACTTTATTTACACAGGGACAGAAAAGATCTTTCATTGCCATCACATCAAGACCTACGTACTTTGTTCTTAGACAAAAAAGGGGAAGGTGGAAACTGGATAACTCACTCAGCCCTGTGATACAATATCATCTGATGACAGCATATGCACGAAAGAAAATAAATGACAGTGGAACAAATCTCCCTTCTGTTCTGCTAGTGGATTTTTGATGGATGGGTTTATTTCAATGTTAGAAACACTCATTGTAAATTATTTGCATACGTATGTTGCACACATCACAGTATTGTGGCACTGTGTTTGGTCAACCAACATTCCAGATGAGTACGTACATCATAGGACCAAGTGAATTATCCCATTGTCACTGGATGCACCTTTTGTCGGGGGCACTTGTGGGTTGATCACAAGACTACCTAAGACCTTAATTACAAGTCCATATACAAAACATTACAAAGGTATCTGCAGTTCAGAGGTCACTTTGATATGCTGGAATAATACACTTATATTATGCAATAGCAGTTGGTTTGATTAAGAGATTTGTAATAAAGAGGTTCTACTACACATACGTACGTACATGTAAATATTCAGTGAAATAAAATACTAACCTCTTCTTGAAAACTGCAATGTGGATAATTCTGAAGGTACGGTTCAAGAAAGTCTTTCCGAGAATAAAATAAATCCTAATTGTGAAGAATATTTTAAAAATGAACTCATTACAGTGGAACCTGTATAATGCGGACACTTGGGGACCAGCAAGAAGTGTCCTGATTATAAAGGTGTCATGATTTCCCAGGGTTGCCTATCATGTTGCTAGACTTCGGATTTCACTTCAATAGACCGATTGCGCATTGACATCATCAATGACGTCATCAAGACCGGAAATGGTCGCGAAGGGTGTTCGTCGTATAGATTCTCATAGTAAGACGTGTTAATAGGTTATATTTTGTCCTTGGGAAAGGAGATTTCGGAACTGTACGTATTTATTTCTCGACTGATTGTAAATATGCCACACCGCTGTGCTGTTCCCAGTTGTACATCCAACAGCAAGACTTCTCTACAGGTGTTTGTCTTTCCACAAGTTTCCATCTGATGCAGCTCTTCGTCGTAATCGGGCTAAAAACATACGTAGAGTTGAAAGTAAGGGAGTTTGGACTATTAACAGTTCCACACGTGTGTGTACTAAGCATTTTACTGCCGAATCGTACCACGTAAATTCGGTATCAGGTAGAAAAAGAATGCACAAGACCACATGGACAAACAGAATCTTAACATCCAAGTCCAAGTAGGATTGCAACCCACTTCCAGCAAGAGGAAAGCACCTGCCAATGCCCCAGATGGAAACTTGTGAAAGGACGTGTGGAGAAGTCTTGCTGTTGGATGTACAGCCAGGAACATGCAGCACAGTGGTGTGGCATATTTACAATCAGTCGAGAAATGTATAGAATACGTATGTACAGTTTGGAGAATCTCCTTTCATGCAGGCAAAATATAAGGTCAGAAGAAATAACAATCATATCTAAGCACATGTGGACTATTCTTTGACTCTACACGAGACAGCAAAATATATCCATCGTTTACACATACAACTTTGCATACACTTATTAAGACGTGTATCTATTACCACAGCTATACGGCGATCACGAGAGAATTTAACACCGGTATATCACATACTGCTGAACTAATTCAGCTTTTTTCCAGATCTACAACTACCTCGATAGGCTGGCCATCATTTCAGCTGTTCAACGTTCAAATCGTCGGGAGATTTTCCACCAAGGCTAGAGCCAAGAATGTCCTTTTTCGACAATCGGTACGTGGTCCCCATAGTAAAATCCTACCCATGACACCCTTCGCGACCATTTCTGTTCTGCATGACGTCAATGCGCAATCGGTCTATTACTCAACACAATAATAAATAATATACTGATATGCAAGTTATATATGACAGGAAAAGTGTTTTCAAATTAAATCAGTGATTAGGGACTGTTTAGGTCAATCGTGGAATTCAATATGGTCTAGAAGTCCCATGGTGTATATTGTTCAAGTTAAAATAAAAAAACCTCGTGGGGCTGCCTGTTAAAGCTATTTACTCCCATACGATATAATATGTATTCCCAAGCGTAACCGCAACAATGAATTTATATTGTAAATTATATATATATATTTCTATATTATATATATTATATTTCTATATTGCGCGAGAAAAGATGGCCGATTTCGAAACACAGAGAATTGGAAATTGGGCTAGAATTCGAGCGCAACAGCTTCGCCTAATGTAATAATTTCAGCGAAGGTTCTTTTAAACCTAAGAAAGACACCCAAGTAATTTGAGTGTGGGGGATGGTAGTTTTTAACTCGAATTACTTGTTTTCACGGTCCTAAGAAGTATCGAAAAAGATTGAGAGATGCTCTCGATAGAATTGAACAACAACCAAGCTTTATATTAGATCGATATGTTTTTTTGCTTGACAATGCATTCTTGCCAGTTTTAAGAATTATAATTATTTAGCGCTGTCCGGAATATGCAGGTAATTTTACGAACCAATGATGTAACGGGACTGTAAATGGCTGTTCTGATTACGTAATACAGAGGTGTCTGAATTTTCAGATGCCTAAATACCAGTTTTAAATGGAGAAAGATTCGGGACAATATCCGTCATATGCAGGTGTCCGCTTTTTCCAGAGTCTGGATTAACAGGTTCCACTGTATTACTATTAGAAATAGCTTACCATTACTTCATATAGGCCAATTTCCTTCGAGATACATTCAAACAATGGAGGTAAAGCAAGAAGCAAGGTTGTGTTGCCACAAGTTTTCAAGATGAGCCTTTCCTTTGTAACAAACATGCTACTTTCACTAAATCATACAAAAAACATTAAAATAATAGATCATCTACTACAACAGATGTTCAAATGTCCATAAAGAATCCTTTTACAAACAACATAGACTGTACATACCTCAGCAGATAAGCATCCATAGTTGGATTTTGACAATGGCTAAGTATAGCACAATTTACCTCTTGTAGTATACTTTCCCAACTTGACCTGTGATTATAAAAGAAATATCCCACTTTACATCACAGTAGAACCTCAGTCACCCAAACACTCAATTATCCAAGTACTGTATAGAGATAAGGATGATAAGGTTAAAACGTATCATTAATGCCATTAACATGTGCTCAAAAATTTATGCTACTGTGCTCTCTCAATCTCCTATGATTCCAGAAATACTTTAAGGAGTTTGAAACCTTCATAGTTCCAATTTTAACTTTGAACAGTACATTCAATGGTATCCTACATATTTCACTGAATATTCCTAAAATGTTGCCATAGTACTGTAGTACACACAGGTTGGTCAGCAAAGCATATGGTCATGACAGCATTCACAGAAAAAAAAAACAGAAGACTGATTTCAACCCTATTAGCTGTTTACCAATTTCTGAAATTACCCTAATCTACCTTACTCACAGAGCAACTCCGAAAGCTACTTCCAGTTTCTCAAGATGTGCTAAACAATATGGTGTAATGGACGGAAGACACGTTCGAGGTGAACAAAGCTATATATTGAGCACGAAGCTTCATTTTCCAAATCCACAAATGTAAATCCGAAAAAACATGGTGAGAAGCCTATAAAGCCTCTTAGTTGCACTTTCATCTCAGCCATGGAACAGTTATAGCAGTAATACATGGACAGACAGACACACACACACACAAACACACTACTGTATGCTGCCACTCTGCACATGCGCAGACCGAGGCATAATAACAAAGCCTTTTCCAGTATGTACCCTCATCCTTATCCACCATATCATGCAAAAGGTGCTGCAACTATATGCACACCTTATAGACCAGGTCTATTATACTTATTGTAGACAGCATGTAATTTCTCTCCAAAACTGAGATGGCATAAACATTGAAAAGATCTGGTTACAGACTGTCTGAGAGGAGGAACAATGGGTTGAACCCAAAATCGCTACGACCACAAACTCCACATTGACAAGTCTCTTTTGTACCTAAGTAAAATGCCAACCAAAATATCATATCTTATGAATGTAATTTGTGATCCTACTATATTTTGTCAAATAAGTCGTCCTAATTCATGATTAACACAATCATAGGACATCCCTGATAACTTTACAATTAGTTGCCATAAAGTATTACAGAGCATCTAGGGTATAAGTTTTTCAAGGGTACCAAAGTACAACGGGTCGAAATTTCAGACATATTGCACGTACACATATTAACTAGCCAACCTGCATATCTTCTTCAAACCAGATGATTGTGGTGGAAATTTGAACCATATTTCCAGCAACTTCTCCGCTCCTTCAAAAAATCCAATATCACTACTGGATGGGGGAGTCTTCGACATTTTAGACAATGAACAATGTTGACGCTCCATATGGAACTGCTAGGAATCACTACACCCTTTCATAAAGGCAAAGCCTAATAGATCACAACAGGCAAAGAGTTAGAAGACAGTTAACAGGACAGTTAGAGACCGAATTCGATTATTAGAGAACCCAAGTCGACCGAACCTTCACACCACGTGGAACGAAGACTATAAATATGTAAATAACGTTTTTCCGTTACGTCATCGAGTGAAATCTGAGCCTGATGATGGCGTCCGCCATTTTGAATGGCTGAAATTAATACGAGCGTAGACGCTCGATAACTTTTTTAATGTCTGTGGTAGAAGCGTACAGTTCGAACGGAGAATCGTTGATTCGAGCGGGTGTAGAGACGCCTTACCTAATCCCACAAACCTACATCGATGGAGGATCCAATCAATTCGAAGTGATTCCGGTGACAGAACGTAAGAACGCAAAGAGTCTAAGAAAAACTAGAGACTGATCTGGAGTCTTCACCTAATTTAGCTGCATTGAAATAGGATCATTAGGGCATTTAACCAGAGAATCAGTCAGTGCTCTGCACAAGATAATTCTATCCCAATCGAGGAAATTCATCTCAATCTCTGTTTCAACATAGTAAAATCGCCATCAGCCGCGTGGCCGCTCTGCACATATCTTCAACAGAAGACTAAGTACTACTTGGAACTAAATTCTATTCCACTGATCTAACTCCATTTGCCCACCTCACTCTTAAAAATAATTGGTATGTCTTCTTTATATAGACAATTCAGCATTGGTACATAGGTAAATTGTCATGTTATGTCCAAGACTGTTTTCAGACATCAACAATTACAGTCATGCCTCATACTGAAACTTTCTAACATAGATTTTCACATCAATTATGTGGTATCCAACACAATTCAATGTGTATATAGACAGCTGTACTATACCTATGAACTGTCTTTAAATTATGTTAAAATAATGTGGCAGGATTATTCTTGACAAGGCAACAAAACCTGATGTAATCGTAAATATCATGTTAATATTATAGACTAAAATATACCATAGATACTTGAATAACGTGGTAAGATAAACTATGAAATGCATACGATCTATTAAGGGTCTATGATCATACGTATGCATCGTTACATAACTATAGAGTGAAGCTCCTCCTTAAAAATGGCTTCCCCCATAAAGGATGAGAATAACAGTGCTGGTTTGAGTGATAACGGAAACAGTAGTGAAAGTAAGTGTGTAGTGACGGTCCTAATCTAGTTTAATCATAGATACTCTAATAGATGCAATGAATACAGGGTGAGTATGGTGGAATGTGATCAACTTCCGCTCGGTTTTTACCTTTTAGTTATATTAAGTGCATGGTAGCTTGATTTGGACCTATCTATGTATTTCAAAGAGTCTGGCTCCCCATTCCATTTCGAAAGATCCTGTACTTGCCATTATGATTTTGATTTTCAACAAAAAGTCATCGTAGGTAGCTGTGACAAGTAAATCATAGTGTTTTTACTACAGGTGAAGAATCCTACGAAACATTGGATTCTGAAGACGATTCTGATGTGCTACGATTACCTCAGGTAGATGGAGTCAGCTTACATCACATTCTTGGCCATTACCTTATGCCAGGTGTCCAGCTGGTTAGTTATTATGTGAGAAGTGTATAGTCATGGCGCCTACTATTCTATAGTAGATTGTTGTGGCATTTATTCGTCAGTATTATCTTTGTTCTCCTGTTACTACATACATTCATACACCCTTACATATACATAATATGTACATATGTATGTATGTATATGTAAGAGTGTCAATTCAACACTCGATCTAGAAATGGACTCATTGTGATCATAGACCCTAGATACTGGGACTGGGAACAGTTATATTTATATGCATTATCATGTGTGGGTTACAATATAAACACTAAACTGCAAGGAGTCAAGCGTGTTGTATGTGCGTGGGCGACAACATTTTTCTTTCTTTCCTATTTCCAACTCCAAAGGCACAAGATTGTATGTGCATTAAAATACCTTAAAAGAGATTTCTATGCACCATTGTTTCATAAAATTTTTGTCGCAAAGCTTTGAACAAAAGGTAAAATAAGGGCTCTCACAAGTAAAACATCCGTCTAAATTTTATGTACACGTTTTCATAGTGAATGAACGTTTACAAACCTTCACAAAGCTTTAGATGTATACCTAGTAATGTCCTACACGAAGTAATACATTTTGAAGAGACTCTCTAAGTACAACAGGCGGGGTATCGTCAATTACAGCCTTCCGCGAAAGGGTAAGTTCTGCACACATTATCTTCGCAAAACGTTGGCCAATTGGTTCTGCTCAAAGTTCAGAGGATTCAGAAACTCTCCGTTTATGATGTTCACTACACATAAAGGTTATAGGCTTGCCAATCCGTTTATTTTTGTGCACGTTTCTATTGTCACTCTCAAGTCGTAGACCTCGAGTAGTGTACAAAAGATATGCTGAGGTATGATGTAATATTCCGGAAATGACAACACACTTGACCATACTAATTAGCGGGAGTTGCCAGTCCTGGTATCTAGGGTCTATGGTGTGATGTACTATTAGATAAAATTGGCTGGAACCATGTTTCCATTAATTCTGATGCTTGCTCTATATTTTGTGAGGTAGTCTTCAAATTCAATTCCTTCCAAGAAAAATATGAAAAAGTGATAAAATGTACTTCCCAGGAAATTATCCACAACATAATACTAACATTTAACGGGTTTTACACCCTACTATACTATGATGCCTGGGCATTTTCTTTGGTGTGGTTGAGTGTATAATTCACTGAAGGACCCAGAAGCAGAGCCCAAAGGCTAATTATTCCACTTCCTTTCCCAATGCGTAAGTGTCTCGTACCATGATGAAGGACAACCAAAGGTGCAGCCCGAGGATGTACATTATATGTCTGAATTTAGTTTCAAGACTTTTTGCTATACAAATGACCCAGGCTGTTTTCAATATTATTGTTTCAAGATTTGGAGCCTATAGCTGGTACAAGATACAACTCCTGAAATAAAAAACTAGCTGTCCATTATTTCCAGCCACCCTGTTAGCTCATGTGAGGTCTGTTGTTTTGAAGCATGCACCTTTCAACCCTGACCTTTACCATATTTACTTAACATTCACATTAATATTTGTAGCTAATAATTCCAATTATCTGTATTGTAATGAAAATAAAAGTGATATTTTATTGTTATTGTAGAGGCTCATGGTTATGGTATCAAATAACGTAAGATGATAATTATAATCAATGAAGACTTTTGCAGTTGAAAAGTCTTATTATTAATCACAATCATCACATGAATGTTCAATATGTTTTTACATTAAATTTTTCTTGTGTGTATTGTCCTAAAATATTGAAATCCCACGTTTCAATGTTTGCTTGTTAGAGGTATGACCGTCTTGTCTCGACAGCCTCCAGATCTATCCAAAACGATGTTGTGGAAGATTGTCTTAAAGTGTATGCAAGAAATCCCCAGAAGACAACAACTGATGGATGTCAACTCAATTGATGATGTTATTGCGCAGTTGCATAAAGCTTCTAAAATAGTAGTGGTCACTGGTGCAGGAGTGAGTGAATCATCAAGTTTTATGTAAAGGCTTATTACAAGCTCCTGTATTAGATATTCTGTAGTACAGATTGAGGTATTTATACCTTGAAATACATTTCTAATGCATTATTGGTGGGTAGCACTCTAAACTTGATTATGCATACTGTCTGTAGTGCACACCTATCCCTGAGGTTTGTATCATCAGTGACTATATAAGCTTTTTATTTTATAGATTTTCGTTGCAAGGGGTTTTTACCATTTTTTTTCCCATGGTTACTGCAGATATCTGTGTCCTGTGGTATTCCAGATTTTCGCTCAAGGAATGGTATTTATGCTCGATTGGCTAAAGATTTCCCAGAGCTTCCCGAGCCTCAGTCCCTGTTTGACATACAATTCTTTCATATTGACCCGAAGCCTTTCTTCAAATTTGCTAAGGTACATACAAATACATGCCATACCTTCATGCTGAATGCCCAAGTATTGGGATGTCTCTACAGTTTGCCAGTTTTGATGAAAATCAAACATTTGTGATTTGTTAGGTAACTGCTGTCTATTCATTTCTTTAGGAAATTTTTCCAGGTAAATTTAGGCCCTCTCCGTCGCATTACTTCATTGCTGCTCTGCAGAAACAAGGAAAGTTGTTAAGAAATTATACTCAAAATATTGACACTCTTGAGAATATTGCTGGAATAACCGACCTTGTTCAGTGTCATGGTATGTATAATAAGGTGTAATTGATTATAGTTTAGTGCCATGTATACAGTGAATTCTCATTAATCTGCCACCACTTTATCTGCAAAACCTTTTAATCTGCCACAATCTCCCAATAACAATACCATATAATGTACAAATACCCATGAATATCCAGTTAATCTGCCAAACATGTTAATCCACCATATTCTTTGAATTGTGGCAGATTAACGAGTATTAACTTATAGGTGTATTGGCTAATTAGTCCATATATGGGCACAGGGGATTACTAAAATATCAAATCCTGGATGTTTGAAGTGGCAAAAGTATCATAGAAACATGATCACATGTCTGAATCTATGAACTGTAGCATACTATATGTCATTGGGTGCAAAGTAATATTTTTTCTTGTCAACCCAAACTTTAATGAACTGCTGTTGACAAGAGCCTTTTCTTAGGGAATAGATCTCTTTATATCCTATGTAATGTCACCTTATTACCATCTGAACCCATAAGTAATAGTTGAATTCTGGCATAGTGAATGATATAGACCATTTTTACTGCAAGTATGCGTATGGCCCAATACAGCATAATATGATATATCCAATAGAAATGTGTTTACTAATTTTCTTCCTTGTTATCACACAATTAATCCTAACAATAAAATCTGTATGGTGTCCTGTGCTGTATCACTGACCCGTGCAACATGCTTATGTATGCACAGTTTTTCCTTTGATCTACTCCTCAACCAGGATACAATGTACTGTTACAGTACCTTGATGCTTACATGCATCCTCATTTAATTCATGTGTTTTCATTGTTGCACATAGGATCCTTTCTCACAGCCTCTTGTACCAGATGTGGACTGCAAGTATCATGTGAAAACATTAGACAGGACATCCATGATGGGGTAAACCATTGTCAATATGCCATGATTGTCTCACAATGTAGCTGTTTGTGTGTATTCCTATGCAGACTGTACCTGAATGTCCTCAATGTAAAGAAGTGATGGCAGATAGGGATGATGAAGATGAAATGGCGATAATGAAACCGGACATTGTCTTCTTTGGTGAAGAGCTCCCTTGTGAATTTCATTCACAACTACAAGATGATATGGAGCAGGTACATAGATTGTTTATGAAGAATTTTTATATGTTTCTATTTTAGATCATTGCCTTTTGTAGGCTGATCTTTTGATAGTGATGGGGTCCTCCTTGAAAGTACGACCTGTCGCATTAGTTCCAAGTATGTAACTAGTGAAATCATCATACACTGAGTCTCATTTGCACTAGAGTGTTAGGGACATGTTTTGTTTGTTTTCTTGCAGATTTGATAGATCCCAAAGTACCGCAAATTTTGATAAACAAAGAATCACTAAGACATTTCAACTTCGATGTGGAGCTCTTGGGCAACAGTGATGACATTGTTGAAGAATTGTGTTATCGCTTAGGAGAAAATTGGGCTAAACACGTACCATTTTCTGGGCCTTGTCAATCAAAAGGTATCTATTAGGTTCACATTCCATGATTGTAAATATGGTGATTTAAAGTGATCCTTTATTAAGCCTGTAGGTTTATACCTCCAAATCGCTACTTGTTCAACGGGGCAGAATATCCTTCAGATGATGGAAACTCAACAAGTGATGAGACAAGTAAAGACTTTAGTGATGGTCACAGCTCTAGATCTGATAGGCATTGTGTAGCAGGTGTGGTTGAATCAGGTGGGGGAAAAGATTCAAAGCGACATGTTTTTCCCGATGGAGAAAGCAGTAGTAATCCTAAACGATCAAAGTCAGACAATTAATGTATTCCATTGTCTGGTTGACTGTCTTATGCTTTGATTTTTATCAGCATATTATGTGCACAGTGTTTAATGGTATCATATTTATAAGATATGTAAGTTAATGTTCTGTTCACTGGGACAAAATTTTGAGTTCATGCAATTGCAATCATGAACAACTAGACATCCCTCATGTGAATTAGCTGTGTATATATTTATTGCAAATTAATGGAAGTGCATACATGATGATTGTCATGTGAGCGAGTCGGATCACGCATTTTCCGTTCGTATGCGCCTAGTGTAGTTCGCCCACGGGGCGCTATTATACTGACTACTCGGAATTTAGTATATCCGGTGTGTACTTCCTCTCCCTATTCGGTGCAGTACTATTCGTGGGTGTATGTGAAGACTAGAGGGCACCATTTGACAAAAGATGGTTTTTAAATTCTTCGCCTTTGCTCTTGTCATTATTGTTTCTGCGCGTATAGACCACGTCTATTCCTGGGAAGACTCATTGAAACATGTATCAGAACGCGGCGTGGAAGGTGTCGATCCCTCGCATGGAATAGAAGATATTCAACAGTATTATAGAGAATTCTTCGAAGGTAACTACTGGGAAAACTCCGATGATGGAAAGGTTAAAGATCAGAGCCACATGACAGTGTATGAGAAATTTATTCCTGGAAGATTCAGTGTGATATTTCATCAACAGACACCTGATGGCATCATTGATAAAACTGTCGCTCTTTTAAAGGATGCTCACGAACGAACCAACGGGAAACTCAAGGCGACGCACTTCGTACACCTTAAACATGCTGCCAAAGGATTTTTTGCCACACTGAATCAAAAACTTGTTGAAGTGGTAAGTTCAGTCAGTGAGTGGTCCCCTCAAAGTGTCACCGTTATGGCTTAATGTTAACGCACCTCTTTTCAACTTGTGATTTTGTTGTGTGCGGCACGTACATCCTGCATTCGCATCAAGTACCAGCTACAAATCATGGTATTTCAGTGTCTATACTGATTCTAATTTACAGCATATACCATTCAATAAGTGTCCCATATTTGTCAATAGTGTGGTTATTCTGTCTATTGAGTTCTCACATTGGATCTAATTTTAATCCTGAAGATAGTGCTATTGCATAGTATTGAATAATAATAGAATTTATATACCTTATGCCATAAAAATTCAGTATATACATATATTGGTATCGTGAACCGTTAATGATGCTGAGAGTTGACATACAAACTTTGATCATTTTTCAGAAATATAATATATTATGTATACATATTCAGCTTGTTGATGCATGCATGTGTCATATTGAATACTAGACATACTCCTACCTACCCCTCTGTCATAGTAACCAATGAGCCAGCACTCAGCGACAACCATGTTCCACAGGCTCAAACTCAGTGTACATGCTCACATTACAATCTGTAAACAGACCCCTATTGACTATTGTAAAACATTTCACTCTCCAATTGTGTACTCATGAATGAGTGTAGGAATTTCCTGTCATTGGATGACATATTAGTGGTCGGGGTGTTTAGCATTTTTTTTCCGTTGCTAGCTGTGTTGTTGAATGCCTGTTATGTGAATTGAGGGAGCACATACTACGTATATATATGGATATGTATGATATTGTTATAGCTTAATTGGCATTTACTCCATGCTGAAAGTGGCAAATTAGAATGATCATTTGATGGCAAAGTGCCTACAATACATCATTCATAATAATAATATCATCAGGGCTCTGTACATCCATATAATTGCCACTTACTTGGTCTGCTGACATTGCTGGTCATTGTATATCAATACAGTATGTATGCCAAATCCCTTATGAGAAATGGAGGCAATATATGTATGTGATGTGCTTCTATGTACATATAAATATTAGATTGCATCTATACTTAATTTGTATTATCAATGCAGGAGTTAAAAATTGAATATTGAGGTTATTTTAAAATATATTGCCACTTCTAAAGTCTATAATCCCTCCTTGTATGATGTACGTATGTGTATGTATATACAGCTTTTATTGTTATGATTGAAGTTAATGAGCTTTAGCATTTGATGGTACAGTACATGCATGTACGGTTACCCCAGTTTTGATGTCTGTGACGTGAACCAAACACTACACAAATATCTAACTTCGGAAGTATACTTAGTATGTTGGGTCCAGTATACCATGTCCTTTGTGTATACAAGGTATGCATGTATATATAATATTATAACTTTATATGATTAATACAACCATTCACTAGTATTGTGCCTGTAATATACATATTTTCTTCAATACCCCTTTTAGTTGAAAAAACATCCTCACGTTCGATTTGTTGAGCCTAACATTGCTTTTCGGCGAATTCCAAGTGAAGAACCAGCTATTACAAAGAGGTCATTGGGGATACAGTGGGATCTAGATAGGGTTGATGAACGGCAATTAGTTTATGATAACCAGTACTCCCCAGCTGCCAGTGGTGATGGTGTAGATGTATACATTATAGATACAGGGATTAATTATGATCACGAGGATTTTGGTAAACGAGCACATTTTGGTGGACTGGATGTTATTGATCAGTTAACAGGATCATCCAGAGGAGGGAGAGATTGCAATGGTCATGGTACCCATTGTGCTGGAACAGTAGGTGGAAATCAGTATGGTGTAGCAAAAAAAGTGCAATTATACAGCATCAGAGCTCTGGACTGTACTGGAACCGGGTCTGTAGATGGTATTGCAATAGCTCTTGATCATGTTATAGCTCAGCACAAAGCAGATAAAGGTGCAAGACCTAAGGTTGTGTCTTTATCTTTGGGTATAAAGAAGAATGAATTGCTCAACACAGCCGTGAAGACAGCTGTCGAATCTGGTGTTATTGTGTCTTCTGCTGCTGGTAACCAAGGTGGTGATTCTTGTCATTATAGTCCTGCCTCTTCACGCAGTGGATTTTCCGTTGGAGCATCCGATTCACATGACTTGGTACCGAGTTTCTCCAATGCTGGTAAATGTGTTGATTTATTTGCCCCAGGTTACCACATACTTAGTGCAAGTAATAAATGCAATAGCTGTACTCTCACTAAGAGCGGAACATCCATGGCCAATCCTCATGTTGCTGGGGCAGCAGCTGTGATTCTTGAGGTAAAGTAAATTATTGTCCTTTTTACATATAAGTGGAGTTCATACTGCTGTAATCAATTTGAACAGCTACCAGTTAGCCATATTGGATGTATTATGTTTATGTACCGTATAGCGGGAAAGTTTCTCGAATTTCGCGAAAGTTTTATTCGTGAACACCCGATGACATAATCGTCTGACAGTCAATTATAGTCTAGCTAGCTAGACCGTCTCTAAGAGGCACCAAGGGGCGGAAAAGGAAGGGACGGTCTAGCCCAAGTAGCGATTAGTTCACACCTGCCTGGAACTGAATATGTTGGTTCTCATTCCTTCGTTTGCAATTCTTGATCAGCGAATTCCCGTGAACGGTCGGGAGACATGCGATCGTATCATGTCCTTGCAAAATACTGGTAATCATGTTCATCTGACCGTCCCAGCTACCGGCTATCATCCTCCACAACACTTAACAATTAACTAAACTGAATCAATGAATATCATTGCCAAGATTCTTGGTAGTAGTATTTCATTGGTTGATGGTCCTGTGCTCAGGCGTGAACTAATCGCTCCTTGTGCTAGACCGTCCCTTCCCTTTTCTGCCCCTTGGTGCCTCTTAGGGACGGTCTAGCTAGCTAGACTAAGTCAATTAATGCTGTAGGTGTTTAAAATGCGAAACTTTTGTCGCGAAATTCGCGAAATTGAGCGATTCACGAAAGTTTTGCCCCGCGAAACTTTCCATCCGTACGGTATGCATTGTGTATTGTGACATGTTAAACACTTTCTTGTGTTGATTATTTATGATTGGTTGTGCTTCTGTATGGGTTTGCAGCTATTTCCTAAATATTCACCTGCACAAGTTAAAGAGAAGATGCTACAATGGTCAACCAAAAATCAGTTGAAGTTTGATGAGGTAGATGAAGACATCTCAGCTGAAACTAAAAATCGTCTACTGTACATTCCCACTGTGAAAGTACTGAAGGAAATGCAACTGAATAACTAATGTTCTTTGTATATAAGATAATAGTGAATTGAACAGTGGTCGGTAATATAAAACATTAATGTAGGTTTTGTGTGTCTGTTCATTTGTTAAATACTAATAATGATAGAAGTCACTCCGTTTTACACCAGGTTTAAAATACGTGGTATGCGAGTTAAATGTGTTTTGTAATCAGTACAGTACTATAATAATTACACCATGTACATATACTGGTACTTTAACCATTCGTGGCAAGCATGGTTAAGAACTCTGTTATTATGAGTCATATAATATAAGATTTTCAATAATATAGTGTTGTATTGCAATTTAATGCGTCATATATATGTAGTACAGATGAAAACACAAGGCAACTATAATATTATACTAGGTGTGCACTTTGTGCAGAACCTCGCTATCCTAGGCCTACATATATTAATTTTCCAGTTTTTTGCTGTACATGCATGTATAATATTAATATTATATAAATGCAACCAGCCTTGCATGCATGACCTTAAGATGATGTATGTACGTATACGTACGTGCATGATCATGATTTCATTCATTGTATATATACGTAATTACTGGCCGCAGGGTGGACATGCTTCCATCAGTAAATGGACCAAATTTAGTTATCTGACCTATTGGCTTGCAGCCAATTGGAAATTCCACTTTTATATCAGAGTTTTCACTCCTGACTATAGGTATGGTCTTGATTCGATCATTGTACCTTATTTCAAGTACATATTGATTGAACATATTTCCCCACATTCCTCATCACCTTTCCTAGTCTATTATGGTACTTTGCAGTGATTCTTTTCACCCCTACATTTAATTCTCAGGTAGATTAATTTACACTTATCTATATACACTCATTTAAGGCATACTCTGAACAGTCCACCAAAATAATAACTATGATAGCTGATCATAATTAATGATGGTATAGAAAGTGCCCTCAGAAGCTATAAACCCAAGGACATGAAGCAGATGAAATTCATCAGTGATACAGATCTCAAGTTGTGTTGGAAGGCATGAGCAGTAAGGGGAATGGGCAAAGCTAATTTATGAGCCACACTGGGATGTTCATGGATGGAAGCAAAGATATAATGGGAATGTAACTGGGTGGAAAGTCTCAGCTGCATATCCTGGGGTGGATTGGCACATTATTATCAAAATTCAGAAAAGGGATGGCTCATTTGCAAATGGAGACGGGCAGGAGGTGGGATGAGCAGGTAAGAGGAGATAAAGGGACGGGGTGTAAGGAGAGTAAAATCAGGCAACAGAAAAATTAATATTCAAGAGGATGCACGATTCACTTCGCGCCCATGGGCGTTTATAAGGATGGGACAGTCCCTTTTAGGCGGAAATCTATGGTCTGATCATAGTTTGTCTTGTTGGTCTGATTTAACCTTCGTCTTCTGTCTGAGGTACGTGATCCGTGTACGTATACAGCAAGAAAAGTTTACTGTAGGATTTAAATCGATACGATTCTATTGTTGTTGATTTAGTGTTCAGACTACGCTCTTATTCGTAATCTTAGTACAGTATCAGAATACTGAATTTTTCATTTGTGATGAGTAATGTTAGCCAATGTAGACTACCTGGTATACAGATTACCTGTTAGTGTCTCTTAAGACTGTGAGTCATATCCAGTTGATGTGTCAGAATCTTTTAAGACAGAGTTTATCTTGGTATTGTCTTTTCGAGTATTCATGGTATTGTGAATCGAATTGTAATTAATTGATTGCTTTCTATTCCGAAATCTCGTCCATATCGAAGGATTCTACCCACTAAAATCTTTGAATTCCACTTAGATCACTAAGCACATTAAGCATTCAGAGCAACATCCAATTTTCATATGTTCTCTGTATTTATAGTGTATTGTCTTCAAACCCTCTAATTACATTCCGTCAGCCTCAAATCCATTTTGTATATTACTAGAATCAAAACATCTGTGATATTGAAGCAATCAAATACCACTAAGCACTGGGTGATTTTAAAATCTCATGAACATACTTAGTTAAACCCCCTATACTGATCATTCAACAGGGGGTGTTAGATTATTAGAAATTGGAAGCCAGAATATAATATTATATATGTACACCACTGATGATGTACAGATTTCAAAACCTCCATGTGAAATCAATATACAATGAATTCTCGTTAATTTACCACGATTCATTTTCAAGACATATGGTAGGTAAATGGGTTTGGCAGATAGCTGAATATTTATTAGTATTAGTATATTATTGCAAATTGTGGCAGATAATAAGGTGTGTGGATGTAGTATGCTTTTGATGATCATGATTTTAAGGACATCTGTTACTTTTATGATGAACTTAGTGTTGAATAAACCATATCATTTATATGAATATGGTCCATAACCCTGTATTGTAACATATAGTTCAATTCATCAGGAAAAACTACAACAAATAGATTAACAGTACAAATAAAGTGAGGATCTACATTTGAAAATATTTCCATCTCATATGCCATGATTGTCCCCTTTCTATGGTGCCATCCAGTTTTTTATGTTGTTATTTGGCTTCTCAGATACTTTTTGTGTTGTGATGGTGCGATATTGGACTGAATCCACTTATTCAAATTGAACTGAATCCTATTTCTTTGTCACTCTATAACTAATTGAGTATGTGGGTGTTCTAGATCGAGATTTGTTAACAGGCAGAAATACCTCAGTCAATTTCCTTTCTCTGTGATGATGTCAGGTTGCCACTTCACAGAACATAAGCCCATTGCTATCAGTACAACAGGTTTATTATTCAAACTTTTTGCATCATGGTCCACTTATTCCTATAAGCAGTCAACCTTTGTAGTTTGTTAACTACACATTATGTTCTGTTGACACAGCAATCAGTATATAAATCGACATATGATTCCCATGCAGCTACTTTGAGAACAAAGTGCCAAAGGCAGTTTGTCTGCTTATCTAAAGTCTTGAGGATGTGTACATTTGCTGTTATTTGCTATAATATATTTCATTGCATTACTGTTCATACAGTGAATCCTTGTTAATCCATGGCAATTTGTTTTCAAAGTATATGGTGGATTAACATATTTGGCGGATTTAACTGGATATTTATTGGTACTTGTACATTTTATTGGTACTGGTGAATTGGGGCGGATTAAAAGGTTTGGTAGATAAAGCGGTGGTGGATTAACAAGAATTCATTGTAGTATGTTACAACTGTTGCATATTATGCAATGTTGATTGCCTTTTTGTCTTTCCTTCAAAAGAGCAGAATTTGAAGTGGAATTCACGGTATGTTGATCAAGGAGTACCGCATACCTCTACCGTTGACTTTGGAAGAGTACCGAATTGCTCAACTTTACATGATTCAGGTGAGGTATTTTAAAGACCTCGTGAGAATGTAACCTCTGGGTTTCACATGCATGCCTTTGAAGTATGTCTGGTGTAATTGCAAGTGTGTGTACATCCTGTGTGTTATCATTGCATTGTTAGAAAAAAAGTCGTGTGGAAAGTGAAGGAGAGGGTAGTGCTGTGGAGATAATCGAGAACCATCCTTACAGGGATGATAACACAGGAGAAGAAGGACAGTATACACACAAAATATACCATATTGAACGGCACATTCCAAAGTGGTGCAGATCTATGGTACCCAAAGAAGCAATGGAGGTATGTACCACTCAATGTGCATCAATTGGTCTTGGTATATTGCTGCCTACTGCCTACTTTGGCATAAGGACTTCTGTGTGTATTCAGCCATGCTGATGAATCTGCTCCAGAAATGTGTGGCAGATTTAGTGATTTGGCACATTAAGGGATGATACAATAATTGGGTGGCACTGTATAATAGTGTGTGCAGAAAAGTGCCTTGTGTAGCTGATAGAGTGTGATAAGTGACTGATCAAATATTTTCAATTGTCCTAGTTTGCTGGTGGGTCTTGGGATAGTTGGTCATGTATGCATGAGTTCACCAACCTACTATGACACCATGCTACTAATAAGGTGATGTCATAATTCTGTTGATGATATAACTACTTTCGGCATGCCTGAAAGACAGCAACATGGTGCTAGTTATTCCTCTTTATTCTACTGTAACCACGGACACCTATGTATACCCACACGTGCATATAGTGGCAACAGTTGACTTCGTGAATACCATTTTAGCACTACATCCATCCAGCAAATGTAGATACTTAACTGTGTGGAATTGACTTGAAAACGTTGTTTTTTGTTTGTGGTGTCACTAACATCTATGGAAAACGGGGAATTGAATGTCACTTGTACCCTTTTAAACAGGCGGAGAATAGAAAGTGATTATAATCACTCTCCATATTGTTAGTGATATTTTGTAATGTGCCATGTACAGTATCTATACAGGATATGGTAGTATCATAAGAAGATAGTGTAAGTACATTTGTGGATAGTATGGCTACGTTCATAGATATTGTCACACTTCCACCTGTCATGAAGTGTGCACCAAGTTACTCGGCCCACACTACTGCAGTAGAATATGTCTAGTGTAGTCTCCTGAGAGATGTTATTCCTAGGCTGGATTAGACCAATGGCTTTATTATCAAGTTTAAGATATATGTTACAAAAAACATGGCCAATGTGAATTTGGAACTCAATCAGAGTATAAAACTTTAGAAAGGTGACCATCTCCTAGTGACTGCTCATACAGCTTCCACTGCACATTCTTATTTTCACATCTTTTATAACAGATATATTGTTCATATTTTGTAGGTTCATGAAGAAGCATGGAATGCCTATCCATATACGCGAACCAGGTTTTCATGTCCATTCATAGAGAAGTTCTCCCTTGACGTTGAAACATACTTCTTCCAAGACGATGGTAGCAAGGTACTCTATACTTGACAAGTTGTGTACATTACTATATGTCAATCATTCTGTACTCATATCAGTTAGAAATACCAGCTATAATCTTAATTGCTATTGCCATGCCAGATTATGATAAAAATTCCCTACCAAGGAATTTACTATTACTTTTGCAGTAATGTTCAATGAGGAAATATTTTTGTTAAATCTCTGGTATAATTAATAACCAGACAGATAGAGATTAAAAAAGTATCCGTAGATAGAAATCATGTTATCATACTGTTTTTGGAATCATTGTACATCTATTAGTACTCAATTACACTGTAACATGAAAATATATTGATAGGTCCACTGTGTGGAAATGACAGAGGAGCTGATACTTAACACTGTCTCTAGACTGTAGACTGTAGTGTTGTACGAGTAATGGGATGAATTGGTATCAATAACTATATTACAGTATCGGTTTGTTATCATTATCAGTATTTAGAATAACCCTTCTTTGATTATTGATGAGTTGATTGTTAACATTTCCACATCTTGTCTGAGTGCTAGAGTTGTTATATGATTGCAATGTACTGGTACATTGCTACTTTTGACTTGTTTATCAATAGGCACTAAGTGATTGAATGTCAATATTGAATTGGTTATCAGCACAGCTGTTAGCTGCTCCTAATTGTCAGCTATCAAAATATCTATGAACTTCCTCACGTCGTTAGTATGATATCTGAGAGGTGAAGTTCTCTTAGCTTAAGACATCAATTGGCATAATTATAACCAACTTGCAAAATTGGTGTGAATTCAAATTGCTCTACTATTACATGTTACATAATTGTGTATATGTACGTATGCATACATATGTGTGTACTTGCCATAGGAAAATGTATTCAAACTAAAAGGATCTGAACTTCGTAATCGTGAAGTGGGTGAGTCTTTGCATACCTGTGTGCATCTGTTTATTGCAGTGAATGTGTTGGTGTCCTTTTTGTAGACTACATCGATATCGTGAATGATCCTTTGAGCAGTGGGGAGTACAAGGAAGAGGAGGATCCTCAGTTATTCCAATCCAAGAAAACCGGTCGAGGACCCCTGAGTGCTGACTGGAGGACTAATCCACCAAACGGGATAATCATGTGTTCCTACAAGCTATGTAAGGTAGGTATGTACGCTGGTATGTATCTTATAGTTGAAAGTACATAGCACAGTGGAACTTGTTATTCAAACACTTGGATAATATGTCAAAGTATGAATGTTATCAAATTATTTTAAGGATTTATAGTAGAGTTAGTAATGTTGATTGTGTCACAGATTATGGTCTAATTATAATAGTGTTGGGTTATAAATGCTGTAGTACCATAATGACTACTTCCAAGAATTAAACAGTATGTATTCTTTTGTTATTATGTTTCTCTCATTAGTTCCCAATATTGTTTACCTTTGTGCAGGTGGAATTTCGTTACTGGGGCATGCAATCTCGTGTGGAGAGATTAATACACGACTATGCCTTGAGAAGAGTGATGCTACGAGCACATCGTCAAGCTTGGGTGTGGCAAGATGAGTGGGTGGGGCTCACAATGGCTGATATACGGCAACTTGAGCATGAAGCACAGATTGAATTGAGGAAAAAGCTAGGGCGTCCAATCCAGTCTGATGATGAATTTGAAACTGCCAGTGGAGGTAATTTGATGACGTTTTTCAGTTAAAATTGATCTGTATGGTACATAGTTGCCTTTTTAAATTATCCTCAGATGTAGATAGAGATCAGATTTCTGATAAAGCAGGCAATGATCAGTTGTCTTCTTCTTTGGACGAAGACTACGAAGATGTTCCCACAGGTATTAACGAAGAAAAGCCTAAAATGCAACCTAAGACGCCACGTAAATCTGTGAGCAAAGACAGAGATGATCCTTCCTTTCGGACGTCATGTAATCTGGATGTATTAGAGCAGGTTGATTCCGATGATGACTATCAGGATGCAACAGGTTCGATCATTTTTTCTTTGGTATGAGTGTGTCCTGTTTTGAGGTGTAGAAAGCATTTTCTGTTGTCATTATGTCATTAAGACCACAGTTGTGTAGCAGTGGGGAGCTCCACCTGTGCATGCATGGTCTTTAAGCTTGTGTTGCATGATGTCATTCACACCAAACAACATTAATGCTATCTTAAGATAAGTTACTACATTGTAGTTTACAACAATGTAACTTGAGCCATCCCTTACTTAAGAAGAACACATTACTAGCACACACCTGTAAAAAAGAATGCTATCTGTCAAACTAGATGGCCATATAATCTTAATTTTTCAATCAGTATTAACACCTGTACACGTATAGTTGGGAAAATTTGTTATACGTAGGTGCTACTGATCTTGTTTGTGCCATTATTTGGAATACTAACTACATGCCAATATTTTGTTCTTGGTTTGTTTGTACAATGTGGATATCATGTTCATGAGACTAACCTATGTAATGGCCTGTATTTGTTCTCATATCACTGTGCTAGAAGGCCTTTCCCAAGAATACTATTCCTCATTAGTAGTACTGGGTAGCATTCAGAAGTTGCCAGGGATCTCTACTAGGCAGATGATTAGCCCCCTCTGAACCACGTGCAATGCAGTTTACCCTATAGGTTGTTGTTTGTAGGGTTGGTTATGTTACAGCTAGAGGAAGGTAACTGTATTACCTAATCTTACATCTACAGAAAAGTTGGCCACATGGCTGTGAAATCCTCACTAGACCTCACTACACTATAGCTTCTACAACATTTCTGTGGAATGCAAATATGTGTACCTCATTTGTTGGTATTAGTGCAGGTTAAAGGTGTTGAATAGGTATTCACCCTTATAGAATGTTTTAACTTTGTTGTACTTGTTTACATTAGATCACATTTCAACCCAAAGTAATGATGAAGCTGATTTCTATTCACTCGCATCTGAAGATTACAGCTCTACACTCATTCGAGATGATGATGGCCAAGGCGGACATCTGTTTCTAGTTGTTCATGGTGGAAGTACCTGTATTAACATGAAAGATGCATTTCCGATGGAATGCAGTTTCGATATTATTCAGAAGACATTGTTGTCAGTTATAAAATCTCAATTTCCGTCTTCTATTGATAGTACAGCTGTGTATCCAGTGCCTTGTCCGCCTATCACTGATGCTGCTATATCCATCATCACATCATTGCAGCCATCCTCAGCTACATCCACAGCAGCAACTGATAAAAACACACCCTTGAAGTGGATACCTGGTGTTGCTGTGGCCCTTATGATGTCCAATTCGCCTGAATATGAAGAACACCTTAACACCGTTGTCAAGTCTTTGAATGAAACTTATGGATTGTTTCTCAAGAGTGACAAAGGACAGAAATTTAAAGGACAGGTAAAGATGTGCATTTTACTGTAATTATATTTCTTCTGTAAAGACTGGGCTATAGGAATGTCAGTTGTGCATGTATCTTTATTTCATCACTGCAACAGGTACACATCTTGGGAGATTGTGTGGGAGCTGTGGTAATGTATGATGTTCTCTCCCGCTCTAAGTTTTCTGATGCTTTGCCTATTCATGGACACCATCACCAAGTTAAAAGTAAATTCATTGGACAGGTTATATAAACAGTGCCTGTAAATGGTGTTGTTTTCCTTAGACGTTGCTAATGTGGACCTCTGCTGCAAGTTACAGTTTACCGTCACCAATTTTTTCAGCTTCGGTTCCCCTCTCGGCATTGTCTTGGCAAACAGACTCTTACAAACAGAGAAGGAAGTCCGTGAGTCATTGTTCTTTGTAATCACATCGGGGCTAATGAGGACGTGTTGAATATCGTACTGTTCTTTGACACTCATTCATTTCAAGTGTCACAACCCGGATCTCACACCATTAATGAATAATGCTTTTCAAGCACCTGTAAGGAGGTGTCTTCAAAACATTATTCATTAACACCTAACTTTATTCATAGTGTCAGTTCCGGGTATATTGGTAGGTGACAGACATACCGGAACTATATCTCATGAATGCATATAATATGATCTGTTGTGAGGTGCAATACAACCAATAGGTGTAGTTTTTATTTTGAGTACCGTCATGCCATTCCAATTGTTAAGCCCCGTTATACAACAACAGTTTTGTAGCGCAGTGTAGTTACAAATATGCCACAAGAATTGATGTATTCTGAATTTGTTTTGTAGGACCACAGAAACCAAGATGCAAAGGATTTTACAATATCATGTACTTGTTGGATCCAATTGCTTCCAGGATTGAGCCCCTTCTGTCTGGTGAATTCTCACATATCCCTCCCATATCGATTTCAAGCCTCTACCATTATTGTTGGGATCAAGATGACCCTACTCTGTTGGTGAACACACTAGAAGCCTACCAAGAGCTTTTTATTGATAAAGATGGTGACATTGAGCACGACAGCTCACTCCTTCACAGATCACTGAGCTCGGTGGTGAGCGACACCCATGAAGGTATCCAGACACCGGTTACTACCCAACCTGCCACCTCACTCGGAAGTGTTGAGCGGTTGTTTGATGAAGATTTTGTAGCAGATGGCCCCCTATCCAGTGAGTAGCTGTTAACTGATTAATGGAATGTGTGGAAATGCATCAATGATATACATTTCTTACAATTTGTTGTGTATCATTGCATGGCAGAAGCCACAAAAATTGTAAAGGACTGGTGGTCTCAGAATCGTATTGACTATGTTGTCCAAGAACCTGATTCTGTCAGTGACCTTGGGAAGATGACCATGAGTGCCCGAGCTGTTGTGCTACATTCCCGTTACTGGGAAGCCAAAGAAATGATATCCTTCATTGTTCAAACGGTCAGCTCGAGATCTACTATGCCACCCACCTCATTCCACTCGACAGCAAGCATTATGGCTGAGTTTGCTGCTTTTACCCCAATGTTTTACTTTCTCTAGGTTTTGTGGAATGAATTTGTGCCCCTCAGTCAACATAGTCCACAACAACATATTACTCCTTTTTTGCCTGCACTACCTAATGAAAACTGGCTGAAGAAGACAACTTCCTTTAAAATTCGAGTAAGGGCTGCTTGTACATATACAATTCATACGTTCATTCATGTTTTCATGGTCCATAGCAAAGGTCACGCTATTTCCATGACGATTATGATAGCAATGAATATCATTGTGATATGGGTGGCATATACGTAACGTCAGTACGTTTATTATAATGCGTATACAATTTTTAACAATCGTATATTGACATGTAGAAGAAGCACAAATGCGTGGGATGTGTTCCCAAATACAGTGACTTAACACTTGGTTTGAGGCTATTGTGTTATCATAATAGCTAGGTGTGACCGTCAGTCACAGGTCACTTTAAGGGTCATTGGCATATATTATATACCTACAGCAAGGCTAACAATAATTGGATAGTGTTGTCTGCTGTTACTGTATAGGTGCAAAGTGCCATGCTAAAATCATTGTATTCTCTTTAGTGTATTCTGTATTATGTGTAGTTGTTGTAATAATACTGTAGGGTCTTAGTCCCAGCCATCGTGCTCAAGATGCTATTGTGTTGGAAGATGGTTGTCAGGCCATCACTGCCAAGTTTGGTTATGGACCATTACATCTTCAGAGTTTGGATGGAGAACAGGTACATACATATTACAGTCCAATTTGCTTAGGAAGTACCTTGAAGGGCACACCAAGTCTGTACTTCTTATCAGAGGTACTTCAGTACTGGTTGACGTAGTGTACATGAGCTAGGAACTGAGTATAGTGTACTCACTACCCAAGAGTATGTACCCAGGTACTTCCTAAGCAAGTTGCACTGTGTTCAACATACCTTACTCCATGTGACTGATTGAAGCTGAAAATAATATTTGTGAGAGTTTGGTTGATGGGCACAATGGCTAATCACCAACTGACCATAGTATGGCCCAGTGCACACCAGTTATCCTTCACTAATTAGGGGGATTTGTTTCTTGTGGGTGTTGGTTAGAATGGTATTGTGGGATCATTCAAATGTGCTAGATAGTAATCTTTCTTGGTGCCGGTACACGAATTACATTGATGAAGTGCTATGTTGTGGTGCAACATACTGCAAAAATTAACAATACAAATAACAGTTTATTAATGCCTTGTAGTACTGACTTGCCACGAAGTACTTACCCATGGAACAGACAGTGTTTTGTATTAAAGTATGAACAGATGTTGATGGTGTATCATACTTTACACGATGGTATTTTCCTCCATGAATGGGGTAACATGTTCATAAGTGGTCTGTGTTTGATGATACCCTAGTGGTATTTCTGTACATAGTGCACATGTGCAAACTGGTGGTTACTGTATGATCATGGCGACAACAGGTGCTGTCCTTGTTGCATCATAGGTGGATATACATATTCTAACAGCTCCTCCTGGTGGTGATTGGGTATTGTTTGATACATTGATCACCGACAAGCAAGGCAAGATTGAGTATGTTATACCTGAGGATCAGCATCTACCTGAGGGAATGTATCCTGTCAAGTTTGTTGTTCGGTTAGTAAAGACTCTTCTTATCACTCACTCAGGCATGTGAAAGAAACATTAGAAACATGTCACTTCTAAGTGATGATCATGTTCAATTTCACCTTTGACAGTCATCTGTACAAAGGGATAGTGTGCTAATCTGTCGGTGTATCCTATGGTGTGTATGCTACACCTTGGCCTTGTATTACTACATGCACTAAGTGTTTTGTGGCTGGTTTGGTGATGTTTGGGTGTGGCTTACAGACTTGGAATATGGTAGCACATAAAATCTAGTTCTATTCTATGAATAAACATAAGCAACTTACACCAGTTTTTGCTAAAATTCAGTTTGGGAAATTTAAATTGCCTCAGTCAATGGATTCCAGAGCTAACTGTGTTGCTTTGGTGGTCTAATGGTATTTGACATATACTAATAGTAACGTTATACTCTTACACAATTACTTGATTTGGTGTCATCTTACTCACCTATGGCTTCAGAATGTGCATCTTATCTAGTATACGAATCATCACACCATCTACACTTTCAGGGGTGATGGCTCAATAGCCAACTGCTATATGGCCATTGTACGTCATCATACTAATGCTGCTGTGTTCTCCATTGATGGTTCATTCGCTGCCAAGTTTACTGTGACTGGGAAGAGACCCAAGATGGTCTCAGGATCTGTGGAGGTTGTACGGTTAGTGATATGCTGTGTTGTGTAATCCTTCCCGAAGCGTGATAGGTGTCCCAGTTTGGGAGACCTTCAAAGG
The DNA here is from genome assembly GCA_964020155.1 of Chondrilla cf. caribensis. Taxonomy (NCBI): domain Eukaryota; kingdom Metazoa; phylum Porifera; class Demospongiae; order Chondrillida; family Chondrillidae; genus Chondrilla; species Chondrilla cf. caribensis. Next base: position 3,138,226 of record OZ026548.1, read on the forward strand.
ATAGTGACTTGGACTAATAGAAATTATTCACTTAAATGAACAAGCAAGTGAAGAATTTTTATGAATGTTTACCTGATGATATTACAAACCACAAGTCTTCGCATAAAATAACAAGTGTGCAATCATCATGTAGTGTACCCACTCCCCTTTACATGTGCTTGTGTTAGTTAGCCAGTTAGGCAAACCCAATTCCATCTGTTAGGTTTGTTGTGTATCCAAGTAATTGTCCCTTTCTGTAGGCACTATGCAGAGATGGGTCATTTGATCATTTACATTTCCTCAAGACCTGAGTTTCAAAAGGAAACCGTGCAAAGATGGTTGGGAAAGTATCAGTTTCCTCTGGGAATATTGTCATTCAATGAAACGCTTTCCAAGGATCTCAACCAGCACAAGAAATACTTTCTAGGGCGGCTCATTAGAGGGGTAAGTCATACCATGTTTTGTTACAGCTTTAAGTGTTAATCAAGAAGTACCACAAGACCTACAAGTGCAAGAGGAAATGTAGAGTCAGCACTGGGAAGAGTAGTTTGAGGAAAGCCTGTATCTGGTGTGGCGTTTCCTGCTTCATTCTCTACTAAACATGACACTGATCCATACTTATTGATTTTATAGCCCACAACGTTATAGCCATCCACAAGAACTTGTTGCCTAATGTCCTTTCTTTCTGTTGTGTAGAAAAAGATTACAATACGAGCTGCCTATGGAGCATGGAGAGATCTGCAAGTGTACAGGGATCTTGGCTTACAACCAGATCAGATATTCCTTTTGAAAAAGGGAATGCGTAAATCAACAAAGAAACATTCGAATGAATGCCAAGTAAGTTTATGAGGGACTGGTGTGTGTTATGTTTCATAAGTGAAAATTTGTGATAATAGGAGGTGATGTTTATTGTGTAGCAATTTATATCCCAAATATGATGTTATATTATTTTTTCAGTCTGTCACTGTTATTTAAGTTTCCCTCAATTGCACAAATACACAAATTTATGAAAGTAAGCAACATTGTTCAGTTTGTACATTGGTATACATGGGGATTTTATTGTACATTCCTGTGACGTTAGTATGTATTGTTGTACATGCACATGTTATGGTATTTAACTGCGGAGTGGACCTATTAGTGAATCATGATTCCTCCATGTTGGTGATTCTAGGTTATTGAAGATGACTACCAAGCACACACCCAAGATCTTTTGGCTTTGAAGCGACCACTCGAAATGCATAATGTCCACAGGAGCTTGCTAAGGAATTGTAATTTTAATCAACAGAAACTTCCAACCAAGAAAATGGAAACAAAAGTGTGAACACTCTTCAAATTTGTCGTGTGTGTGCTGCCAAATTATACATAATGTACGTATAGTTAAGGACTTTGTGAACACTTTCCTGTACATTATAATGAACAATGTATTTTTACCATCATGTTCTTTATATTCGCCTCCATTGTTTACTCGAGAATCATCCTATCACACACAATTTTCAAAGATTTAAGCTTGCTGTACGACTTGCGGATAGATTTGTATAATAATAAATTCGGAAGCACGTACCATGCATGTGCGCCCTTTTCTGATTGGAAGCCTTGCACGCGCGCCACCCGGAAGCTATTGAACTATACGCCTTGACCACGACAGGACGCTGTGGAAGGTGAGAAATTATAATGAATCTGCCCACTCGATATACTCGCCATATAAACGTACATTCCTCCGGAAGAAAGCCAGTTGTGTGTACATAACATCGGTTCACACTTGGTGTATTCTAAGGTGACGAAAGGTTTTGCTTCTTCTGGTCTGGCGGGGACTTTGCAATTATCTAAGTGATAAACCATCTGTCACCTACTCGTCCTTTGAAAGTTTGGAGTATGGAAAACGGTGAGTGACACAGAATTGCAAGATTAAAGGTAGTAGTGAAAAGCTTTTTGTACGGACTCACTGCGTCGTCGGATAGGAATATCAGCGTAGACTAGTGGCTAAAAGTGTGTCGTGGTGCAATGAGGTGTGAGTATTGTAGCTGATAGTGCACGTTATCGAAAAAGTAGGATAGAAAAGGAACGTATTCTTCACTGTACTGATTCTTTCGTTGTTCGCGGATCAATCTGTTTGGTTTCGAAGGTTTTATGAATAAGTCGAGACCGTATAGTTTTGGTGGAGTGTGGATATTTATATTGAGTTGTAGCCTGTCTGAAGTTTAAGTAACCACCTAAGAGGAATTCTGGGCATGTGTTCTTATGGCTACCCTTTTCCCCTTTTAGATGGGAATGAATCAAAAGAAATGGATCAGTTGGTCGACAGAAATAAAGAGGGAACTCAACAGAAACAAAGTCCCATGAAAGAGGAGATGTCGAAATCATCCCCATCAGCCAAGGAAGGTAACCACCCTTTATGGTTGTGGACAGCCGACCACCCATTAACACTTGCACGTGATAATAGATGAATACTGGTAACATGAGTGGTCCAATTTAATTGATACACCCCCTGCCCTGCCCACTGACCTTATGAATAATCTTAGGTCCCTACTTGCATGGATCGCCTTCAGCCTAGCTATGGGAATGTATAGGAACGTGCTAATAGCCTATTATGTAACCACCGCATTGGAACCCCTAGAATCCGTTCTTGTCAGCCAGGTGTTAATCAGTATCCATCAGTATAGAGTTAGGGTTGCGGTTATTATGGAGTGGATGACTTGTCAAATTGTGCCGAAGACAAGTGACCTTACTGCTAACTCATGAGCCGATTGTTTTACTGAATATCTGTACTTCATTGGCTAGGATCCACCGAGTTGAAGAGTTCCAAAGACCATCTTTCATCTAATATAGCTGTTAGTACGAGTACAACTGAGAAAACAGCTGAGAGCACTTCTCCTTCTGGATCAACAGTCATACTACACCACCGAGATCTTTGGGCCAAGTTCCACAAAGCTACAACAGAGATGATCATTACAAAAGCTGGCAGGTCTCTAAATGCTTAGCACTACATGTGTAGCAAGCCTATGCAATATGCTATCAGTGTCTTGTCTTTTTGTCTTAGACGTATGTTCCCTGTGATTCAAATCAGTGTAAAAGGCTTGGATCCAGATGCCAAGTATATCATGGTTATGGACATTGTCCCAGTAGATGACAACCGTTATAAGTTCCACGATTCTGAATGGGTTGTTACAGGAAAAGCTGAGCCCCAACTGCCTGGACGTCTGTTTGTTCATCCCGATTCTCCAGCCACTGGAGCCCAATGGATGAAGCAGATTATCTCCTTCAAGCAACTAAAGCTGACCAATAACCATCTAGACCAACTTGGCTACGTAAGTACCAGTATTGCCAACCAATAGTGACTTCTAGTTCATTGTACATCTTCCATGTTGTAACAAAGTGAACATTCATAATGACACTAAGAGGGTTGGGATTCTTGGGTCATTTGTGTCTCTTTCAACATTGCACTCATAGATCATTCTCAACTCCATGCACAAGTATCAACCTCGGATACATGTGGTGAAGGCCAATGATGAAAAGTCCATGTCTTTACAGCAGGGAGGAAGTGCCTTCAGCACGCATATATTTGAGGAAACTCAGTTTATGGGTGTAACCGCCTACCAAAATCAACAGGTATTGTACTGTGATAAACCTGATTATCTGTATCTGTGCTCACAATTCCCTTCTTCTGAAGATTACTCAGCTCAAGATTGAGTACAATCCGTTTGCAAAGGGCTTCAGAGGTTCTGATCTGACAGGAGGTGGTCGGAGGTATGCATGTAAAAACTTCTTAATAGATGTGAAAGGAATGTGATTTTATCAAATCTATGATCTTGTTCACAGGGAAAGTGGCTATTTGAGGTCAAGGTCCAGTTCATCCACATCCAGTCCACCCTATGATCCTGCTCTGTATGGTGTTCCTGCCGAAGGAAGTGGCCAGTTTGGTGGGCCCTTAATGCTTCAGGATGGGGTGACCTATGCTCAAACAGCCTACTACACCACTCAGGATCAACAGAGTTAGTCCATTACTCCATGTCTATGAGTGGGAAGTGTTTTACTGACTTTTATATCCTTAGATGTATATGCTGCCAGTTGGACACAAGACACGAGCACCAATGGTGGTACTGCTACAACTGTATCCCCCGTTCTTGTGCAGTATGCACCATCTACAACTAGCACTGCTTTTTCTCAACCTCAACAACAAGTGCAATATACTGTTGCTACTCCACAAAACACTGGCTACCGTGCAGCATCCTACAGGCCTATAGGATATCCTCAGTATGCTGTACCTGTACAGGCTGTCCCTGTCCTGCCCCAGCCGTCTGGTGGAACAACTACTCAGCCTAGTCCTGTGGGAGCCTCTATCATTGCCTTCCCTTCACAAACCCAGGATGTTAGATCTTGGCAACGACCGGTGTGACTGAATTTTTAGTAACATTGAATTCTGCTTTATTTTAGTGAACAGATCCAATGTACTGAACAGCTATAACATGTACCACCACCGTAATGTGTATGTTTTCAGTTATTTTTGTGATGTAATATTTCAAACAAATTTTCACCCAAAGGATATGGCAGAATTATCTTTTGTACTCAATATCATTATTATAATTTGAGTTATAATATATTATTAATATTATTTGGAAGTTTTCTATGTAATAAATATACTTCTTATGCTATGCATTGTGGTAATTAATTTACACCTGTTCAATTATGTATAACTGTATAATAACATTATTTACAAATAGTGTCAATTATACGTATTTCCATATATGTAGACTTTTGTGCATTTCTGGATTGTGTGCATGTATTGAGTGAGAGCTAGCTCTTCATAAAGGACGCAATGTGACCATCAGTTTTGTCAAATTTGTAGACAGTTTATCCACTCTTCGAATTCGAGGTGGAAAATGTACATACGTATATTTGGAATTTAGAGATGGTTACAACATATTATACTAGTGTGCAATTATGAATTATTTATTTGACAATGACTCAATCACATGCAAGAATAATCTTATGACACAATCATTTGTAATATTGCCAATTAAAGCCTTTGGATAGGGAGTGTAATGCAACATTGCTTTACTGCAATAACATCAGCTAATCTATTGGAACAAAAGTGCATGTTTATTTGTGTTCCCATGTAATGTACTGTAAACAATGTTACTGCAGTCACTGCGTAAACAAGAAAATAGTATTTTTATAGCTAGGCTCCATTGTGAATACAGCATTTACATTGTGGAGAGAGGAGTTGTACGGTTGATGGATAGATGGCTGCACCAGGTTATCACTATGACAACAAGTACCGACCCTACAGTCCACACTGCATACCATGATGATAAGTAAAAATGAGTATTATGAATATACTCCTTTAGTACGCATATAAACTAATATTATTGTGTCCCAAAATGTATGATAAAATGGCAGCATAGATAATCCGAACGTATGACATGTACTCGTTGATGAAATCTCTTGTGCCGTAGCCGAAAATGAGATATGCTCAACTCGTCGTTGGCCCTGCTGGCTCAGGCAAGGTAAGAAAAATAGATGGTTTTGTAAGCGCACCTACGGCTGGCAGTCCGAAGATACAGCCGGCCTACATTCTTAGGGATCGTACGTATAGATTACGAATAAGACTTGTCATCCATCCAAGTCGTATTATATTACCTCGCTATAACCTGGCTCGATAAGACCTTACTGATCTGAGGTAAAATGAAGGGATTTGGAGTCTTCTGTCTTGTTAAGTTGGAGTGTTTGTATCTACACCACGTTGACAATGTGCTACTCATAACAATTTACGTCTACATCGTCAACATGAATCTATTCAACTGTTCCATGGACCATTGCACCTGCCTATAGCTTAACAAATCAGAAGAAATTTGTTTCAAATCACCTCATTTTATCATAATCTAACAATGGTTGCTGTTTCATTACTCAGTTATACCCTGGGATTGTACTTTTATGCTTTAACTAGTACTTAGAGGTGGAGCAGACATAAGGCCTTAAATGTTGATTGTTTGCCTAGTGTAGACAACAAACACGACAACTGGCCATTATTATGCGAAGATATCTATGGCAGTGATTGCTAATGCCAGCTTATTTATGTACGTATATAGGCCTGGTGGTGCTACCATTTTAGGGGGGAGGGGCTTATATCAGTAAAATCATGGTGGGAAAATGCTCATTCCGTCTTTATCTGTAAGTGCACCATGTGTTCAGTTCTGAATTGTTTGATTTCTGGGAGGGTTAAGCATCAATGTGAGGAAACACTGCCTTTCAGAGTGTATAGGGGCTTCTGCCAATGATCCTGATATTACATATGTACATATGTGCATTGAATTCTCGTTAATCTGCCACAATTTGTTTTCAAAGAATGTGGTGAATTAAAAGGTTTCGCGGATTAACAATAATTCACTGTATTATGCTTGGGTTGGCTACCTCAGTTGTACAAAGGGATCAACAAAAAGTGCAATCACCATGATGTTCACCCACATGGTAATTACAAAATGGCTGGTGATCAAGTTTTCCAGTTGCTAGTGCAAAGTATACATAAAATCAGGAAATCATGCTAAGGAATGTTAACAGTTACTCCTGTAAGGTTCACACACAATATCCTGTTATCTACTGATATTGTATGTTTTGAAGAGAACAAATATTCTCTGTCAGCTACCAATTGTGTTGAACAGCCCCAAATGACTGTGGTTTGAAGTAAGCAATTTGCAGGTCGAGATTAGTTTGTGATAATTAGTGAATGGAGTTTAATGGATTCCCACGAAAAAGACTCTTGCAGGACATTGGCTAGCAAAAGGCTTTGTGAAGTAGTTAACAAAGCTGATTATTACATGTATGCATGTAGCAATGTACATCAGGACATTCAATAATTGTGATATTGTTACAACTGCTTTTAACGAAACAATATTTTAATTCTCACCAAAGTTTCAGAAAAGCGAGTTCTCCATACTGTTTCAAGTACTGTGATTTTCTGTATTGCTTTTTGATCTGAAGGAAACTACTTTTCTGAAACCTGTCAAATTTTCCATCGTTAGAAAAAGAAATTGTAGTAACTATGTCAACGCAAGTTTCTCCAATAACTGAAACTGTTTGCTATAATGTATTCTATGGTTCCCTTCAGTCAACCTATTGCTCGCATGTGGTACGTCATTGTGAAGCCATCAAGCGCACTATTCGTGTCGTGAATTTGGATCCAGCAGCAGAGGTGTTCTCCTATCCAGTTGATTTGGGTGGGCATCATGTGTATTCTGTATTGAAATGTAACTTTTGCATTGCGCTCATTCATACAACAGCTCATTGAGACCAACACCTGTAAGATGAATTGTTGTTTAGCACAAATCCATTTTGCATGAGCCCCTGTATGTAGTGTATAATTTATAAACACATTCTGATAAGAGGAACATGGTGACAAGAAATATAATTTTGTGGGTTCCTTTCAGTTTGTCTCAATGAGTTTTTACCTAGTGTAGAAACCCCATTGATTTACATCTATTGTCTAAGCAGGTTGCTCTTTGTAAAATACAAATTTGTAACAGTTCCTCTGTGTTCACTGCATTGCATGCACACTCGTATTCCATATCCAATGTAATAGTGATCGTCATTGTGATAGAGTTGACAGAGAATGGAAACATGTACAGTAGGCAGCCATAATGCAGTATTTCTGACCTAAGTATTGTCTGCTATTGGTGCACATTCCAATGTACGAGACCATATATTGCTAAGTGATTAAGTAATTTACCATTACTTGTTTTCTTATCCTCTAATACATAGACGTACGTGATCTCATCAGTGTTGACGATGTCATGGAGGATGAAGAGTTGAAATTTGGTCCAAATGGGGGTCTAGTGTTCTGTATGGAGTGAGTGAAACCTGTTGATATTTGGAGACCTCCTAGATCTTGTTACTTTGATGTTGTGTGCATGAAAAACAAGTAAGTAGCTTAAATACAGCAGTACGACTGAAATTAAAATTTGCCACAATGTCAAATGTATTGTCTTGCCTGGAAGACCTGCATTATATGTGATATGTGTGACTTTAAAGTTGTGTTAAAATGCAATCACAGTCTCCTTTCAGTCATGTCAGATAAAGACTTTGTTTGATGTATGTCTTGTTAGTTTTCAAGTAGTGATTGTGTTAGGCTTCTTTGTAGTGATACAAAATCGCTAATCTAATTCAGAAGACCACAGAATGAATTTGATCCTAGTTTAATGTATGTATGGTGTGTAGAGTTACGATTCAGGGTAGAGCCACTTTGTAGGATATGGTATTTGCAAGCTATTTCCTGTTCTTTTCACACTTGAAATGGAAGCTTTGTAAGTCAATCTACATTCAAAGGTATGTACAGGCCAGTCGATAGCATGTAGTTAGGTATGTTGTGTTTTATCTTATCTGGTGTTAGGATTGGTTATTGTGTAAATGTTAGTTCGGCACTGTGTAATCCGATGAGAAATTCCTGTACCCAATATGTATACAATAGGTGGTGTCATCTTGTTGTGATGGTAAATTATTGTCTGGCTACTTTGACCTTTGGTGTTCCAGCAACTGCTGTGAATACAGTACATGTGTTCTCATATTTGACTCCCTGCCATCCTTGATTCACTTAACTTGTTAAGCTTATGTGGTGGATACTCAATCAGTGTACTTGTATGTTCTTCACACATTGGTAACTAACAAGACAAATGTATTATTACAGAGATGTCATCCATTGAATGCATACGTACTATACTGTGTGTGTCAATTTTGGTATTGTGCCAATATGCTGTATATAATGTAAATATGTACGTTCTGTACATATGTGAACTGAATGAATCTTATGCTTTTTATCTTGTACATGTTGTAGGTATCTTTTACAAAATTTAGATTGGCTACAAGATGGTCTGGGAGACTATGATGATGATTACTATATATTTGACTGCCCTGGTATGCATGCCTATGTGATGTAGTACTGATATGACAATGAGCTGTTAATAATAGCATCTTTTGTATATTTTACTGAAGGTCAAATTGAGTTGTATACACACATACCTGTAATGAAGAAAATCACAGATTTCTTACAGCAACAAAACTTCCGACTCTGTAGCATATTCTTATTGGATGCCCAATTTCTAACAGATATGTCAAAATTCTTTGCCGGAATGATGACTGCATTAGCTGCGATGGTACAGCTGGAGATACCTCACATTAATGTGCTCTCCAAATTAGATCTAATTAGCAAGAAAGACAAGAAAAATTTAGACAGGTGTGTATTTATCTTCACTCCGCATGTTTGGTTTTGATGTGAGTAATTTTTATTAATGTACGTACCAGTAATTTTATGAGCAATTTGTTGTGTTCATTTGAAGAGTTGTATTTGCTCTTCCAAGTAGTGTTGTGTTACATACCTTGATACACGTACGTATGTGATTTCGATTTGCATCAATGATAACCCTGCTTTGAGTATGTTCAGATGGAACCAATCATTTACTTAATGAGGTCATTTACAAAAGTGAATATGCACCAACAGAACTATGAAAGGTAGAATTAATACTGCAATTGCTTTAAGAGGGACTTTGTAAGGAAATTTGGATAACATTCATTAAATGGAACATTCTTCTCAACTTAAGAGGGAGGCCTTTTAGCTTTTTGGAAGGATTAGGCTTATCTGCTGATTTCGTTTTGCCGAATGTGCATCATGTGCTAAATGTGGTAATTGCCCACCATATGTAAGACAGAACATATCTCCTTGCCTGGTACCAAATCTCTGTGGCTATCCACTGTGAAGGCAATGTTTGGATTCTTTTGTACACTGGCAATAATATAATCAGGGTTTTTATCCTAGGCAAATAGATATATATTTCTTTCTAACATATGGATGGCAATTGCAACTCGTACATGCATGGCCCAACGAACACAACTGAGGAAATTGTCAGCTGTCCCTTTTAAGGACTCTCTTTGATCCACTATAACGAGGTCCCAAAGGTCTCACAACCCAGCAAAGTGTCAGTTGATATGTCCATTGACATGTAACCACAGCATTTGACGTGACCCATTGCCTCCAGCCTGACCAAATCGTTCATCAATAATGAGAATGTTAACATCAATTAAATTTGTTATTCTTTGTAAATTCCTTAAATTGTAATTTCATCCTGCCTTGTGATGTACATCCATGTTGGGTTTCCGGCATACTGTTTTGCCTGGAAATATTATCAATAGTTTGCTACAATATATTGTACATATTTATGTTTACATCAATAAATTTACGATACCTTGTCAATTCTGCTGCAACAACTACATTCCCATGCTAGGTAGGGTGTTGGAGAGAGTTGTTGGAGTAGATAATCCATGCAGCTTATATAGAATACATAGTCTATTGGAATCATGTAGGGAGTTGTAGTTTCAGGGCCATGGGTATCAAAGTGTTTCAACGACCTGTGAGACGCACAAAATGGAACAACAATGGGACATGTACGTACGTGCGTACATGTCTATTTGTAGTGATTTGTTTTATAATAGCTAATGTGGCAAGAATATGAGGTGAGCATGTCTTCCGGATGTAGTGGTCTGGTGATATCCATTGGTTGACAGCTATCTGATGCATCAAAATCTTTAATACTGACGGTTGGCGGTATTTGAGCTGTTAATGGTGGTATGGTAGCTATGTGACCCTTACTTTTCACACACTGAAGGTCACAGGTGGTAAGTTCATCCATTGAACCCCTGCACTGTTGTTACAATGATCTCAGATGTTGATGTGCTGACTGACAGTGTACCACCAGCAGACCGTGTCATGGTGCAAGGACGAACAATGTGGTTCTATTGACTACTCCTCTTTATATCATATTTTAAGGTTCATTTGAAACTCTTCTTCACAGTATCAGTTGTAATTTGAGTTTTGTTATTTTATAGCCAGCAGAATAGAGCGTACATTTAACATAAGTATCTTTATTCTTAGATATCTAGACCCCAACCCAGATGACTTGCTAAGTGAAATCAGTCATACGAGTCCAAAATACAAAGGCTTGAATATGGCACTGGCATCTTTGGTAATTATTGAATACTGCCTTAAAATTCCTAGTTTGACAATTGTCACTTTTTCAGATTGACACTTACAGCTTGGTGAGTTTCATGCCTTTGGATATTACCGATGAAGCTTCAATTGATGATCTTCTGGGTTCCATTGATGTTTCCTTACAGTACGGAGAAGACCAGGAAGTTAAAGTGGTTGTAAGTATTGGTTGTAAGTATTTCTAAGATATCATAGATTAATGTATACCTTCTCAATAAAAACAGTACAATATTACTGTAAACTTTGCTGTAATGTATATAGCCTTGACCAATGTACATATTTCTGGGTGTTTAGTCGATATTATAATTTAAAATTCATTGTATTATGCTATACTGTTTCAAGACATGGTCACTCAGGCAGTGTGGTATATAAAAGCACCCACTCTCAGAACTTGACACATAGCACATCACACTCCCCTCATTCCAATGTCTTGTACACTAATCAATACTGTTTCCATACTATCAGTGTCAATGAAGTATGTGTCTTTTGTGATTCTAGGATCACTATTCCCATGAAGATAATGACTTTGAATTGGACTTTAGTGCAAGTGAAAACCAATAATGTTGAAACATAAGGATAGCTTTTATGACATTGGTCGCCATGTTAATTTGTAATTCAAATGTATCTGTATTGCATTTCTGGTGTAATAATAATAAATTTTATGATGTCATTTTAAATTCACATAACCTTGCTTGAGGTTTTATACATTGCAGTGATCCCGGCAATTCATTACAAATCAATAAACGGTACAAATGAACATGGACGCAATAATGTACCATACATGTTACGCACTGCAACTAAAATTTGTATGCAGGAAAGTTAATATATATTATATAGACATGTTTCATAGCAGTTGTATGTATGATAAGATGTATTATATAGCTACAGAAGATATTTTGAGGGATAAACTATGTATAAGCTCACAGCACTGAAAACAATGTTATGGTAATAATATTATATGTAAGTGGATAAAGACCAAGGTTATTATATATGTACATGTACATAATTATATCCAACTGGCAATACTGTATATATACACAAATCATGCAATAGGCTAGCTATAGCTAATTCAGTTCCAGTTCATCCTGCAGGTATGTTTGATTCAATTATTATACAGATAGCATAATAATATTGTCCGACCAATTGAACTGGCAGATACACAATATGCAAGTTACTAACAGAGTACAAAATTAATTCATAAGTACAGTATGTATAAAGTAAGTTCATAGATAGAACTGAAAAAAATGCATACTGTGGAACCTCCATAATCCAGTAGAGGCCTATGATCCCAATTTGACCATGATCTCTTCAAACCACACACGGACCAATTTTGAGATATATGCATGTATATCATAATAGACTATACCACAAAACATCTGTGTGGATGAGAGTGGGTACGTATGCATACAATATTTTTAATTGCTTGTGTGTGTCCAAGGCTATATATTCTTGCATTCAGATCCAACAACTGTTAAATCTTTTCATTGAGTTCTATAAAAGAAAGAAGAAATGTAATAAATATAATAATACCTCCTGTGTTATACTTTACAGTAACAGTATCTGGGATATAGATAAGCTACTAAACTGAATGTCTAAAAGTATTTACATAATATAAATACCTTGAATTCGCTTAAAACCCATGGTGTAAGCTTGAGTTTGACCTAGTCTGGCCTCCATGTATGGACAATGTAGCTGATGGTATATCTTCTGTCTAGCTTAGTGTTTAGCCTGAGCTGAGCACTCAGTATTCATCTTCTCATCAAGTAAAAAAAACAAGTAGTTCAAGTTCTAAACCTTTTGGGGCTGCTGCCCCCTGCACTTGAATAGGTCATTTTTCTTAGCTTTATAAGATCCTTTGCTGAAGTTATTGTACATTTATATTATACAGTGAATACTCATTAATCGGCCACAATTTATTTTCAGAGATAATGATAAAATAATGAATTTGGCAGATTAACTGGATATTCATTGGTACTTGTGCATGATATCGGTACTGGGAAATTGTGGCGGTTTATTAAAAGGAAGGCATTGGCGGATTAATGAAAAAAAATTCACTGTATAGCGAGTGCTACATACCGGAAGCTGAAATGAAAACAATATAGGGGATGCTTGTATGGCAGCCCCTAAAATCAAGTATCAATCCCCTCTGAGTTCCTCTGTTCCTTGAGTTCTTTCCATCTTGCTGATGAATGGCTGCGATCAAACCACCTTTGTCTGCATATCTATACCTTACCCATTATAATTTAATGTGTAATAGTTTCACTTTATCCAAATCACAACATATAATATAGATACAATGGAACCTCTCTATTACAAACCTCTAAATTGCAGAAACCTCTACGATAAGGACAGCATTCTGTGTCCTAGTGTAGTACTGTTGCGTATTGAATGACCTCTGAATTGAGGAAACCTCTGTAATAAGGACTGGAGTTAAGGTCCCAAATTGTCCATAATAGGGAGGTCCCACTGTATCACCTTACACTATGAATGTTTATTGATTATGTGTGATGTACGTGTTTGCCTGCTGCACCTAGTTTATGACGGTCACATATGAAATTTTACATTGCATTCGTTTGTTAATTCTACCTCTATAGGTGATGAATGTTCTATTCAAATGTATGGACAAGTCAGAAAACACGGAATAACAGACCCCGTCGGCAGTTCGGGGTCACTTTACCTTTTTATTCGCTTTTCTTTTCCTGTACTGATTGCCATGATGTATTTCAAATTGCTGTATCGAGTAGTATTCCAGGTATTCGGATGTTACGATGTAATTTTCGATCGCGTTGGTTATGCGTTCCGATGATCTTATAACGTATTCGCCAACACGGCAACGCAGTGGATTTCGATCAATATTCTGACGTCATTATGGCGCGAAATTTGAAGTGTCCAGCGGGTATATAAGGAGTGGCAAATCTGTGATTCTGCACATTCGCACATTTGTGTGCGTGCGTGTGTGTGTGTATGTGTGTGTGTGTGTGTGTGTGTGTGTGTGTGTGTGTGTGTGTGTGTGTGTGTGTTTGTGTGTGTGCGTGTGTACCAGCGTGTACACTTGTGTGAAAATATTAATGCTGTACTGACGAGGCTTTGAAGGCCGAAACACTACAATGTTAGTGTGTATATTTTTTAGTGGTGTGTGTGTGTGTGTGTGTGTGTGTGTGTGTGTGTGTGTGTGTGTGTGTGTGTGTGTGTGCTTGTGTGTATGTGTGTGTAAAATTACATATTGCTATGCAGTACTTGAATGATTTAATTTAGTGCTGGGGTGGTTAACTCAACGATCTCCATTTTAAATCTTTTTGTACTTAGTAGTCATGTAAAAGTATAATATAGGTATGGACATGTAATATAGTAACTAAACTTCTACCAGGAATGTGTGGATAAAGAATATATGGTTACATAGTATTTTCTGTTCTGTCATACCTGGATTCAGTTGCCCAATCAGTTTACAGAATGCTATTTGATGTCTAAAACTTCAATGACTTTGGATGATGGCATTTACAAACCTTTGATGTATATAGGCATTTTGCACACCTGGTGAAATGTGAGGTTAAGAAACTAAATGAAAGTAAAGAATGTAAATGGTATAACTTGTGTTTCCCCACTAGCTCTAGTACATGACATTGTGCAGACTTCCAACCTTAAAATATGTGATTATATATAATATGCTGCGATATGATTGTGATTTGGCATTGCAACATCACTAGCATACATCAGTATCAATATAATGTCAACTCTACAGCAACTCACTGGCTAATTAACTTGTCAAGGTTCAGTTACATAGCATCATTGCCTACTGTTCTAGACAGGGATTCCACTTTGTGTTGTACAATTTCAACCGTTTCAACATTATGTTCATTTGCTTTTGTAGCAAATATTTGTATATTGTAATAATGCAATGTATGTGTGTAAAAATGTACTATGTATATAACCCTAATCCTACCTATGTAAAGACGTATCATACTAGTGTATGTGAGTGAATACAGTAGTAAGAAATGTGAATGCTAATAATGCTATGGTATGTATTTACATGTGTACAAATGTATCACACTTTGTATGCATAAAAGAAGTACATGTAAATTTCTGGCTCATTTGTGTAGAATATTTGTAAGGCTGAATACATGACCTTTACACCTATGTATGTATAACTCGTGATCTCGTCCGACCCATTGCTGTGCTCAGGGCACCACGCATTTTTCCAGACAGATTGTGTTTATGGAAACTCTGACTGAAATGGTGTTAGTGGCAAAGACATTGGACGACCCTTTCGCCGATACCAGCATGTACGTACGTACATATGTATGTGTATGTGAGGGTGTTGTGAAAATCTGTCAACCATTTGTTACTGACTGTGTTTTCTGTCATACTTAACACGTGTAATAATTTACTTAGTAGGTACTGGTTAGTACATATTATGTATACAGTACTTCTAGTTAACACAACTACACGCACTAACAATGTCCCTAATACATACGTTTATGCTAGCTAGTAACTGATAGTATGTATCTTTGATAAGCAGTATGGAATTGATGTGTCCTTTAGGGTGCTTATGTACTAAGGCAGTTGCATGGACTATATGTGTTCATGTGCTTTGTATCTTCAACTTCTGTGTTCAGTTTTTAAGGGTTGGATGCTCTTCTCATTCAGGTTACAAAGTGAGGTGGAGAAATCTTGCTACTTCATCGATGCTCTTTGTCAGAGAGAAGACTTGAAGGAGGTTTTTCCTCAGCAAATCTCTCTCTTTACGCTGGACATTATGAAAGCATGTGGCCTGTCCATGAAGCACAATACTAGTTTGAATATAAGTGATCTTCCATCAAAGTGTGTGTGTGTGTGTGTGTGTGTGTGTGTGTGTGTGTGTGTGTGTGTGTGTGTGTGTGTGTGTGTGTGTGTGTGTATTTGTGTGTGTGTGTGTGTGTGTGTGTGTGTGTGTGTGTGTGTGTGTGTGTGTGTGTGTGTGTGCGTGCGTGTGTGCGTGTTATGCTATTACTAATATACTATCGTAACTGGCCTATAGTGTGTATGTACATGTTTGTACATACACTACTTATTATGTGCTTATGCAGTTCACACATACATATACAGTATTGTGTATGTTTGTGTATGCGTATTTAATGGAGAGTTGATATGAACAATAATTACAACAACATAATTCATGCATATATGTGTTTCACCTTCTGATCTACCATCCATACTGTAGGGTCTATTACCTATATCACATGCATATCACGCTCTGCTAGCCATAATGTTTGCATATGTATGTGTGTATACAGGTCAAGTCAGCTGCAGGTTCCCTCTCTACCACAACTGATGCAGCAGTCAGAATTAGTTGCCAAGCAACTCGAAGCAGAACAGGAAAATTTAGCCAAACTGATGAAGATGGTATGCATCATTGTGTGTGTGTGTGTGTGTGTGTGTGTGTGTGTGTGTGTGTGTGTGTGTGTGTGTGTGTGTGTGTGTGTGTGTGTGTGTGTGTGTGTGTGTGTGCATGTGATGCATGTGGTGCGGAGTGTGTATGTCACAGTGTTGTAAAATTCTTGTAATAGTTACATCACTGCCTCACCATTTCAAGTACTTGGACAGCTGCCTCACTACTTTTTAACACAAATTTTACTGTGTGTTGCACATGTGATATCACAGACAATATATTGTCTTGTTAACTGTACATATGTACGTGTGTACACATGGCATACAAGTGTAACAGACCACATGCATACTTCTGCCCATACTGTAGCAACCCCTAGGGGGTATTGATCACAGTGCACTGTTGTCACAGCAGAAGTCCTTAAAGATGAACTTATCTACTTTGAACCAAGTAGTGGGTAGCTTCAGACATGTGTACAACGAGGAGATTCGTCCATGGACCCATAAGAGTCCCCCAGTGTTCTCAGGTCAGTGTACGTATGGTGTACTCACCACATCCAGTCTCGAGTGGTGCTCACTAGGCGTCCACTAGGTGACCAAAGTCAGTCCTCTATTGTCAGAAGCATCCTGTGTGTGTACTTGATACTATGTATGTTCAGCTGTATTAATGTAGCTCAGCATGCATTTAGTGTAGATATATGTACTGTATGTACCTTATGTATGTATATGCATGATAGTGCGTACACGTAAATTACCTGTTTGTAACTTCATATGTGTAAATTCACATATTGATATACGTAGTGTTTGATGTTTCATTTCAGATCTTGGCCCTATAGTATACGTTCAAAAAGTTCATTCGTATATGGAGAAGATTACAGAGGTACGTACGTAGGAGTGTGAGTGATTTGTTCATGTGTCCTGATTGGTGGAATTAGACCGAATTGAATGATTATTTACAAAAGAGAAACTCCATCATGAACTGTAATTCCTATGCACAGTGAATTCTCATTAATCTGCTGCTATTCGTTTGTGAATTTGTATGTATGAATACAAGTAATAGTTATATCCTGCCTAGGTTTGCTGTAGCAGCCTGAGGTAATCTGTTAGCACTTTATCTGCTGCAGCATACCTAGGCAGGATATAACTAACTTGTATCCTGGTGTGGTGAATGATAGACAATTTATACTGCAAATATGCACATAGCTCAATACAACATGATATTATTATATGCAATAGAAATGTGTTCACTAAATTTCCTGCCTTGTTCTCATGCAATTAATCCTAACCATGAAACCTGTCTTGTGACCTGTGCTGTATCGCATCGTTTTTCCTTTGATCTAATCCTCAACCAGGCTACAAATATGTATAATTATATGTATGTATGTGCTTATGCTTGTATTATGTAGCATAACATATTATGTATGTTCTTATGATTGTGGTGGTGGTAGAATTTGGAAACACTTGATGAAGTCCACAGAGCCCTAGATGGACTGGAAGAAATGGAACCTTTAAGACTGAAGGAAATGATATCTCAAGGTAAACTGAGTTCACTGTTTGCCACCAAAAGCAGACCTCAAGACCCCTGCTAAATGTAGATCTACTTGATCTCAACCTGGATTGAAGGATGAAATTCCAGTAATTTTGCACAATAAACTGATTTTCTAGACACCATCAAACTGACTTGCCCTGCTTTATGTGTCCCCCCACACTGGGAGGTCCTGCTTTATTTGTCCCCCCACACTGGGAGGTCCTGCTTTATTTTTCCCCCCACACTGGGAGGTCCTGCTTTATTTGTCCCCCCACACTGGGAGGTCCTGCTTTATGTGTCCCACCACACTGGGAGGTCCTGCTTTATTTGTCCCCCCACACTGGGAGGTCCTGCTTTATTTGTCCGCCCACACCTGGAGGTCCTGTTTTATTTGTTTTCAGTTAGCTCGTACAGTACAAATATGCACGTACATGCATGCACTAGACTCATTCTGAAATTATCGCTGTTTATTACCCTTCCCTCATGGTGAGATAGGATCGGATGCAACAGTGTAGAAGCCATACAGCAAGCATGTTTTATCCTTTTCAGTTTGGTCAGGACCTCTTCAGCAGGGTACAAGTACAAATCAAAGATTCACTGATTTATTTCAACTCAGCAATGCACCATCTATCATCTGTATCTCCGTGCACATCTTTATAGAGGTGTGTCAGTGATATGATGTGTCCGCTTGCTGTATTCCTTCCAGACCCTCACTACAGCAGGATGGTGTCAATATTGGATGAATTTCTTAAAACTGTTGATGTGCAGTGAGCAGTCCATGAATGAACCTCCAACTGTGTCCCAGTCCACCAGATGCTACATACAAACTGTATCTTTTATTCCATATGACAATGCATTGTTATTCTGTTCATATATATGCGTACGTATATGTATAATTTTATTGATAATATTTTAATATTTCAAAATTTTAATTACAGTATTATTTATGGATGTATAATTGATATCATAGTAGCATACTTACGTATGTATAAATCTGCAAACTTACTTGTAATACCAAAGATCCACTATACTATTATGTATGTACTGCACATATGCATGTGCATGATATATATACATCAGATCAGGTCTATATTTTGTATACATGTATGTATAAACCTGCAAACTCATATACTCATAATACCAAAGATCCACTACTACATGTACGTATGTACAGCACATACGTATGTATGTGCACGAATGTATGCTATACATCAGATCAGGTTTATTTGTACACACATGCACAAACATACAATTTTATTGATTATAATAATCAAGACTAAAACAGTAAACATGTACGGTCAAAATTATACACAAAATACTAAATTAATGTACATACAGTACAAATGTAATACTTGTCAAAGATAGAAATATAAAGTAGAAAGTCAGATGTCTTTGTTAGTAGATTCAGAGCTGTCCATGGAATTGTTGTCCTTTCTGAGGTGTCCTTCAAGATTATCGAAGCAGCACTCACAGACACAAACGGGTTTATTGAGCAGTTCCGACTCCACGGGCATGAAGTGATGGGCACAATCGTAGCAGAACACACCACCACAATTCCTAGCGAGACAAACATGACATGATTGAAGTTAGAACAGACCACATCATAGGGTACAACACATACAATGAGCTCATTACAATAAGTACTGCATACACGCACATATGTGCTCCACGTATATACCTGCAGTGATGTCTTCGTCTCAAGAGGGAGAAGACTGTGCTGCAGTTCATACAAGAGTTGACAGCATGGTCCGGGACCCATTTGACAGCCTCCTCCACCTTGTTCACTTCTTCCCAACTATTAAAAGTGGGACTGGGTTCCTGTAGTCGAAGTACATACCGCATGATGGCATATACAGAAGAGATGCACACACAGTGACATACGGTACTTTCAGTAAAAAACTGAACGTACTACGGGCGTACCCGTACCCGTATTTTAACCGTACGTAGTCGACACGTCCGTAACCCGTAAATGAGTGACCCGTACTTCTACTGCATTCTTCAGCAAGTGATAATTACTTTAGGCGAAGGTGACAATGATACGTCATAATTCTTGCGCAACAACGGTGTGATTTGATTCCGCGAGACAAAGAAAAATGGCTTATTCGACCGATGTATACCAGCGAATTCGAGTGCTAATCTTTCGGAAACAGAGGATTAGCACGGAATATTCGAAATTACATGGTTTTCTAACCTTTTAGACTTACCGCTGTCGCTCTCGGACACGTTTTTGCCAGGCGAAGTCTCGTCTCTGCCTTGAATGAGTTCGAATCAACCGAGCGGGATTCTGACGAGGACGATCTTTCCAACAGACGTTACTCTTCTCACGAAAGAAGGTTTCTGGATTTCTTGTACAGGTGAAGGGGCGCTTTAGGTCTGCATTTCTTTCGATTATCACTTTCTCCAGAAATTTAACAACCCGTACGTATCCCGTAGGTATCAACACGTAGGTAAACCGTACTTAACACGTCCGTTCATCCGTAGGCAACCCGTAGTACGTTCACTTTTTTACTGAAAGTACCATATACAAAAGTGTACACACAGCTACAATATACATACATAGCATATGTATGTATGTACGTATAATTTTTACAAGTGGTAAACTATACTAGGGAGCTATTCGTATATATATATTAGGGAAATATACAGGAAAAGCTCTATACGTACAGGGAAGTACACAACACAATAGGAGAGCCGTGCATATAGGAAATATAGCGTAGGAAAGATCTATGTACATATAAAAGTAGGAAAGTTGTACGTATGTACGGGAAGTACATATACGCATAGGAAAGGTGTACCCATAGACAGTACATATGTATGTACGTATGTAAGAGAGCTGTAGAGCTGCTACTGTGACATGATCTATGAATGTTACGAAGTACGAATGTGAACTGTGCGTGAGAGAACAGATAAGCTCAGAAATACACACATCCACACTGTACACACATGCAGTCTGATGAAGTGCTACTGAAGGCAATGGGATCAAAGATACTACCTATGTACCTACATGTACTAACAAGTACAGGGATCCTTGAGGGACAAGGAAGCGAGGACAGTGACACATGAGATCTCACACCCAGTGTGCTCTTTGCATCACAGGTAGTACAGGGGGTGGGGACTAACTTCAGGTTTCTCGGAGACACTCCTCCTCTCCTCCTGCAATTCGTGAACACGTTTGTTCAGATGAGTAACTTCAGTTTTGTGTTCTTTCAGTAGCTGCTGCAGGCGGCACTGTACTGGGTTCACAACCTGCACAAATCCGTCAGGACCGAGGAGAGGCTGGATACTGTTCACATAATCTTTATTCACATGAAGAGGGCGCACATTACTGTGATCTTCAGTCACGAAGACCGAATCTGTCTTCTCCAAAGATCCAATAATGACATCCACTTTGGATCGCTTGTTCTTTGATCCCATTCTACTCATCTCCATGGTCTGCGGTGCTTCCTCAGTGGTAGTGTCTTGCTTGGCAGGTTGTGGCGTCCAGCTTGCCAGCTCGAGTCTGTCAGACAGTCCATTGTGCTCTGGCATGGAGGTACAGGGGTCGGACGAAGAGCTGCGAGACGCTGCTCTAACACGATTGCAAGTGCTCTGCATGTACATCCTGTTCCATAGGACCATGTACTTCACGTCAGATTGAACGCACAACACCTACGTACAATGAAGTGAAACAGTGTATTGCATGCACACAGTAACACGGTCTAACCATCATCTATACAGTATAAAGAATAAGTAAATGCTGTTACTGCTTCATAAGAGCAGTGTGTTTTGTTGGTTCTATGTATGTACGTACATTCATACGTATGTATGCATAAAAAGTATACACATATGTACATACATACGTACATATGTAACATACGTGTACGTGTGCACAGTGTATTTTCATTAGTCCTTCATTTCTGAGCATGAAATCATTCGTTTACTTAAAAATGATCAGATAATTCATTAAACTATACATGTTTCAATGATACATTAATGAGAATTCTCTATATGTGTGTATGTACCCCGATGCGTGGGCGTTTTCAATCAACTACAAAAGCGCTGACAGGAGTACATTCGCGATGTACTGGGGTACATTTGTGCCCAGTTTTTGTAAGTGGCATTATTTAATCTAACAAGCGTCAGATAGTTACTGAGCGATAGACGAAACTCGCCAAACCCACGAGCCTCGGAATATTTACCGAGCAAACGAGGAAGCTTGCTGAACCCAAAAGCCTCAGAATATCTACAGAACGAACGAATGAACGAACGAAATAGGAAACTTGCCAAAACAACGAGCCTAGGAGTATCCGAACGATGAAACTTGCCGGAACCAAGAGCGTTAGAATATCTACAGAACGAACGAACGATATAGGAAACTTGCCAAAACAATGAGCCTAGGAGTATTAACTTTACCTGTCACGAAAAATATGGTCCGCTGCCAAAAACAGTCCCGGGGACCAGAAATAGCGGCAAAACCAGTCCATGTGGACTGGTTTCCGACGTCCTAAATGGTCCGCTTGTGCCTAAACCTAAACTTAACCCCAACCCTAACCCTAAACCTAAATCTAAACCCTAACCCGGACCCTAATCCTAATCCTAACCCTGACGACTTTTGATGGTATATTGAGTCCCAGGGAGACCAAATATGGTGCCAGAAAAAGTCCGGGGGACCACTCTAGGCGGGGACCACTTTTCGTATGACATACTGAACGAAAGAGGAAACTTGCTGAAACGAGCCTGAGCGTATAAAATTTACCGAACAAACGACGATTGCTGCAGTGTTATTAGGCCTGCGCCCTCGGCCAATCTATTCCTAACACTTAGTAAATCCGCACAGTACACACCGAAAGCGGGGTATAACTACTACATGTATTCTAAGATGCATAGAACACATACACAAATGTTTACATGTAGTAGTTATACCCCATAGGCACATTCATTTGTGTGGGCTGGTAGCCTATCGATTGAGGTTTTCAACGAAGAGCAGCAAGAAGGCCTAATAACACTGCAGCAATCGTCGTTCGTTCGGTAAATTTTATCCTCAGGCTCGTTTTAGCAAGTTTCCTCTTTCGTTCGGTAAAATTAATACTCCTAGGCTCGTTGTTTTGGCAAGTTTCCTATTTCGTTCGTTCGTTCGTTCTGTAGATATTCTAAGGCTCATTGTTTTGGCAAATTTCCTATTTCGTTCGTTCGTTCGTTCTGTAGATATTCTAAGGCTCTTGGTTTGGCAAGTTTCCTCATTCGTTCGGTAAATATATTCTAAGGTTCGTGGGTTTGGCAAGTTTCCCTTGTTCGTTCGGAAAATATTCTGAGGCTCGTGGGTTCGGTGAGTTTCGTCGTTCGCTCAGTAACTATCTGACGCTTGTTAGATTAAATAATGCCACTTACAAAAACTGGGGTACATCACAAATGTACCCCAATACATCACGAATGTACTCCTGTCGGCGCTTTTGTAGTTGATTGAAAACGCCCACGCATCGGGGTACATAAAGAAGTAATTACCCACGTAAATTTTAATAAAAATCTAATATTACGAACTACAGTACTTCTGATACATACATACATACGTATACATAGCATGAATACAGTACATACGTATGTACAATGTTAAAACACAATACACAATACATACGTACATTACAATCCATTTAAATCAAAAGAAGCTGCAAACACTACAATACAGTACATATGTACGTACGTACGCACCTTCTTGCCAATTGATTTTGAGTACACGAAATTCATAAACATCATCTGATTATCTTCCAAAGCGGACCATACGGGCTTGGTCCTTGTGTAGACATTGTGGTCCTGCCTCTCCTTCTCTGACTCTCCAGTGAAAGTACCGTACAAGTTGGAGTAGCAGTGGTTGGCCAGGAACAGCTGCAAACCAAAACATTGTGAGTGGATACAGCTACACAACAGTACACATGCACCAGATAAACACACATACAAACATACGTACATGTAGTACTGCATACATATGTACTGTATGTATTACGTATGCAGATGTGTACATACATGTATGTCTGTTTAACTGGTAATAACATAAACATCATACATGTACATACATATGTACATACATAATAGGTACAGTATACGTACAGTGGAAATGTATGGAACATGATTTACAGTACTATGTGGTACCTACAAATGAGACATGTTACACAACAGGCCTGTAGGCAGGATTTAAGAGAGGGGGTCCAATTTGATAAGCAAATCGATGTTGGCATGATACTCAGTTGAGTATCTTCAGAAACCTGCTTGTGGCCGTTGACGAGGGAATGGATTATTTTTAAATGGTTAGAATACGCATATATTGGTAGCTAAGAATCCCGAGGGGTGTGTGTGATTGTGTACGAATCCTACGATGCCTAAGGACCTGTACATATATTTGTGCTGTTCATAGGAACTCTTCATACCTCCAAACCAACCATACACATATACGTACAGTATGTATGTACATGCATAATATAGGCATTGTGCATACACAAAACAAACAAATCACTAACCAGTAAATCTTCATTAAACTCAAATTCACAAGGACACTGCTTTAGCAACTGGTGGACACAATCCAGCCACTGAAGGAAGATAGGGCTCTTTTTATCTTGAAAAGCAAAATTGCACCTCTTTTCAAACTGGTGCCCAAAGGAGAGCCACTTTCTCTCAATCAGCAAAGGAAGCCCTGAAATGTTGTTTTGAATAGGAAACAAGTGGTGAGAATATAAACAATTGAAAATTACACAAACAAAGCATTGTACATACATAGGCATCGTCAGAGCTCAGCAAACAATGCTATACAACCAGCCTATTAATGAGCTTCCTAACTACCACACATTATCACAACAGCATTTCTTATAAAGAAAGTCTGTATACAATAGAATGTCTTGTGGGGTACAGATGATGTATTTATACAATGAGTCATATACCATACGTACATACATATGTATGTACATACGTATGTATATGTACGTACGCTCACACAAACTGTGACTTGCAGGTTCCCAGGCACAAAATATCAACATAAAATGACTGAATGGACACTCTAGGAAGGTTTCACAGTACAGAGAATCACACTCCTTGCCGCAATACACGTGAATACCAGTGTTTCCCCCAGAAAAAAAATAAAGGGGGAGGGGGGTCACTATGAATGTTTTGATGTATAATTATCAATATTGCTTCAACACTTAACACAATAATAATATAAATCTTTATTCTAACAAAAAAATGTTGTCACAGAACAGATAATAAGGGGGAAACCCTGTCAATACTATAGTTGCTGTTACCATGGTTATCAGCCACACACAATTTATCAAACGTGTGAACTACGTACATCCACACGTGTGCATACGTATGTATGTACATACAAGTACATAAAGGGGGAAGTATACAAGTACATACATACAAGTACATACGTACATCACTGTGAACATACTGATACGTGCAGCAGATAGGAAACACATGTACTCACTTCGATGGTACGATAGTGTGGGTCGAGGATGATCTTGGCCAGCGCTACCACCTGTGGAGTCCTGTCCCAACCATCACTGCAGTGGACAAGGACAGGGAGTTCCTCCTTGTCCAGAGTCGCTACCACTTCCAGGGACACAGCCAACAGTTGAGATATGTACAACAACCACTTTGTGTTCTCGAGTGAAGACAGGAAGCTGTAAGGAACATACATAAGTAGAGTCTGTATTCGAGTGTGTGTAGAATTTAACCTGTGACACGAACTCTGTACATACTGATAAGGTACGTACGTAAACAGATATATATATATATATATATATATATATATATATATATAATAGTACATACGTACGTATCTGTGGCTACACAAGTACTTGTGTGTAATGACCTACCTTGGAGGGTTTGTTGTGAGCAGTAATCTAAGATCTGAAAAGCTTTTGTAGACCATGTACAACCAGTGCAACATGTACGCAGAATGGGCAGTGTGTTTTGAGTGTACGAATGTGCATGCGTGTGTATGTGTGCATCAGTATGTGTGCAAGTGACAATCAGTTTGTAGAATACTAAACTGTAAAACGCATAAAGACCTTCTCAAAACTTGGGTTCCGAGTAATACAGTAACATGCAGACAATATGTACAAGACAAGAGAATGTACGTATGTAGCTACATATGTACTCACACACTCACCAAGCACAGCCCCCCTCCATACTGCTGCTACATACGTACATACATACATACGTATACACTGACCTGGGTTCTCGGTACCTCCACCTTTGGCCCTATTCCCCAGACAGGCCATGTAAGCCCTCAGATCAAAGATGAGCAGCTTCCTCTGACATGTTTGCTCCAAATGGTTACTGGATCCATTCTTCACTATTGAAGGAGGCCAAGAAAGGCCATTGGAGCAATCACCGGAGGTAGTCATGTACCAATCACAGGATCTTGATATCTCCAGTAGCAGCTTCTCGTCATAGGCATTCCTGTAGCTGAACCATCCAACCTTGGGTTGACTTGACCTCAGCAGCACACAACCATTGTCATGCCTATGAATGAGTGTATGTGAGTATATTTGGGTGCATACATGGGTGTGTACGTGGGTGTGTACATGGGTGCGTACGTGGGTGTGTATGTGGGTGTGTGCATGGGTGTGTACATGGGTGTGTGTAGGGTGTGTACGTGGGTGTGTGCATGGGTGTGTGCATGGGTGTGCACGTGGGTGTGCAGCATACACAGGTACAGGGTGTGAGTATGTAGGTACGTGGTGTGTGTTGCAAAGGCAAAATAGAGAGCAATAGTTGGCGGCCGTAATTATGCTGACACACAAGTTCATAGTGAGTTGTTTCAAGGTCTAGTAAACTTGACAAAAATACAACTTGGCAATTACAAGTGTTCTTCAGACTACCTAAACACATCATTTTCCCACATGCTGAATAGCAAATCTATGTACAATATGACAATCAAAGGTATTTACATATACACAATTTACAAACATGAAATCATAACCTGTTGAGTAAGACGGGTCATTAACAATGGATGGCAACTATAACTTTACTTATTAAATAATGCAGCATTGTTGAACAGTGAGTTGCTAGGGATGCAATCAATTGACAAATTTCAGTAACAATTATTTTGAGTGTGATAGCATAGTAAATATGCAAATAACACAGATATTTGAACACATGCACACACACACATGCACACACACATGCACACGCAAGTGCACACACACACACACACGGCGCGCACACACACATGCACACAAACACACGTGCACACACATACACACACACACACACACACACACACACACACATGCAAGTGCACGCACACATGCACACACACGTGCGTGCACACGCACACACACACATGCACTCACACACACACACACACACACACACACACACACACACACACACACACACACACATGCAAGTGTACACAAACACGCGCACGTGCACACAGGTACATGGTATTACGCACCATACAGTTAAAGTTGCATCTCATCACAAAGGGATTAGGTCTTGAGGTGCTCACAGCAGGTTGGCTGACAGCAGAATGCTTGCCATCATATTCAATGTTTGCATTCTCCTGGTGATCAAGGACAGGGTCCACTTTGGCTCTCTGTTCTGGAGTTCAGCTCCTATGGTAAGTGACATCCACCAATGGGACAATTTGAATACATATCAAATATGCCACATATCAACATTCCAAGATGTTGCTAGTTGAACCAGAACAGAAGCAGCATCTGTTCTATCTCAGGTTTATCTTCTAAAAAGCTCACTCAAGATTTTCAAGTGTTTCAGAGACTGATGGCCTTGTTTGTTAGCAAAACATGTACTTCACATGCAGAATATTGACACACTTACACATGCAAACACACCTGTACACACACAGCATATGTTTGTAAACCATGTATACAGTAGAACCTGTACATATCGATAATAGTATGTATGCAAATATGCACAAACACACGCAAACACACATGTACACACACACAAACACACACACACAAACACGTACACACACACACACACACACACACACACATTTATACTAGACATATGTACACTGTAGGAACACACAAGTGCAAGCATTGATATGAGTGTCCTCTTGTGCATAGACTTCTCCTGTATCAGGTAAAAATTCATTTCTTACTTGTTAGCTTGTCTGTCAGATAGGTGCCAGTCACCATGTTCGGTAGAGGACACATCCTTTGATCCAACTTCAACATACGTCATCTGTTGTCCTGAGTTACCATCTCCATCGACCAGAGGTTCTGAGAACCTCCCGTTGGAGTGTGAGCACTAAGGAGGTGGTCTGAATCATTCAGCTTCTCAGAATTATTGGCTGTTCGGAGAATCTGACTCGACAGGAAAACACAAGTACACATATCATAAATCAGTAACACTGTGCTCATACAGTACTGTATGTGTTGTATATATACGTACACACAAACTCCATTCAAGACTTGTTCGAACTGTGGCGTGTGTGGTAATCCGCGAGAGACGTAGAGGCCACTTCCAACGATGTCACAACAAAATGAACAAAATTCAATAATTCAGCAATTCACACTACGTACCTAGTCTAAACTCTACCACGAGGCTACACGTGTCTGTTGTGTGCGCATGCGTGTATGCGGTGTGTTCGAGGCGTTTATTACGGGCGCTTAAAAGGTGTTGGAGTCAACTTGGGACGGGGAGTCAACTTGGGACGGAACACGGTGTATGTTAGCGCGTGACATACAGCGCGAGATACAAAAATCACCCATGCATAACTAAGTAGGGTGCGCTAATTTTAACGCTCTGGAATATACAAGAAAATCCGAAAATATACGGATAATACTCGGCTCACTCAGACTTGTGATTCGGAAGGTTCGAGATACCAGAAGGTAAGCTTATTATCCGAATGATGTGAAATAAGATTGTCTTCGTACGGTTTATAGACGTGACTGTTATTTATGGTCATTTTTATCCTATCTGACTTTTTAGCACTCAAACGCCAAAGACACGAGACCACTAGAATACTACATACCTGCCTGACCCAGTTAGAACTAATCTGATAAGGAATAGCTATCTTTTGAGATGTCTACGCACAACGAAAGCACTGTTCTGCCGACGGTGAGCGTAGGAAATTAATGGCGACTGAACGGTGTCTTAATTTCGAATGTGAACATACTATAGGGAGACAAGTTCAGACATATCCCATGAAAACACTCGCGCACACACAGCACGCGTGTTCACACATGCATAATATACGTACGCACTGTCAGTAGTACTCTACAATATCTATGATTTAACCGGGCGCGCAAATACAAGTCGAATATTGAGGACAAGGACTTACTCAGGCTCTGATCCGTTTTGTAACAGTGTTGGTATTCTGTTTAAATAACATAAATATTGTATCTCACTCCAGTAAATATGGTTCACTAGCAATAGAATATGTAGTACGGTTTCATGCACTTTCCTGTACCCACACTGACTCATACACATCCAACATATGTCTGAAGGTAAACTGATGCCATAAGTAATGCAAGTTGCTGCTAAAATGGGGTGATTGACATAATTTCAATAAAATTATGGTGTAAATGAAGTGTTGTTATGACTGTTACCATTGTTAAGATGGAGATCTCCTGTTGCCCTTACTATTGCCTGTGTATGACAATGTTGTTAATGACATTTCTTCTCTATGTTGCTATTTCACCTATGTACTTTGATTATTATTGCAGGTTACTTATTCCAGTGGATCCAGGGAATGTGAGGGAAGCCAAATATACCCGCAGCATGCTGTTAAAACTATTGAAGCCGAGTTGAGGCCAGCTCAAGGATCAAGTAGCAGTAGAAAGAAGAAGAGCCGTTTTAATTCTCCGGGACAGGGGAGGAAAATCACTTACTCTGGAGATACTGATAAAGCCATTGCTTCTCATATCAAAGAGAAGCTGGAAAATAGTGATAAAGTCACAGTTCAGTATATTTGCTCGTTTGCTAAACAAGTCATATGTCAGGAGAATCCCTCCTTCGTTGCATCCTCGGGATGGGCACATAGATTCCTTGCTCGTCATGGTATTGTGCTTCAAAACATCCCAAAGTATAAGATTCGCAGTGTAAAATCAGGTCGTATTATTGATTACAAAGGAAGACCCCTGTCGTACTCTCCAGAAACAGACTTGCAAATAGCAGAATATGTCAGAGAACAACAGTCTGCTGGAGTTACTGTTACTAATTCATCACTTCGGAATTATGCTAGAAGTGTTGTCCAAAAGGAAAACCCAAATTTCACGGCATCTGCTAGTTGGGCTCAAAATTTCCTTCTTCGTCATCGGTTAACCTTAGCTGTGCCACCCTCCTCTCTAAGTGACAAGCCTAACACAGTGACTACAAGTCAGGGTATCCCACAGCAGCTCAAAGGGACAGTATCTGGCCAAATGCAGGGGCATGTCTCTGTTAACACAGCCATTCCTCAAGCCTCTCTGACTGAAGACCCGATAACCTCTTACAGCATTCTTCACTCTTTCAGAGATGTTGCAGTGAACCACAGTAGCAATTCAAAGGAGGAATCAAAAAGGACAGTGACGCCTTCAGGCCAAGAATCCGAAGATATGGTCACGGGATCCATGACTAGTGAAACATTGATGTTGTCTACAGATGAGCGACAGCTCAATGCACCCAACCAGCTGTTGCCTACTGATGCCTTTGTCCATAGTGAAGGAAGCTTAGAGTCATCTACAGTGTTCTCTTCAGCGCAAAGTGGACCATCATTCCAAACGTGGTCTTCATCAAGCACTACTCCGTTACCTACTCTTTCCCTAGAAGGTGATGACAAGTCGTCTCCTGCAAGATGTAGGCCTTTGTCTTACCCAAGAGAGACAGACCAAGCTGTGGCAGAGTGGGTGAGAAAACAACAAGAAGCTGGTGAACGTGTAACCTTTTCAAAATTGAGAAATTATGCCAAAAAGCTTATTCAACCAGAAAACCCGAGCTTTAATGCTTCTGTGGGGTGGGTCACTCCATTTCTCCTCAGACACAATCTGGACTTGTCTGTAAACAAGAAAAAAAGTTCTCTGTCACTGGGAAACTCTGCAAAAAGAGGTTCCTCGAATGGTCCTGGCCAAGCTTCGACTCCTAATACTAGGTACGACGTGCCATCCCAGAAGGTTGCCTCCAAATTGAGGCATACTCTTGATGAAAAGTATGAAGTTGTGAAAGTTATTAAAGAGTGTGGGTTCAGCCTGCAGCAGAGTAGTAGGATTTTAGGCATTGCTGTATCGACTCTGAGTGGCTGGGTGAAAATGGCATCTTCTAAGCAGGAACCAAGTGAGCCACAGCCTACTATGCCTTTTGACAAGAAACACGAGGATACCATTGTACAGTGGGCTTCATCTCAGATCCAACAAGGACAATTCTTAGCTACAGATCATGTTATGGCATATGCACAAAGCATTTGCAGTTTGGAAGACCCATTGTTTGATGCCGGTTATCAGTGGATCCAAGATGTTTTCGATCGCCATGGAATCCAGCTACAAGGCAATTCTGCTACTCCAAAAGGTGTATCGTCTGATGATGGTGCAGGACAACAAAGTGAATCCTGCTTGTCTCCTGCCTTGGAGGAGTATATCACCACTTGGATTAGACAGAAAGTTATTGAAAGTGGAAAGCTAGGAATTGTTCAGGTGACCGGCTTTATTCAGTCCCTCTTGCAAGAAAGTGCTGCAGGTTTTTCTGTATCGCTAGGTTGGCTGTTTAGGCTCCTGGTCAAGCATAACTTGCAGCTGGATCCCAAACCTACTACACCTGATAACATCCCTGTTGAGTTCACCAATGTACAATCTAAACAGGGTTTACCAGACACTTGTGTCAGTTCAGAATTATCATTCACTGACAACTTTCAAGTTCTTAAGTCTCACGAAAAGCCAGAAGGGACAACTGCTCAAACCACAGAATCAGCATTCACTGCAAACAAGCCA
The DNA here is from genome assembly GCA_964020155.1 of Chondrilla cf. caribensis. Taxonomy (NCBI): domain Eukaryota; kingdom Metazoa; phylum Porifera; class Demospongiae; order Chondrillida; family Chondrillidae; genus Chondrilla; species Chondrilla cf. caribensis. The sequence continues at coordinate 3,170,027 of OZ026548.1, forward strand.
GTGAATAGTTCTATTGCTTCAGATGTCCTGCTATCACTCTCAAGTGTGTCACAAGCCACTTCATTAGGATCTGGTAGTCCGCAGTCATTCTTGAACAAATCAGCCAGAGAATTCAGTAAAGTGGAAAAAGAAGAGGTTGTAAAATATGCTAACAGCACAACACTCCAGAAGGCTGCTGTTAAGTATGGAATTGCAGCACCTACTGTGTGGAGATGGAGAATTGAACTGAAGATGAATTCTCCGAGGTTCAGTCTGGAACAGAAGAAATGTATTTTAACCTACACAGAACAAAATGGTGTCAAAAATGCAAGTAGAAAATTTGGAATTAGTACTCGAACAATTCAAAATTGGCGTAAACTTTTCAGTCCAGAAGTAGCTCTTTGCAGAACAGCAGATCAAGATTTCCCTTACCACAGCTCCCTTGATCCAGAAGAGGACATTTCAAGGGATAGACCAGAGCTCACAGATGTGTGCTGCAATCAGCCGTTTGATTTCATCATGTTGAATGACAGTAACTCCCTAACACCTTCAACACAAACTACATCCACATCGTTGTCACAAGCATCCAATAGCAACAGATCAGGAAAGCCTATGGAGGTGGTCATGATGCCTGAGGAGTGTGACGTTGAATACGACATTGGGTCTGCAGAAGACAGTCAAGGGTGTTATCTCGTTCGCTGGCGCCTGGAAGAAAAATTGGAAATACTGAAGTACGCTCACATTCACACCCCAAAACTTGCTTCAGAGAGGTTTGGTGTCAATATGTGTACTCTTCAGCAGTGGATGAAAGCATTCGGTGTTCCTACTATTTCTCCGGCTGACATATCGGTGTATCTCAGCGCATCATTCAATCCCCCAGTGGAGCACACAGATGACTCATGTCAGGGTGAGCATATTTATTTTGATTAAGTCCTATATGAAATTCATAATTCGTCATAATATTAATTGTTATGTTTCTTCTCTGTAGACAAAGAACCACATACGCTTAATGAGATGGATGCCTCCTCTAAGAGTACATCTGAGTCCAAGTTTGTGTCAAGCTGTTTATCTGGTAATGACGGTGATTCTGAAGCAGTTTCATCACCTTCCGACCTGCTTGCCCCTGTTGATGTAACACAATTGACACAGAGTCAGATGGCGAACAATTCTTGAACATTTACATACAAATTAGTTGTCAGTTATTAATGAGAATTATTGTAATTTGTTATAATTACGTATATTAGTATCTGAAGATGTAATAATATTAATTAAATATGATAATTATGTTTATTTTAATTTTGAAGTTATAAAAAATGCCAGATTTAGATATACGTACGTATAGCTATTAATTTAGGATATATATATAGTTGTATAGTATTATTTCATCAGCAAGGGAGATTCGAAAACCCAATTTACAGCTACATGCTGCGTGCATGACATCCATGCAAGTGTGAATTCCCACCACAAACATTTAATAACAGGATAACTGCTATGAATGTCAACTGTACGTTATAAACCTATAAACATTACGTAATTGGAGCACATATGAATACCTGATCATAATACAATAGTTAATTTTAATAGAGTGTGCTATGCATACGTACATTAGGACGCCAGAAAAATATGGCGGCCCTAGCTATACATCCCGTACATGAAAACTGTCTAAAAATCTTGTGTATAAAAACTTAATCAATGTATTTGACCATTTCATTTAACATTTGAAATGAATACAATTAATGTATAAATGGCTGACACATTATTGAAATGTTAGCAAACAAGTTAAATTGGGTTAACCCGAGACAACATCCTGTCACACCAGTACACCATTAATTACTATAAGGACATCACAGCATAACCATCCTGATATCAGAAGGATGTAGCAGTACTTGGCATACGTTAAACTGTGCTTCTGATATTATGATGGTTGTGCTATGTCCTTGTGCTCATTGCAATGGTGTACCAGTACTAGTGTGACAGTACGTTGCCTTCAGTTAAACCAGGTTGTTCCAACTTTTGAGCATGTATTATCCCTATTATGTTTATCATTTTTGAATGTTTTTTTATTATAATTTCAAATACATTGTCTTCTATACCATGCCTATAGACAGGATAGCTAATAACATGCATAAAATATATTATACGTATAATGATTATGCAAAAGTATGTGTTCATTGTTCACAATTCTTCAAATCCTTACCACTACATGTACATTTATTCTTCTAAACTTGGCATCAATCTTCTCATTATGAACTCTCCAGCTGGTCACACGTTACGTACATGCTGTTACTTTATGTACCTGACACGTGTCATCCCTAACCCCTTATATTATATGTTTAATTTTTGTTTTATAATTTGCGTTCCTATGTATAATTACTATTTACCTCACTTAATTGTCATTTAATATTCTGGTACTATCTGAAATTGTAAAATTCATTATAATAAAATTATGCCATAATTTAACCATACAATTATTATGTAATAATCAGTATGAAGCACACAACAGTTTAAAGACTCTATTATACTATGGATAGATACGTAAGTGCAACAAGCAACAAATCGTACACTCTGGGTTGCTAACAAAAACAAAATAATACGTTAATGTAAGAATTACTGATATTATTACTGTTTCTAAATCAATAATATCCAAAAGAAAATGTACACACAGATGAACCTGTTATTAACACACTTGGAACATACAGTGTTTCAATATTCATCATCTGTGTCATTTTCTTCTCTGTGAATGAGAGGCGTCTTAAAAGAGACTTTTTTAGACTGACTTCCTCGAATCTTTCCCGGAAGTAGTAAGATACTCCCAATTTTTGACGGCTTTATAATTTTTTCATGAGGTGAGAGGTCTTCTATATCTTCACTTGTTCGAATTTGCCGAAAACCACGACAATAATTGGTAAGACTTGGGAAGCACAAGAAAGGCAGCAAGCAAAGGATAGTCAGGCAAAGACATCCGGTAATGGCACTTACAACAGCAGCAACTACAACCACCACCTCCATGCTAATTAGACTGTCCACCACGCTAACTGTAGAGTGACTTGGAGTGGGTATTGACGGAGATTCAGAGGGAGCATGTACCGGCAGTGAAGTAGACATCAAACTAGTTGGACTTGGCTGCGGAGCTGTACATGTGACTAAACTTGGAATGGTATTCATGGGTGAATCCGCGTCCAGGGAAGACGAGAGATGCAACTCGATTGCAGTTGTAGTTGTTGGTACAACATTTGCTGACATGCTTGCAGCCTCCATATCATGAGATTCGACCACCAACTCACTGATGCTATGGCTAGCGGATTTGGAGGCATCTAACAAGTTAGGCAAAACCTGTATTGCAACTCTTTCTTTGGCGTCCTCAGGGATTGTAAAATTAACAATTGTAGCAGGGCCATTACACACTTCAACTTTCTTCGTAGCTGTTCCCACTCCTTTAACTGAGGCAGTCACTTGGTATGTACCAGGCACTAATAACCGCCAGAAATCACCATCTTTTGCGGTAGTTACGGTATGACTATGTCCTGTGACAGAAATTACAGCACCTGCTATAGGCTCACCGCCTGATTTATGGACAAAACCTTTAACACCAATGTGTACTTGCTGGATGAAATGTAACAAAGAAAGTTTGTTCGAGTTCCAGATTCGATGAAGCTCCCTTGTCATGGGAAATTTCATGCAATACTGCTCTATTGTGATTTCAAAGCAGTTGGAGTGAAGGTAGTTGTAATCCTGCATTCCACCATTGACGTTGTACCATGCAGCACCATTGGTGATACCATTAGGAAAGTGGTCACCACATGTATCTCCCTTGTACATCTCGGGGTTCAACTTGGAATACGACAATGAAACATATTTGAAGACATCATCATCTGGAGAAAGTGTTGAAACAGAGAGTCCTGATTCGGAGTTATCAAAGGGGTAGTTGACCACCATGGCTCCATTGTGTAAGTTTGCAGATAGAACAAATGGGTATTGCTTCATCCACTCCATGACAGCACGGGTTTCTGGTTCAATTTTACGAGGATTACCATGAAATCTATCTGGAAAGTTCCTGTTGAGATCAACATTGTTGGCATTAGCTCTCCCCCGTGTTGAAGAGTAATCTCCCATTTTAGACCTTTCATAACCATCGGGATTCATGGTAGGCATCAAGTGGATACGGGTGGAATCAATCAATGAAGTGATACCGCGGTCACGACCATAGTTCTTACACAAATAACTTGCTAAGAGAAGTAGCATTTCCCTTCCAGTAACCTCATTACCATGCATGTTGGCAACATACTTGAATTCAGGTTCCCCGGGTTCATGCACTCCTGGGTTGTCAGAGATTTCCAGCACCCACAATGTTTTACCTCTTACTGACTGTCCAATGGAATAAAGACGTGTTATGTTTGGGAACGTTGCCACAATATCTTTCAAATACTTTTCAAGTGTATACTGACCATGATGGATGAATTGCGATGGTTCCCATCTCCCTTGACCAATCAAAATGAAATTTAATTCAGTTGGTTTACCAGCTACCACGCGAACACCTGATTTAGTTATACTATTGTATCCATCAGCACTCACTGTAATGGTATAGGTGCCAGGAATGAGAAGCCTCCAATATTCACCACACGCAGTTGATCTGATACTATGATCAATGCTTTTAACAGAAATGCTGGCATTGGCTATTGGGTTATCAAATTCATCTGTTATGAGCCCCTTGATACCAATATGTGTTTGCTGCATGAAGGCAATTAGGGCATCTCGGTTGTTTTTCCACTCTCCAGAAAGTTCAGAAGCCTTTGGAAACTTACAGCAAGACAGCTCCATAGTGATCTCAAAGCAATTGCTGTGAAGGTAGTTGAAATCTTGCATCCCACCGGGTACATCGTACCAATGAGCACCGTTGGTAATGCCTCCAGGGAAGTCGTCTCCATCACAACCCTCATTCAAGTGCATGGTGCGATGGTTGTTTGAATACACCTGAGCTAAATGTCTGAAAACATCATCATCTGGAGATTTACTGTAGTATCCTGAAACTTTGTGAGATCGGGAGTCATCAAAAGGATAGCTAGCAACTACAGAACCCCCATGAAGATTACCAGACAACACAAAAGGATTTTTCTCAATCCAGGATATTATGGCTTCCGTTTCCAACTCACGAGGTCTTGGTTTGGGAGGTTCGAATTGATCGGGAAAGTCGCGATTCAAGTCATGCCCTTTGGCGTTCTCTCTTCCTCCACTGTAGCTACACTGACCGGGGTGACTCTTTTCATAGCCGTCCGGATTCATAGATGGCATGATATAGATATCCGTGTTCTTTACCAATTCGGATATCGTAGAATTTGTGGCATAGTTGTCACACAGATATTGAATCAGATAGAGAAGTACCTCTCGTCCAACAACTTCATCGCCATGCATATTACCTACGTATTTAAACATGGGCTTTCCAAGAGAACGGATGCGTTTGACGTTTTCTGATATTCTCATCACCCACATCTCACGTCCTTCGACAGTCTTGCCTACTGATGTCAATTTCGCGATGTTGGGATAGCCTTTCTCGTAGCTTTTCAGTAACTCTGTCATATCTTTGTAGTTATGATGCTTGTGGGTCTCTATTGGTCTCAATGGGTCTCCAAGTATTCCTTCCAGGGAAAAATAAAGTAACGAAATCACTAAAAAATAGAAAGACGACGACATCTTTCTTTGCGGATTCTGCAACTGTAATGACGTCACAGAAGCGGAAGGAAGTCGTTGTCTTTCATTTGGAAGTGGATTGAAACCGAAATCCCTGCGTACATATGGCACCGTATTATGTTCATACCACGTACGTGTATACAATGGAAGGAGATTGAGCCTAACTGGATGTTTCCGCTCGAGTGTTCGGGACGCATTGGGAAAGTAATAGAGGGTATCTTGTAAAAGTTGGTATGGAAGCACGGGCCCAGGCTGTCTTAGAGAAATGCAAGGACGAGGTAAGCCGGTTAACCCCTGATACTATACGGTAACGTGGACTGTAAGTGGTATCAATCGCAGTCTGTAGCTAGGCCTCCATGTTGTGACACCGATCTCATTGTTCTCGCTACATTCTGTTTCTCTCTGTCACTTTTGATGTGCTGCGGTCCTGTACGCGCTGTACGTGATATCGATATGACAGTCGAGAGCAGTTGGTAAGAGAGGGGAGATATGGAACTTATACCCAAAATTTACGGTTTGTAAAAACTCACGCATAGGAACGGTACACTGAGATTGTCTATGATAATATAAAGGACTGATTAGGCGAATTGTTTCGATACACTTAGCTAATAGTCTGTTGATTTGTTGAAATCTTTGCAATACTATATATTTCCTGTTCTTTGACAAAGATTGGCATTAGATACATAGTACTGGCTATAGTAGTACGTTTCATAAAAACTCTTCTGTGTTTTCATTGGATATTGACAGGCCAAGAGATTGGTTGGATACAGCACAGCTGTTCAAAGACTACACTGGAGCTTCTCCTGTGTTGTTTCATTTTGTGGTAAGTGACAAAACTTTGATGTTTGTACATGTGTTAGAACACACCACCGATACATGACAAAACATTTAGGGCAACACAAGTTTAGTCTTCTGCTGGTTGGACCAGAAATCTTACGGCCTAGTATACCGTGTGTACGTAGTTGTTCCAATCAGCGGTGAAAGCAGACAAGCATTATAAACTCACTGATGGCAATTTTCTAGGTTCCTCTTTCCAACATATTCACTAGTTCCTCTCACCAGCACTATGCTACCAGTATGCTTTATGGCCTTGGCTAAATTATTTACAAGTAATGGTATTGCATATTGATTAAAATGTATCCTCCCCAGCTGCTGTTGAAGATGTGGTCTCCTTTGGTGTCAAAAAGAAGTATCAGAGCTCGTTTACGTTTGGAGGTACTACGCCTCCTCCATCAGTTAAAATATTGAAGGCTCTGGCACTCAGTAAACATTATGAACTGGCTTCCGACCTGTGGGATAAGGCAGTGGAAGAAAGTAGGAAGGAGAGATCATCCAGTAGCACTGCCAAAGACAAGCACTCCTATCCAGCACAGGCCATCCTGGAGGAGAAGATCCTTTGGGTCAAGATTGCACTTGTTGAAAAGGTGCTTTTGGATTATGTCAATTTGCTCGTCTCCCTGAAAAAGTGAGTGAATTTGGCTATTGAGTATCAACATTAGTTTCAGATCTGTACTGTATTTCACAGAACATTCTACACAAAAGAATCAATACTTGGAGACTCTGTTCATGCTGATATATTTAGAAATCTTTTAGGTAAGAACTTCAGTATCGGCAGGTGTTAAAATGTCTCAAATACGTAGTACTGTAGTGATGTACTAGACTGATGCATAGCATTTGCCATTGCATTAAATATGTACATGCACATGCAGTAGATTTGCCTTGACATCCTGTTCAGTTATGCACCACAAACACATTGTGTCACTTTCTATAACAGATCTTTCCAAATTTGTCGCAATACTACCAATACTACTATGTTCATACCTATGTTTCATGCAGATTTGCATTACCTCGTCCTATGTAAACATGATATTGGTGTGGTGTTCTTTACCTGGCACACGATTAATTTATTAACAACAAAAGGCATTCACAAGGAACAAGTCACGGCCTGTGAACTTTGGGTCAGAAATTCGCACGAATTCGATAAGTGTCTGATATGTGGGATCCCCATCAATACCAGCTGCATCCTAATCTTGTGCCTACCTGTCCCCCCATAGGGAGGGCCTGGTGGTGTTGTAACTACGTAAGTTGGAAGATTTATTATAAAGTGTGACGCAATGTGCTTGTGACACTATAACTGAACATAATATCGATGTTAAATCTACCGCATTAAATTACACTTACACTACATATTACTAAGGACAGATTTCAGTAGTTGTGGTTTTGAACCTGTACTGACTATTGGAGTGAATAGGATGTTGCCTTACTGTGTATATTTAATATCCTTGTGAAAATCTTCATCTTATGCTCAAGGTCTCTTAATACTTCTCAAAGTGGGTTGTGACAAAATAGAGGGTTAACAATGAAACAATATTAATGACATTGGTACCCATCTCAATGTATTGAATGTTGGTTATACCAGGCTGCATATACATATGCCCATGCGAACAAACAAAATGACAAGCACACACGGGTCATTGAAAATTGAGGGATTTACCAAGAAATTGATAGTCACACCTTTTTATCAAAATGAAATTGTGATTTTGCAAGGGCCTCATTTCTGCAAGGAGTGGCTACAAGACTAGTTATATCTTGTCTTCTTGGGTGTCATCCTGATGACTATTATCCACCATAATGTGTGCTGGTTATATCTGTTCTTGTATTCACGCAGCTGGACCCATGGTGCTGCGTATCTCAAGGATAAAGCATCGTGACTCTGATTTTGTTCCTCCATCACCTCACGAGCTTGTCCATCGACATGCGTAAGTGTAATTGCAGCTTTACATGTGTACACACACAGTAACAGGTAATACAAATTATGTATGTATACGTTCGTATCTGTCCATGTGCAGAGTGTTTGATAAAAAGAAGGTATATAAAAGCCATCAGACCATAAGTGATGAGATAGACCTTTGGGGTCATGTTAAGTCGTTATATCAAAACCCCAGTTCGACCTGTTTGTATGGCAAGAACAATATCCTAAAGAATTTGGTGAGTGAAAAATTGAGTTTAGTGATCAGTGTTTGCTTATGATGTGTATGGACTCGCTATTATGTGTGTTGTATACCACAAGGGAACATGTATGTTGGTGGTATGTACATATGGTGTATACTATTGAATACATACATCTGTGCACGTTGACACTTTGTACTTGTTATTGATGGACTGGGCCTTATGTATTGTTGTGTTTCCTACTTTGTTCCAGTCATACATGTGTAGGTTCCATGTCATTAGTCCATAGTTCTTTTCAATTGTGGTCTTTTACATGTGAAGGAAACTGAAACTCCCATGCCAATACGTATGGGGAATTACGTGAGAGCAAGCGTGTTTGTTCGCGTTTTCTATACGTTTGTTGCTGTTTGCTGGGGTGACTTGAAAAATGACTATTTTCTCTACTATAGGCTCACTCCGCATATCCGAAGTTTTCCCCAGGTTACCTTTCCCTTCACAAAGGTAACAGGGAGGGCTTGGAACTGAAGTGGATCCCCATAGACATGCTGAATTGCACACAGGAAGACCCCAGGGCGGAGCTGACATTGAGGTGTGTTTACCGGTTGTGGTTGTTGCAGTTTGAAGTCATTGTTGGTGTCTGCCCGTTAATAGGGATTCTTTGAAGTATGTGTTGACCTGTGATATTGAAAAGGATGTGGCACACATTCACTGTCACAGAACTCAAGGTATGTGCCTATGATGATATGTGATATGTATTCCAAATATTGCTCAGGGTTAGTGTAGATACTGTTAGTTGTGGATATTTATTTTATAAACAGGAAGTAGGCACAATTCCCTTGTCCAGGGTTGCTGATGTGTATGTACAGTACATATGTATGTAAACAAATATCCACAGAATATTATATGCATGTGATATTAATGTATGCATGCATGTTCAATTTCTAGCATCCAACATGTATTGTGGGAATTGTGGATTGAGTTAGAATGAATAAGTATGTCTAAGCTGTAGAATGAGGGTGTATGTGGGTGGGTGTGGGCGTTTGTATTATGTAGGTAGGTACGTACCTACATGATACAAGCTCATGTATGAGCTCATGTTCATATAATATACGTATACTGGTATACAAATCACTCCATACAATGTAAAGGCTACTCGTGATATTATTACCCATATATATATATGTAATAATTACATTTGTTGCTTTCAGATAATCAGTATTACATGATACTTGTGGGATATGATGGCATAGCCACTCCTCCATTGATATTCCATCATCAAAGCTCTCTCCTGGCCTTGTTGGAGTGTATTGACACTGGACTGTTACCCCAGGGTTGTCTGGAACCTCCATTGTGGTTTTTGAAGAATCAAATTGGTGGTATGTCACTTGGCAACGTTTCTTGACAGACAGATGTCAAGATGTCTGTTAGTCTCCATACGTTACATTTCCATATTTGTTATTCAACTTTTATGTATGTAGTGCCTTCTGGTGAAACAGACAAGGACCTTGAACTCTCAGAACCATGGAATCAAGTGTTTCACATACGAACAGTCCATAGACGCATCAAAGAAGAGCCTATCCTGCACCCTTCAGTTAGAGGTGAGCATTCGACATGTGTACTAACACAGTACATACAGGTTGAAACCAATGTATATTTCACTCTGTAGAAGTTGATATATTGTTGTCCGGATATACATACATACATACGTATATACATGATGTATTGTATAGTGTGTCCATTGTGCGGAATGACATCATAGAGTCCTCTGTATGATACATGGCATACAGTACATGCATGTAATGTACAGTATCAGGAGTGTTTGCAAATGTATAAGTTTGTACATGTGATCTGCAAAGGAATGTTTCTGCTATTTATTCCTTTATTCTGATTATTGCACTGCTTCATAGGAACAATAATGACTGATGATGACCTAGAAGCTTTGAAAAAAATTGGAATGGAAGATTGGGGACACGACTCTTCTGTAGCTCAAGATGATTCTATGGATGATGTCAACCTGGAGAAGAATGGCCAACCGCCAGAGAAACCACACATTTTAGCTATGTTGGAAGCAAAGCGTGCTGTAAACAAGTTAGAAACCACTGCAATGGATGAACAATAGGAGTGTATATTGAATTACTATTGTTGAACTCGTAGGGAGCGCCTGGAAGGTTTTCAAAGCAAGGTGTCAAGACCTCTTGTAGCACGTTACTTCTACAGTTGTGAGTAATGCTTCTGTAGTAGTAGGGTTTATTCACACCTGGCATACCTGTCAAAGTGTAGTGTACACCTGACTCATTGTATAGGGAGTGGCACATGTAGTGGGCACTGGATACTGGATTCACTATTCCTTTGTAGGGCTGTCGTATTGTCGTCACATGTCAAAGGCAAAGAAGCGTGTTTCACACATGACAAACCCCACACCTCCACCCAAACCAGCTAAAGATGGATGCTCTCCTCTGTCATATGAAGAATGGGAAAGAGTTAAAGAGTCAAAAAGTGTAAGAAAGAAGAATGACATACTCAATGTGTTTATACACTCACAGCATACGATCCTTGTTACTTCTCACTGCTAGTCTTCTGACTTACAAGAAATCTACAGGAAGATATATCTTGGTGGCATTGACCATGCAGCAAGACGTGAAGTACGTATGCACTTTTAGGAAATGGAAGTTTGGTAATTAGTGATTGTTTGTTGATCAATGTACTGTTGTAGGTGTGGCCATACCTTTTGGAGGTGTATCCAACTGGGTTGGTAAATTCAAAATTCGATGCTCTCAACCGTGAATATGAACAGGCATATGCAAGTGCATTTGATTCTTGGAGCCAATTAGAATCTGCCCAATCAGCTCTGAAGGTGCTAATGAAAAAATTGGCAGAAAGTGATAGTATAGATGGTGTGCAAGGAGACCACGAAGCTGGTGAGGAGCGTGTATCCATGTATGTAGAGAGTGATACAACTGCTGATAAAACTGACTCAATACTTGGAGAAATCAGCAGACCAGGTGAAGGGAAGAGGACACCATCTGTCAGCACTAACAGCAGTGATGTTGGCTCTCCGATGAAGAATGGATTTCAGTCTGAAGTGCTGAGTAATGGTGTTGACGGAGAGTGTAACTTGGAGGAGAACTCACTCATCACAATTGAACTAGAAGAGCATACGAAATGTGCAAGTGCCAAAAAAGAAGTAATTTTGATGGAAATGACTGAAATCTTTGAAAAACTTCCATTGGAAATGCGATCGCAATTAGAAACAGACGATGACAATAGATGGAACTATCAAAAGTTTCTTGAGGTATGTATGTACGTATGTATAGAGTTCTATGTATAACTGTATGCAGTAATTATTGTGGAGTGGTCAGATATTGAAAGACGATACCCCTTTAAGAGCAATGATCAAGTTTCAAGGCATTTTAGATTCCTTGTATATACGTATGCTTTTGGAAACAGTACTTTGTAGTATTTTATGTATACTGTATGTGTGTATACTTGATTGTGTAAAGGAAACAGGTGAGCCGATAAGTTTGCAAGAAAGTATTATATTGGCCAAGTGTCCCAAGATGAGTGGGTAGGAAACTAATGCACTCAACTGATTCTTCTCCAGCTTCCCGAAGTGCTCTATCTTACTACTCAATTAATACAACTGGACAAAGATGTTAGAAGATGTGACAGAGAATTTGCATATTTTCAAGATGAGCAAAACCTGAAAAAAGTCAGAAATATTGTCATGACGTGAGTATTCTGTTTGAATGATTGCATCTCTAAAGGTAATGTTAAAGTATGTTCATGCAAATTATCCCAGATACTGCTGGATTCACCAAGAGCTTGGATATGTTCAAGGAATGTGTGACATTTTAGCACCTCTCCTTGTGTTAATGGATGATGGTGAGTTATGTACTGCCATTACATACAGTGCTATGTTTATAGCACAAGTTTTTCACTGTTTGTCAGCAAACCTTTATTATTTTGTTGCAGAGGTTTTAGTGTATCAGTGTTATCTTAAAGTAATGGACCGGATGGAGTGTAACTTCCCACCAAATCTTGGAGTTTCGGACAAACTCAGTAACCTTAGAGCATTAGTAGAGGTTAGACATAGCAACAAACTGAAGGATTATTACAGTAGCTCTTACATAACTCAACAAACTGTGAATCAAATAAATTATTAAAGAACTTGACGTAGTTTTGTATTTGCATTATTATATTGACCTTACTGTAGGTAATGGAGCCAGAATTCTACCAATACTTAAGTCAACAATCAGCCGGTGAAGATTTCCTATTTACATACAGGTGGTTCTTGCTGGACTTTAAACGAGGTTTGTGGTGTACAGTACATATGAGTGTCCATGCTGTACAACACACTGCCCTGCACCATCCTCTCAAGCTGTAGTATGCATTTTTACTTATCAGATCTTCTTTAAAGCCATTATTACCTTTGTGGTGTAGAGTTTGGATATGATCACATATTCAGAGTTTGGGAGGTCATTATCTGCTCCGCCCACTGTGCAACACCACTATTTCAGGAATTCTTGGCTCTAGCTTTGATCAAAAAATACATGTGAGTTAGTCCTACCATAGAACTATGTACTGTAATTACATGTGTCCATACTTTATACCTCAAGGGCTATCATTGTGAGTGACAGTTTGGATTCCAATGAAATTTTACATTTATTCAATGGTTAGTTCTCTTCAATTTCATGCTATTGTGGGTCCTTTTTGTACATTACAAGTATCCTAAATGTGAAGTTTTTGCCTTTGAAAATATTAAATTACATACATACACAATCAATGTCTTCTTATCAGAAAAGATTACAGTATGTACATATATGATGTATTCTATATTGTATATTTGTTTGTTGCTCGATGACACCTCACATAAGAGGCAATGCTGTAACCTACTGTCGGGGTGATAACCTCATACACACATACAGTATGCAGGGCTCAAATTTAAGGATTTTTCAAGTTGCCCACAGGGCAACCTAATGAAAAATTTAGGTTGCCCATGGGAAAATTAGGTTGTCCAAAAAATTTGCATAATTATATGTATACTTTGTTGACAACCCTTAAAAAATACTTTCAGGGACACTTATGTATCTACACCTATGTATCAAATCTTACTATTGCAATTTAGATAACAACTAGAAGATTTGTATAGCTATTATAATTGCGATGAACATAATCTGCCATTTTATGACGTCGTATTGCAAATGGCTGTCAAACGCACGGACGAATCGAGAAGCCAATTTTCAAGGGATAATTCGACGCTATGCTCCATAGGAAAGTAATTGGGAGTTTTTCCACGTTAGATTGATGAATTGACAACGAAGAATCTACGCAAGTCTTTCAAAGAGCTTTAAAATTTTCGATCGGAGTACCGAACACTGCCGGATGATTTGTACCCCAATTTACCTGTGTATACAACAGCTACTGTAGCAGGTTGTCCAGCGGGCAACCAAGTAGCTAATCTTTCGTTGCCCGAGGGAAGTTTTAGTCGTCTCTGACGACTGGACGACTGTTAAATTTGAGCCCTGGTATGTATGTACAGTACATGTTTTCTCAAGTTTAGTTTGAAGTGTCTGGTAATCTTATATTCTTCGGAAAAGTGCTGTTTACAAAGTGTTTTGCACATATATGTGTATGTACATACGTGTAAATGTGTAGGCACGTGAATTTACATACGTACATCCATGGTTAATGGTAACGTTTTATAATGATTACTCATTTTTTGAAAGATTCCTTTAGAATGCTGAAATTTAAAATCATGACTGGCTTGGTACCATGTACATATATTTCAGATTTGCTTGATGATCTGTAATAGCGATGTCTTGTGGTGGAGTATTTCAGTCTATAGCACACATTAAGGATGTGTGGAGCCATTAATTTTGTACTCGATATGCCCTTCGAAAATGTCTGTAGATGATATTCATATTTTCTATGAAAGCAATTAGGTTCTTGAGAGCATTGATAAACACATTTCTCACCAGTTCTCCTCACTTACAAGCCTGCTGAGGTGGACTACCAGGGTTGGCATGTCCAGAGGTAAATAAAATGTTTGGTTTGAAACATTTGCTCGAATACTAATATTGCCTTACATTTATATCCATCATTACTCTTCAATAATTCTTACAGTATATAAGCTGTACATATGTAGGTATAATTCTCAATTTACTATCATTATTTTTTACTGGAGTATGAATGTCCAAATGTAAATACTGAAACATACCCACATTTCTACAGCATGTGTATATACTATATCTCTCCATGTAATAACCATATACAAACATTTGAATCCCACTTTCATCTGCATAGATCTGTCTGCCAGGGGACATGGTAACACACAGGCCATCATAACTGAAGCGCAATCACTAGTTCATCAAGTTTTCATCAATTTTGTTTGCAAAGAATAACTGATTTTGAAAATAACTTCATTATGTAACCATAATGTGATCTTATGCATGTATTATTTATTATACATTCATATTACTTCTTATTGTACTGCATATGTATGCATGCGCATATATTACAATTATGTTAGAACACACATTCGACTGCTACTTACATAAATATAATATACCTTATCAAGTTATGAATTGTAGCAGAAGGTACATATTAGTAATTTTATGCAGCTGCCTTGTTTTTTTTAGTGTCATCCCTACGTAGAGTGCACTCTATTATTATGATACAGTATAATATCCAAATACAGTAAATGCAATTGCAAATGTATTATAATATTATTATTTAATATACATAATAATATTAACATTTGGTATATTAATGACAATAACTAAACGATGACCAAAATAATAATAATAATATAATATAGCACAATTATAATAATAATAATAAATTAATGTTAGTATTACATCAACTATAATAATAATAATGATAATTGTAATGTTGATTTAGGATGCTGGCACCTGATCATGACCTTCTTGAATGGCCAGGTCAATGGACTCTACGGCTGTGATCGAGCAATTTGAGGGGAAGATAGAACGTGAGCCACGGATGCACATGATGGCTGATCGTAGTAATGAAAAATTCAAACGACATCTTAGCCATTTATTTATGTATTTATATATATATTTATTAACATTTAGGTGCATGCAATATTGCGATTTAAAACTTATTTCAATACATAAATTATTATATATGCATATAAATTTATTATACTGTATAATAATAATATTCATATATACAGTAATTTTTAATTTAAACATAATAGGAGTGCATGGTGAAGGCGTTACATATATCCATATTGTAGGAAAATGGTATATTTCCAGTAGGTGGAAAATGAACTACGTATATTATATTACATTTTACAATGCAATGTTCCGTATAGTCACCATGCTTACAAATCATTATTCTACTCAAGTTGAAGATTACAATTAGTATTATTCATTTCATGAAAAAAAAACAAAAATTTCATAAAATTCACATTAAAACAATATGACCTGTATTAGGGCATCAGCAACCAAGGATCGATGGGCCTTTCATATAGTTCTGTTCATCATTCAATGGTTATAATACATTGGAATGAGGACAGACAGGACAGATATAAATGCCAAGTTCTGATCCACACACAGGGAACACATTTCATATATGCTATATATTACATACTGTATGAGTCTCCACATATTATATCTGCTATACAGCATTCGATATAATATTTCTTATCATAATTCAATATCACATGCAGGAATAATACTATAATATATATTATATATATAATAATAATTATATTGACATAATATGCATTAATATCATGATAAAATTACAATTGAGGACAAGTGTAAAAATATAATACTGAGACGTTTCTCTACAAATTGGATGACAGGTTTCATTAGACATGCAGTAAAACTGTTAATTTGAATATGTTAAAATCACTAAAATGATTCCATAGCTTGTTGTGTACACAGGACACAGCAGTTGTAACATGCCTTTTGCTATTTACAGAATGACGCAGTGAGGCGTAAGTAAGTGACTTGACACTTTTAGTGGAGCATTTGGAGTCAAATGTGTCTCGGTGTTGGTGAGGCTACTGCTTGGGTGGTGTGTGGTTCTACAGTAGAAGTAGGAAAGTAATTGTGAGTTAAAAATGCATAGACATACAGGGTGTACCATACTGTACGGTGTTACACCAGATAAACTACACTCTGTGTGCAAGTACAGGGAAATTATATGAGGATCCAACACAAACTGAAAGATGCCGCTAATAATAAACATCAGTTTTGTATCATCAGTGAGGGTTTTTGCGACTATACAACGATCTGTTGTAAGTACAAAGGATAGCTTTGTTTTAAACATTTGTGGTTCGAATGGTGAGAGTCCATTTGTTGAGACAGGATGGTACACTAGACCTCTCCCACATGTGTACAAAAGCTGTGGTACATATTAGTGAAAGAGGAGCACAATTTCTGTGGTTGAGGTATCAATCCCTTGACAAAATAAGGCCTAGTGCAGGATGAAGGGCATGTATGACAATTATATTACACAACGTATATTTTGTAAATTGAGAACCAAATAACAGTTTAAATTTTCATTTTCACAAATGAACAAATTTCTGCAACTGTATCAATATGTAGTGGAACCTGTTAATCCGGGCTCTGGAAAAAGCGGACACCTGCATATAACGGACATTAAACTATTGTCCCGAATCTTTCTCCATTTAAAACTGGTATTTAGGCACCTAAAAAATCCGGACACCTCTGTATTCCGTAATCAGGACAGCCATTTACAGTCCCGTTTTACATCATTAGTTCGTAAAATTACCTGCATATTCCGGACAGTGCTAAATAATATAATTCTTAAAACTGGCAAGAATGCATTGTTCAATTCTATCATAGATACTAGTATCTATGATTCTATCGAGAGCTTCTCTCAACCTTTTTAGATACTTCTCAGGACCGTGAAAACAAGTAATTCGAGTTAAAAAACTGCCTTCCCCACATTCGACTTACTTGGGTGTCTTTCTTAGGTTTAAAAGAACCTTCGCTGAAATTACTATAGTAGGCGAAGCCGTTGCGCTCGAATTCTAGCCCAATTTCCAATCCTCCGCGTTTCGAAATCGGCCATCTTTTCTCGCGCAATATAAATTACAATATAAATTTATTGTTGCGGTTACGCTTGGGAATACATATTATATCGGACGAGCGAAAATAGCCACACGAGGTTTTTTAACTTGAACAATATACACCACGGCACTTTTAGACCATATCAAGCTCCACGATTGACCTAAACAGTCCCTAATCACTGATTACTTTTGAAAACATACTTTTCCTATCATATATAACATGCATATCAGTATATTATTTATTAATGTGTTGAGTAATTGAAGTAAACTCCGTAGTCTAGCGACATGATAGGCAACCCTGGGAAATCAGGACACCTTTATAATCAGGACACTTCTTACCGGTCCCCAAGTGTCCGCATTATACAGGTTGTAACATTAAGTGGTGAAGCTAGTTTTCAAAGATTTTGGAAAGATAATGATAATGTTTTCAAAAAGTGGTAAAACTGAAGTTCTGTGGAAGTCAGTCAGAGGTCAGAATACAGTACAAGTCTGCAACATCAACATACATATAAACAGTCCAACCAACGGTGAAGTACATACATACAAGACGATCAACAGTTTGGACCAATGCATTATTGAAGGAACATACGTACAGTGCATACATAATAGCGTTTCGGAGCACATGAGTGACATTGAGGAGTTAACCAGTCATACATAGACACTCACTGTTTAGGGTCCATTATCCTGGAGTTATTGAGTACCAAGGTCAAATACGTATTGAAGAATTGATTCAATCAGCTAATGTGCTCTGAGCAAGTACAGCTGCATTTTTATACACGTAGTTATGATATTATGCTGACACAATGGGACTTTTATTGGTGAATTCCCACAACATGTCCCAAGGATAGAGCATGGCTAAGTGAGTTATTTAGCTATGTTAGCTATTTTAGTGAGCTATTGTAGATCTATATTTAGAACACTACATCAGCATAATGAACAAATCAATTGACCCTAACGGCTGATCTGGTCATAAGTTTAAAGGTATTCATGGAATGTTACAAACACATCAAAGAAACACCATATGCATGTACATCTAAACCATGGCATTCATACACACACACACACACACACACACACACACACACACACACACACACACACACACACACACACACACACACACACACACAAACACGCACCTATATATGGCTTCATGGACCATATGTTCATTCACTACTGGGACAATGCGGCATTAGGGATCATTGCAAAGGAACCCAAGATGACCAAGTAATATCTCACTGAGCTGACTTAACCCTGTACAAATCAGGTGAGTTGTAGAAAATTAGGCATGATTTGACATAGGTGCATTGCGGTGTAGGGTAACTAAAGGCCAGAGTTATTGAGGGATAGCGCAGCTGCTAGATTTGATTAATGTCCAGGATGTTTCACCTGACACTACACACATTCATTAATAACATTCTGATGTCATGCATGCATTTCTTATTATACCATAGTATGCCATACTCTCCTACTTTAGAAACGGTCTTTGTTATGTCATGCCAATTTTATACCGATTGAGGGAGACCTACAGACTGAAAGGTCCCAGACATTGTTTGTTTGCAAAATCCAGCAGCTGTGCTATGGATCAATAACTCTGACCTTCAGAAATAGGCATGTTAATAAGCTGCTTTTAGTTACAGTAACGTTTTTGACAGCGAGGACAAGTTTAAGAACTGGCCTAGAACTGGATTGTCACATGTAGTGGGTTTACAGCCATTCAATGCAATCACATTCATATTGAGATTATTTAGTTTCAATAACCCTTTTGATCATCAAAATTAATGATTCATATGCATTAAGAAGTGATTCGTACTGTTATTTATTCACAAGTCCTTAATTCCTTTTACATTTATTCCATTACAATAATCAAGTAACATACAGTAAATAACAGATAAAATGCTACAACATAAACAAAGCATTTTATAATTGACCAAGAGAAAATAATCCACATTATTACCTTATACACACATAGGTAAACGTATACCATTCCGTACATAAGTGTCAATTTGTGTACAACACACATAAAAAACAACAACTGTTATGTGTGTGAACATGTACAAAGTAGTAATTCATCACACAACAGCCATTTATGTTCATATACATGTGCATGTAAAGCAAACCGTTAGAAACCTGAAAATACCCTTAAAACGAAATTAAAGAAATGTACATGCATACAAACACTGCATCCATCAATACAACCCCCAAAAATCAGCTAACTATGATGACATAGTACTATAGTGGGGATTGAAAGAGGGAAGTTACCTCCAAAATACCCCAATGTGGCATGACATCATAACGTGTCCAAACCCAGCATCTTAATAATATTATCATGTGATACAGGATGTGTAGGTGGAAGATTTGAATCATCACAGGAAGTTATTATAAATACATGTGCTTACATTGATTACAATGCAAACAAAGGTTGCATACATGCATACACAGTATGTATGTAGGGTAGTACCTAATACCAAAAAAATTCTCTCTGTAGCTGGGGTCCATCAGAGATGGCCAAAGAAACCATCACCAACCATCACCACCACCCAGCTATTAAGCCCCCCAGTCATTAGCACAGTACATACATTGCTTATCAACGTACAAAGTGGAGTAACAAATTACAACTGATGGATTGTCTAAAGTGGGTTGGGCATTACACATTATTGTGCTCTCCAGCCCCCTTGATTTGAATATGAGAAAGCTGGATGTTGGGTGGATGTAGACAGTAAGCAATAGTTTTACACATATAGGATTTCCCACATGTTTATGCACTACGCACATGCAAACACAAAATGTCAGCGGAGTATCAAACTAAGTAGACTGCACACAGGAGGCTTGATATCCAACTAATGGACCTGGTCAGCCTTTTCCATTCCTTCCTTTTCTTGAAGCTTTGAATATAGAAAACATGAAGTAATCAGTCATCCGAACACATAGTCCCTAGGAAGTTTATACTACAAAACAGATAAAGTATAGAGTGTGTATGGTCTGGGCAAAACCTAGAAAGTGGTTAAGTAGTGTCAATCACATACAACATACATGTGATATACAATGAAGCATGCTTTGTAAGTACCTTCAAGGGCATACCAAATCTGTACTTCTTATGTATTCCCTGGGGAATACCCATGCTACATATATTTAGAACCTACAACCATAAACCATAAATAGTGGGGGGCATCACCTTATTTCCAAATAAGGCAAAAACGTCTTCCACTCCAACACACTTAGCAGTGGGTACAATGGTGCAATTTGAAAATAATGTGGAATATAATAATAGCCACAAGACAGTCCAGCTTGCTTGGTAAGTACCTTGCAGGTCACACCAAATCTGTACTTCTTATCAGAGATACTTGCTATCAGTACAGGTAGGAACTGAGTTAAGTGTACCCACTAACCAAGGGTATGCACTAACCCAGGTAGTTACTAAGCAGGTTGCACAGTATAATACAGTATTGCGTTGTATATAGTGGAGTTGTAGAGTCTAAAGATAGGGTCTAAAAGGGACTGTCTTATGTAGTCCTGAACACTGTATAAATAGTACAATACACTTACTGTAGTTGATAAATAATTGAATGGTAAAAATCATTGTACATACATTGTAACCTAGAAATATGAGAAATACCTCACAGAGAACACAGTGGGAAACACGTAATTCAAGCCTGGATATTTGTGGGGTTGCCACCGATTGCAAATAACTTACTCATGAGCCTTTAAAGCCTCTAAATAGTTTTGGTGAAGTTGCTGGCAGCCCCCAAAACCCCTCAAAAGCATGAGAAATATCCTACATTGGAATGTGGGCGGTTGACATATGATGGGTAATGACTTTATCACCCCCAAGAGTTCATTACTACCACAGTCAAGTGGGAACTGTGATTTACCATGTGAGCATACCAAGGACTTATGGTCTCGTATCACTTACACTAAAGAGTACCAGTTGAAAGAAGATTAATTTTGCTATGAATAGTGGTAAATGCGGATGAAGAGACTACTGGAAGAAAGCAACTTGTTGAAAACAAGCAATGTCAAAGAAAGCGATACTATTAACTACATCTATTCAGTAATACTTTTAGTGTTTGCACAAAGGTACACTAATTTAGTGTTTCACTGGATCATGGATACCAAAATAGCAAACATGGTGTGTGGCGTACGTATGTGATATAGTAGACATCTCTTAATTCCCATTATATCAAAACAGCTTCCTAAGTACAGCACACACAGAGTGGATCATACATGATGATCACAGATGTACATTACAGCAACTTAATAGTTTATCAAACACACTTGTGTGTGCTCATATATAATATGTACTACAGTATTATGTAAATCAACAGGACATGTACATATGAAGTGATATTGAAAGGAGATAGTTATTCATCAAAGCCACACACACACACACACACACACACACACACACACACACACACACACACACACACACACACACACACACACACCACACAACATAATATGCAACAACACACCCACACACCCTCACCCACACACATACACCCTACGTCAAACACCATGTCCTGTTAAGATTCAGGTTTCAAATAGGTGTCAAAATAATAGATCCAAATGGGTCTGACTATGAAAGACCAGTTATAGATATATGTAAGTCATATCAACTGCCAATGGCCACAATAACTGCAGTCACTGGGTTCAATGGCGATTATATTAACAGGTATATATTATAATAATAATTACTATAATATGAATTTTGAATTATAAAATTATTGCAATCAGAGATTACTTATTAACAGCATTGCATCATGGGACGCTGAAACCATCAGGAGAGGACCTAGTCTGGCTCGCTAGACCCAATTTCTCATTATCGCGCGGGGGCGAAACCGCGCCCACGCGGTAATGAGAGGTTGAGGTCTAGCGCGCCAGACTAGAGAGGACCCCAACTCACGGTCTGCCCTGAGCCCAATGTTATAGTGTACTGTTCTAACATGGTTGCAATTTGGGAAACTTGGCATACTTCCAGGATTCTACTACACCTGGCTATACTACATAATACACTCATTCTGTGTCAGTTAGCACCAGGAACAGACATATACAGTATCTTGAGCATATATACAAAACAGAAAGTTGCCAACATTCCCTCCCAAGAGTACAGTATAGATTAATTCAGGGTGTAAACCACATACACCTACTGTACAGTGAAACCTCCCTAATCCGCCAAACCAGCCAATCCACCCTAGTTTTCAAAGAACAAATTAATATGTACACGTTTAATATACATCTAATCCGCAATCAGCCAATTCTGCCATCCACCACAATTTTTGATGACGAAATAGTAGTATTAACTGATAATTTCCCCCCGGAAATCTGCCATGTGATAGACCTGTAGTATGCTTCACCTACGTATATTGCGCGAATAAGATGTCCAATTTCGAAACGCTGACAATATTTGCGCATCTGCTATGCCGAAAGTTACATCTTCAGAGAAGGTTCTTACAAACTTAAAAAAGACACACAAATAATTTGAATGTGGCAATCCTGCGATTCTTTAGCTCGAATTTTAGACTACTTGCTCTGTTTACAACGTGAGTATATTCACCATCTAGGGTCTATGATTCAAGTATGATTCAACTTGTCCACTGATGTGCACCAACTGAGAACAAAGCAAGCGAAGAAACCTAAATTCGACAAATTAGAACGGGCTATTATTATGGTTACATTATTGTTGCCATGATCCTACACATTGATTTTGAGAAGCTTTGTGCACATACCAGAGTGTAGTAGGCTCAAACCTCGTTAATCCACCTACGTACCCTGCTAATCTGCCATAAAATTGAGACTCCCAATTGTGGCGGATTATTGAGGTTTCAGTGTACAAATACATATGTGTACACACTCATACAAACATGCATAATATTATACACATGTACACATACGTATATGCAATGTTATGCAAAATAGCAATGTTAACTTGTGCTCGTACAGGTGTCCAATTAATGAACAGGTCACTCAAAATCAGTAGTGACAGGAGTTCCAGCTACCACTACCTCCATCAGTTGCTGGCTTTGTCAACATATGAAATCTCTTAACACAACTAATAAATCCTCACCAAATTTCACTATAGTCATATCCAAATTATTCCCATCAGTGATCAGTGGTTTAGAAGGAAATTATCGACATATATCTATAAGGACTATTCTACTGGCATGGTAGCCTTACCATCCCACCTGGAACAGCATATCTAATCAGGAGCATGTTTAGTGTACTGTGTAGTGTGCATTTCCTGGCACATGTTGAGTCAGCAACAACTCTTGAAGCGTAAATAGTACAGATGCTTGTGGATTCCATTTGGCATTATTTTAATGACTCAATGATGTCATCTCCTTACAAGTTATTGTAGTACTAAATATAGTGCAATAGTAGACACACAATGAATTCCCTACTCTCTAGAAGATGCTTCCACTGCCATGAAAGAATCTTCTAGATTACATGTGTACATTTGATGCCTCATGAAGATAATTCTGATGTCATTTGAGTACAGAATTCCTGTTGCCGGAAAGTAGACTTTTTATGTGCAATGGTAATGTAGACAGGAAGTACTTAAAGATTGAAGAGCCAGATATAATCAACTACGTATGTCATTTCAGCTTTGAATGGCTGGGTCAGCACGATTTCCCATCAATTTTTAAACAATATTATTCAAATTAGTGAATCACGTGTGTGTGAATAATTATTATAGTGAAATCTCTCATTGAGGACAGTCCCAAAGACCAAAAGCGTTAGCATGTAAATGTTCAAACAATTTGCCACATTCAATGACAGTCAGATCACTTTCCAGCAGTACCTTTCAAAAGGACAATCTCTTTCTAACAGCACTTATTGTGGGTACAGATCTATCCACATAGACAGTAATTGAATTGGCTACAATAGCAAACAGGTTATAATGGTAAAGGAAGTGATGCACAAAGGATGATGTCATAAAGATGTCCGACTGTAAGGTAAAGTCCTTGTTGAAATACAAACACTCCACTAACCCACATTGCTGATAGCACTTGATGCACTGACATATTATAGAAGACTAATGAGCATAGTACATTATGTCATAGCGATACATACGTATATACATACAATACTGCATAAAGCATGTCCTATTATGCTAACAACTCAAGCCATGCAACTCTTTCAAAGGTGGTATGAGTAGTGGATTATTATCTACCGACTTTAACACCCTATGTAAAAGTCGCCGCTTGGCCATAAAATCTTTGATTTTTCCCAAAACAGGGCAAGGCTTATCTTCCACGTTTCTGTGGTTATGTTCTAGGCATCAAAAAATAGTCCTCGGTAGAAAGGACAGTTGTACGTAGGGTGTTAAAGTCGGTAGATAATAATCCACTACTCGTACTACATCGAACCCTACAGACAATGACCTGATAGGCTAAAAAGCCCAGCCAATACTCTGCTTAGCTGAGATTGACTACTCAGAACATTACCCAGTACTACTGATGAGGAGTGGTATTCTCTGAAAAGGCCTTAGCACATTGGCAAAGAAATGAATATTACCAATTCTGGTCAAAATCCCTTATCCTTCAAAGGTGGCTGCATATGACCTAACTGGTGAAACTAACTGACTATTCCACCCTTCAAGATGCAGGTTACATGTATGTACAATTATTGTGATATACATATGATACACTATGAGAACAACAACCATGATACATACATATGTATGTACATACTACTATAGTGTACTGTGTGGCTATTCTATAATACACAGTCAAATACAACACACATTATGTTGTGTGTTGACATCCACAATATATTACTGTACATACACATACAGTACCAAAGTACACATGTCCAAACCATAACTAATAACAGACCCAAGGTAGACCACCAGGTGTCTAAACTGTTTGTTTAGGTAATTTGATATTATGCAATTTGACATGATTTTTTCATGGAGGGGATATACTGTACCGAATATTATTAGACACATTACACATAGTGATGAGTAGACAACAAGCCATGAGTAAACCACCAACACCTACACCTACGCAAACTACCACAACAATTCCCATAAGGGGAATATTCAAACCAACCCTCGATTGTGGCTGAATACCAAGGAAAGCATGGCTAGTCAACAGTGCACTAGTACAAGAAAGCTAAAGTAGACAATACTGCATTGGTTCTTTGGTACATGCTACCAATAAACCCAATTTCCAAAAAGGTGCAAACAAGTTATATAGCTAAGTAAAATGCAGTTAGAAACTGCTCGGTAAGGTTGACAATGTGTGCCTTCATGTCTGTATGAATACAAGACTCTCTTCCAACATGTGTATACCGAATGCACACAATAGTCTTACACCTATACCACCTTACACCCCATGGTTACTTGTAGATAGGTTCTGCTGAAGAAGTTCAATCATTTGTACATGTCCTGCATGGATATATTACTGCTATCTTCCTTACACTATTATACAACATCTTTGTCCACTGGTACAAAAGCCAAGAAATCAATCAAAAAGGTGGCTACATGACAAAGTAGATGACGTAAGACTATTGATGTTGACATGTAAATACAGCAAGGTGAGTGGAAGGAAGTCCTTATATGGTATTCTAATGTTTACTCAACATGTACTGGTGAAGGTTTCATGTCCATTTCAGTTTCATGTTGGAAGGTGGAATTATATTACAAGATCAGAACACCTCTAAATACGTACTGGTTACTACATGTTCTCTGTGCCGTATTGCGTTTACTGCTCGAGACTCAAGTGCGTGAAGCACCCGAGGGCGAGTGCAGTGAATGGAGCAAGGTAGTAAAGGGTGTGTGTAGTGAGTGGCTTATCGCAAATACCTGCCAAGAATGTACGCTTGAATTCATATACTATTTCTCCCCCTAGCTTCAATAATTCCAGCAATATCGACTCTCTTCCCACAAAATGGCCTAGCATAAGGATTTGCAGCCTTCCAGCAGTATTGAAAATCAGCCACTGGCTATTGAGTAAGCGATTTGATTCCGACATGAAGGATGATGATTTCCAAGAACCATATATGGTAACCACACAAAACACCATATCCTGATCACATAACAGAAGACTTACTTGGTGTATTCCGTTCATTATCCCCCAACAGTATTGGTATGGGTTGAGGCCAATTCCTATGTCATCTTATTGGTTTAACAAGGTCACTAACATATATATGTAAACCTACTTATTGTATTATTAGGGGAAGTTTCAGTGTCCACATAATGTATGTAGTGTTTGAGCTCTTAGGCATGCAGACCTTAGTTCGTGTCAACTTCAGTTATTAAATGTTCAACCAATATTAATGTAATATTACAGTATGTATCATGTGTTCATACTCTTGTACTAAAACAGCTATTTCATATGTAAATTTGCACATAAGAAAATGATGACAAAAAATACTGAATTTGAAATTCTGTCACACATAAATTGATTGAAAAGCAATTACAACAATCACTGATACCCCAGCAAAACTCCTTCAATTAACACTGTAGAGGAGTTGAAAGGTATCATTGCAGACACTTAATTGCCTGCGTGTAATTTGAGTAGAGAGGGTGGGCATTACATAACCCCACAATTCAGTTCAGGGATCACTAATGAGACAGATCTATCATGATTACAGGGCAGAGAGAATGATTGCAAAAGTTATAGAGTGAACCATACCAAACATGAGACTGAAGCATATTCGAATCACACTTATCAGTATATCAGTACTGTAGATCCTGAGTATTGAGCACAAAATACAGTAAAGAAGAACCTGATAAACAAATACAATATACCTACAATTCTCCAACATGCACATAATATTGTACAGAGTGCAAATAGGTACAGTAATGATATAACAAACCCAAGCCACAAGGATAACTGGAAGAACCATACAAAACTACTGCACTCTGTATTGGTAATGTTTAGGTGGGGTTATGGTAGGAGGGGCACAATGTTCATCTGCAGAATGGAGATGGGGTTATCATCCTCACTAGAGGACTTCAAAGGTAACAGTCCACTTTCAAAAACAGCTAAGAGTACCAAGTGGAAATATACAAAGTTTCCCCTCCACTCCACCCTCATCTACGGGGATAATCTGAGGGGGGAGTTCGCCCCATAAGTCTTCTGGGCAACCCAGCCAGCACACAACAGGATACTTGTGGGAATGTACATTTCCTGTATGTAAGGTTGAGTGGTTTCTCCATTAACCTAGCATAAACAGAAGAAGTAAGGCTTAGCAATGACTGGCAATGGCATTCGTATGAATTAGAAGTTCTATAGCAGTACAGTACTTACTCGAAAATTTTCCTTATACAGTCTCAGACACAGTAAATAGCTTGTATAGATGTTTAATGAAAGATTTTCACACAACCCAATCTCAAAAACAGTCAAAATTATAACTCTTATCATGTAGTAGTACAATAAATTAATTACATTTGCAAGTACAAAACCTGCCATTATACACTGTACATGGACTTTTCATGTTAGTGCTATACGTACAAGTAACATTAACATTGCAGACTCTATGTAACAGATAAGCACATTAAGGAAATACATACACTTCAACCACGCAGACTATACAATAAAGACTCAATATTATACGCCATGTACATACATAATACTCAATACTAGGACTAAATAAGAAATTTCTCAACAACTATGTACCACACATAAGGTGTGCAAATCAGAGTATGTGTATATTTATAAACAAACAAGACATTCACCAGTAAGGTTTGATCACTCTACATGGTCAACACTTAAAGTGAATCACTGCTTTATCTGCCAAATCTTTAAACCCACCACAATTTCCCAATACCAATATAATGTACAAGTATGTACCAATGGATATCCAGTTAATCCACTAAACTCGTTAATCCACGATACTCTTCGACAACGAATTGTGATGGATTAACAAGACTTCACTGTATGTGTATGCATATGTGTCTATTTGACTAAAACACTATTTATAAACTTTATATCATCTTGTACATACGTATGTAAATTATAACAATATAGTCTATCAGAGTTACTAGATATGGAGTAAACCAGTTCAGAGCTTAGGGTAGGCCCACTAACTGTTTACTTGTATGATCTGGGAAGACAGAGGAAATGCTCCCCTCCACTCCCTTAGCTCACAACAACA
Source organism: Chondrilla cf. caribensis (assembly GCA_964020155.1). Taxonomy (NCBI): domain Eukaryota; kingdom Metazoa; phylum Porifera; class Demospongiae; order Chondrillida; family Chondrillidae; genus Chondrilla; species Chondrilla cf. caribensis. The sequence continues at coordinate 3,198,810 of OZ026548.1, forward strand.
CCTTGCATACACTGCACTGTGTGATGGTACTACAATACTAGTAGGATTTTACTCTGAGACTTGCATATGTTTGAGGGAGGGGGAGTGGCTCACTACAAACTATGATGGTGATCAACTTTATATCAATTCTAGCTACTTTGTCAAAGGTATCCTTTTTGGAAGGAATGGGAAATATACCCCAAATTTCCCCCTAAGTAAACCCTCCTTGAGTATGTACGTCCTGTTTGTTATGGTTGTACAATCAAAAGATTGTACAAAAATCCCTCAATCTCCATTTTACTGATTACATCATATCCTGTGAGATGACCACAGAAACCATCTGTTTAGCTGTCAGAGCTTACTATAAAAGGAGCAACAAAAGGGCAGTTGTCATCAGCAGCAAAAGAAAAACTATTGAAATTTGAAGAATAAGTGGCTTTCCTTACTAAATTCTACAGAGATGGATCCAGTTGTTAAGAAGTGAGTACAACTTTTATGTAACATATGTATTATGAATACAGCTGGTAGGGTATCATTATGTACCAAAGTTATTATTGCTGTCTGAATAGTGTGAGGAAACTGGTGCTAATTGTATGCTTTTACTTTCAACAGATCAACTCAGGAACCTGCATGCAGCATCCAGATGAATACCAACCCAACAATGTCTGGTGTAACTCCTAGAAGCTGCGTCATATTGTGAACGACTTTTTTTACAAACAGACCCTGAAACTAACTGTCAACGCAGAACAAAACATACTGACAACATTTTGCCGATTTTGTGTGTCCTATGTCCTCGTCTATTCCTTAATTTATTCCTAACTTTCATGTATTTATATTCCTATTTTTACAATGATGGTTTGAACGATGTGAATATTATACCAGTGTGTGATAAAAACAAGCATGTGATACTCCGTTACATACGATTGATCCTATCTCGGGCGGCAAATTGTGAGGAAATAAATTTTATATTTATTATAAAAAATACATGGAATTTCCGAGGGAAAGTTGTAGGGGTAGTATGTTAGATCTAGCGGGGTAAGCATGGATATGCGTCAGTGATAAAGCGATGCAGCTGGTGCAGGTCTTATCAATGTTATTTTCTGACTCAATTTGTCGACAGCTATATCGACTTCGATCCAGCACTAAACACAGCACAACCAAAGAGATCTTGATACATAATAAAGTACAGAATTATTTACTTGGCGAGATCTTCGTAGCACGTTGTGCCGTTCTGTCATGCTAGAGCGTCCAGAAAATCCAAAGATCCGATGGAACAATCAGAAATAGACCACTACTAAGTCCCACGCCGAGAGGCATTGTGCAACACACCCTGAGTTCTTCCGATCGCGTGTCGTCCGCGTAACAACTACGTTTGGATAGTCTAACTAGCTAGACTAACGTTTGGCCTGTGAAAATGTCTATAAAAACTGTTTGAACGGCTCCTATATAAACACACAACATATCACCTTTCATTGAATTCCCAGATCTTAAAGTAGATAAAATGCATGTATGTAGATATATAGCTACAGATAAAATACATGTTGTCATATAATAGTCATATGCATGTTGTTATTATAATTGTAGAGATCAAAACTTGAACCAATTTTCGATAGGAACTCCTTATCTCATTCCAATCTTATGACCATATTGCTTGAATGACTGCACCTTTAGGGGGTTCCATTCACCTGCCATACCTTATATTAATCAACGGATAAAGTACTGTTGATTACAGAACAATCTCATATCACCGAATCCATTGTTAAACCTATCTATAAGTCTGGTTCTACATCTGACCTAAACAATTACAGGGGCATTCTCTTACTGAACATGTTGGGTAAAATTATCAATTTCTCAAATAAAGATTTTACAAAGCTTTGATAGCATCCCACATCATAATTCGTGGCTCAGACTACAAGAATTAGGAATTAATCACAAGATAACCAGAATCCTACACTCAGTGTATGCCAAAAGCAGAGCTACAGTATTGACCAACAACATGCCACCTTTGTGATTCAGGAACAAAGTACAATCTGTTTAATGTTTGTAGATGAAATTGTCCTTTTGGCAAATACTCTGGACATGCTGCAGGCTCAACTCAACTCTGCCCAATCATTTTTGTACTCTGAGCAGTCTGAAAGTCAATACCATCAAACAAAAATCAGAAAGGATAGGAAGCTAAGTGACAAACACATAACTTTGAGATACCATCAGTGTTGACATGTAAATGTATAGTAGGTAAGTGGAAGAATGTCCTTATATCCTAATGTTTACTCAACATGTACTGGTGGAGATTCCATGCCCATTTCAGTTTCATGTTGGAAGGTGGGACGTTGATGGCAGAGGAGAACACATCTAAGATACACACACAATATTATACATAATATTATGTATACACAACACAACACACACACACACACACACACACACACACACACACACACACACACACACACACAACACACACACGCAGACACACACACAAACACACACACACACACGTACACACACAAACACACACATACACACACACGCATACACACACACACACAAACACACGCATACATACACACACAAAAATACACACACACACACACACACACAAACACACGGGTGCCAGCACACATATAAACATATACACAGCTAATTTTCACAGTATCTAACGAAACTAATACCATGCACAATAGGTAGATTTGCTTGTTTGTCCTGAACATGTAACATGCAATATTCTCATATATCCCGTTTGGATGTGCTGCAGCAGATATAAGGTGTTTGTTTGATTAGCTAACACTTAATCTGCTGCAGTATGCCTAGGCAGGATACAACTTAAATATTATGTCCTGGTATAGACAATTTATACACCTTGTCTCATATATAATAGCATGTGAAATAGAAAGTACTTACCAATTTCCCACCTGGTTCTCAATCGATTAATCTTAACAATGTGAACCTGTCTGAAGACCTGTGCTGCACCACATATAAGAGCAATCTCCTCTTTGATCCGCATAATATCAATCATCCAAAACCAGGATCCAAATCCCCTTCACTGACTCTCAGACTGTCAGACTGTAACTTCCACAATAATCACCATTACCACTTTATTGATTTCACCATAATGAAAATTACCTTGTCTAGCATGAAGCCTGACAAGATGCACCTAGTAGTACAGTACATCTTATGTTTCAATTGTAGCAAGCAGGGATTTTGTCAGAGTGGTAACTTTCTTTGAGAGTGTATGCATATGCTAAAAGGGTACTTACTGAGTAAGTTGTACTGCACTCTCTGTGTAGGTGAATAAGCACACAGAAAGTATAATACATACCACGTTTAGGAGCAAACAATACCCTTCAGTACAGATCAACCCACTTTGGAGGTCATCTTACCACAGGACATTTCCAAGTCCCAAATTTCAAACTATAGCATAGGGCATTTATATTAGATACCACCCATGATATCCAAGAAAAGGAAAAGAATTGTACTTTGTGGATCTTGAGTATTTTGCACCAAATACACTGTGGAGATGAAAAGCCCATAACTTTCTAACATGTATGTACAGTACAGAGTGTGGAAATAGGTACAGTAATAATAGTGAAACCAAACTACAGGAATAACTAGCAGGTGGAGTGTTTATCCTCACTTGGGGAATTCAAGGGTAAAAGTCAACTTCCAACCAGCTACGAGTAAATAGTAGTAGCATATGGAACCTCCCCCCACCCCACCCCATGTTCATCTGTGTACCTAATCAAAGGGTGTAGTTTCCACAAGAAGACTGCAAATCACACCCAAACCAGTACATAACAGGAAGTGGAGGCGTGAACTTCCTTTATGAGATGGTTGAGTGGTTTCTCCATTAAGTTAGCAAAAACAGAACATGTAAGGCTTAATGACTAGCAATGGCATCCGTATGGATTGGAAATCTCATTAAAATTTCACACAGTCAAACACGAGCTGTCTATGAAGGACTGTACTTGCAAAAGAGTTGCACCATACCGCTAAACGTGACAGTATGCAGTCCTATACGAAAGCTAAGTGGAATTCAGCCTGCTGGGAGAGAAAGGAGAAAAGTGAAAACCCGGCAACTGCGGGACTCGAACCCAGGGTGTCTAACTAAAGCCACCATAAAGAGAGTTACACCATACCGCTAAATGTGACAGCATGTGGTCCTTGTGCCCTTGTTCCCATATGTCACTTCTGCTGGATTTAGCTATGATACAATCCATTGCACATACAGGGAGTACCTATATACTTATTATTCCAACATGAGACTGAAGCATGCCCGAAGGAAAAGGTTCACACTTCACAATTCAGCATTGTAGATCTTAAGTATTTTGCTGAGAGTGTTTCAATGACATACATTTATGTGTTCACAGTTGTGCCTGACAATTAACCCCGATATCATCATGGGTATTGAGTTTACCTTTGCAAATCATACATTACCACAAGTATATAAGTACAGTGATATGCAGTACAAATCGCTATCAAGTACCTTCAATAATGGCAGATCAAGTTGTACATGTTTTCAGAGATACGTGAGTACTGGTTGACATTATGTACATGAGGTATGTATGTACGTACCAAGTGAAGTGTACGCATATGTACTATGTACTAGGGAGGATTTCATGTCCATTTCAGTTTCATGTTGGGAGGTGGGATTATATTACAAGATCAGAACACCTCTAAATACGTACTGGTTACTACACATTCTATGTGCTGTATTGCGTTTACTGCTCAAGACTTAAGTGTGTGAAGCACCCGAGGGCAAGTGCAGTGAATGGAGCAAGGCGGCAAGGAGGGTGTGTAGTGAGTGGCTTATCGCAAATAACTGCCAAGAAAGTACGTTTGAATTAATATACTATTTCTCCCCTCGCTTCAATAATTTCAGTAATTTTGATTCTCTTCCTATAAAATGGGCTAGGATAGGCATTTGCAGCCTTCCAGCATTATGAAGTAAGCGTAAGCGATTTGATTCCGATGTGGAGGATGATGATTTCCAAGAACCAAGTATGGTAACCACACAAAACATGCTATATCCTGGTCACATAACAGAAGACTTACTTGGTGTATTCTGTTCATCATCCCCCAACAGTATTGGTATGGGTTGAAGCCAATTCCCTCTGTCATCTAATTGGTTTAACAAGGTCACTCACTCACTTATCGTATTATTCGGGAAAGTTTCAATAATGTATGTAGTGTTTGAGCTCTTAGGTATGCAGACCTTAGTTCATTTCAACTTCAGTCATTAATGTTCAACCAATATTAATGTAATATTACAGTATCATCTGTACGTTTTCACGTACTACAATAGCTATTTCATATATAAAACTCAAGAAATGATGACAGAATCTTCCGAATTTGAAATTCTGTCGCACATAAGTTGACAGAAAAGCAATTACGATATAATCACTAATAGCCAAGCAAAAATCCTTTGATTAACACTGTAGAGGAGTTGAAAGGTATCATTGCAGACACTTGCTTGGATGTAATTTGAGTGGAGGGGGTGGGTATTACGTAACCCCACAATCAAGGTTCAGGGTTCATCAGGGCAGTGAGAATGATTGCAAGTGTTATAGAGTGAACCACATACTGACGTGAGATTGTAGCATGTCTGAATCACACTCTATATCAGTACTGTAGATGCTGAGTGTTTTGCACCAAATACAGTAGAGATATTATATGCCTCCTCTGACATGTACATATTGTACAGAGAGTGATAATAGGTACAGTAATGATATACGTAACAAAACCAAGCCACAAGGATAACTGGAAGAACCATACAAAACTACAACACTCTGTACTGGTAATGTTTAGGTGGGGTTATGGTAGGAGGGGCACAATGTTCATCTGTAGAATGGAGATGGGGTTATCATCCTCACTAGAGGACTTCAAAGGTAACAGTCCACTTTCAAAAACAGCTAAGAGTACCAAGTGGAAATATACAAAGTTTCCCCCCCACTCCACCCCCATCTATGGGGATAATCTGAGGGGGGAGTTCGCCCCATAAGTCTTCTGGGCATCCCAGCCAGCACACAACAGGATACTTGTGGGAATGTACATTTCCTGTATGTAAGGTTGAGTGGTTTCTCCATTAACCTAGCATAAACAGAAGATGTAAGGCTTAGCAATGACTGGCAATGTCATTCATATGCATTGAAAGTTCTATAGCAGTACAGTACTTACTCAAACACTTTCCTTATACAGTTTCAGACACAGTATAATAGTTTGTATAGATGTTTAATGAAAGATTTTCACACAATCCAATCTCAAAAACAGTCAAAATTATAACTATTATCATCATAATTATAGTAGTACAATAAGTTAATTACATTTGCAAGTACAAAACCTACCATTATACACTGTACATGGACTTTTCATGTTAGTGCTATACGTACAAGTAACATTAACATTGCAGACTCTATGTAACAGATAAGCGAATTAAGGAAATACATACACTTCAACCATGCAGACTATACAATAAAGACTCAATATTATCACCATATTAAAGATTATACGCCATGTACATACATAATACTCAATACTAGGACTAGATAATAAAATTCTCAACAACTATGTACCACACATAAAGTGTGCAAATCAGGGTATGAACAAACAAGACATTCACCAGTAAGGTTGATCACTCTACATGGTCAACACTTAAAGTGAATCACTGCTTTATCCGCCAAATCTTTAAACCCACCACAATTTCCCAATACCAATATAATGTACAAGTACGTACGTACCAATGGATATCCAGTTAATCCATCAAATGCGTTAATCCACAATATTCTTTGACAACGAATTGCACAGATTAACAAGACTTCACTGTATGTGTATGCATATGTGTCTATTTGACTAAAACACTATTTATAAACCTAAACTTATATCATCTTGTACATACGTATGTAAATTATAACAATACAATTACAATACAGACTATCAGAGTTACTAGATATGGAGTGAACCAGTTCAGGGCTTAGGGTAGGTCCACTAACTGTTTACTTGTATGATCTGGGAAGACAGAGGAAATGCTCCCCTCCACTCCCTCAGCTCACAACAACACCTTGCATACACTGCACTGTGTGATGGTACTACAATACTAGTAGGATTTTACTCTGAGACTTGCACTATGTGCACTATGCATTCACTTTACATCAATTCTACTTTGTCAAAGGTATCTTTTGGAGGGAATGGGGAATATACCCCAAATTTCCCCCTAAGCAAACCCTCCTTGAGTATGTATGTCCTGTTTGTTATGGTTGTACAATCAAAAGATTGTACAAAAATCCCTCAATCTCCATTTTACTGATTACATCATATCCTGTGAGATGACCACAGAAACCATATGTTTAGCTGTCAGAGCTTACTATAAAAGGAGCAACAAAAGGGCAGTTGTCATCAGCAGCAAAAGAAAAATTATTGAAATTTGAAGAATAAGTGGCTTTCCTTACTAAATTCTACAGAGATGGATCCAGTTGTTAAGAAGTGAGTACAACTTTTATGTAGCAATGAATACAGCTGGTAGGGAGGTCAATAGTGGGTATCAATGTGCATGGAAATTTTCACCCTGCTGAGATTAATAACACGCATCGTTATGTACCAAAGTTATTATTGCTGTCTGAACAGTGTGAGGAAACTGGTGCTAATTGTATGCTTTTACTTTCAACAGATCAACTCAGGAACCTGCATGCAGCATCCAGATGAATACCAACCCAACAATGTCTGGTGTAACTCCTAGAAGCTGCGTCATATTGTGAACGACTTTTTTACAAACAGACCCTGAAACTAACTGTCAACGCAGAACAAAACATACTGACAACATTTTGCCGATTTTGTGTGTCCTATGTCCTTGTCTATTAATTTATTCCTAACTTTCATGTATTTATATTCCTTTTTTACAATGATGGTTTGAACGATGTGAATATTATACCATACTGCGTTACATACTATTGATCCTATATCGGGCGGCAAATTGTGAGGAAACAAATTTTATCATTATTATACAAAGCATGGAATTTCCGAGGGAAAGTTGTAGGGGTAAGTATGTTAGATCTAGCGGGGTAAGCATGGATATGCGTCAGTGATAAAGCGATGCAGCTGGTGTAGGCCCAATCAATGTTATCAATTTGTCGACAGCTATATCGACTTCGATCCAGCACTAAACACAGCACAACCAAAGAGACCTACATACATAATAAAGTACAGAATTATTTACTTGGCGAGATCTTCGTAGCACGTTGTGCCGTTCTGTCATGCTAGAGCGTCCAGAAAATCCAAAGATCCGATGGAACAATCAGAAATAGATCACTACTAAGTCCCACGCCGAGAGGCATTGTGCAACACACCCTGAGTTCTTCCGATCGCGTGTCGTCCGCGTAACAACTACGTTTGGATAGTCTAGCTAGCTAGCTAGACTAACGTTTGGCCTGCGGAAATGTCTATAAAAACTGTACGAACGTGTTCACTAGGTACAGGGGAGTTCGATATAACAGGATCCTAAACACACAACACATCAGCTTCCATTGAATTTCCAGATCTTAAAGTAGATAAAATACTAGGTGTGAACGTGGTTCAGGACCTCGCTAGTTACGTACGTGAAGTTAAAATGGCGGCATGTTTGGCGTATGTTTACATCCGATAGATACTGTCACAATGAATTAGTGTATTTTGAAGTTCGAAGGAAGTTATAAAAAGTCATCATTGTGAAGGTATTTGATCATCATTAATAGGTGTTATTATGATATCTGTAAAATAATGTTATCTTTATGGTTTGTAGCTAAACTTTGCAAGTTTAATGTGTGGTAGCTCAGTATAATAATTTTAGTTTGTAATGAAGTTCAAAATTAAGAATTTGGTTTGAAATTGAAATTAAATCTATAAATTGTATCATAAGAGGAAAAATCCATACAATATTGATTTAGTAAAAATTGAAATTAAATCAATAGATTGTAGCTATCATAACATGAAAAATCTGTACAATAAGGATCAGTAATAAATTTGAAAAATCAAGAATTATTCTTGAAATCGAAATTAAAGGTATGGATTGAATCATCATGGGAATGAAAAGTGTAAGATCAATGTGAATTTCACAAATACAAACACAACAGACAAGTTATTCCTGGAAACACAAGATCATCTGTTATAAGCTGTTACGATAGTTACATTTTGCGATACACTCCACTAAGTGTACTTCCTCTGTATGTCAGGCTGAATGGTTGAGATAGAAGTAGGGCCTCTTGTGTTACATCCTCTTGTGGGAGGTTAGCAATGGTGGAGAGGTGGAGGCTGCTGGCAAAAAGGTTCAGCGGTGCTGGCAGGCTTGGTGCTTTAACAAGGATCTTGGCTGTTATGATTGTTTCGCACTGATCAAGTCTTTGAATCATCTGGCAATTTTCGCAAGTTGCTATCTTGCTGTTTGTAGTAGACATGTTCAATTTTCCCTTGCAATGTCTTGTCAAGCACTTTGCATTTTGCTGGAAATTAGTAATACCAACTACGATGGCATCATCACATTCTTTGCTGATGTTGTGTGACATTTGCATGTCATCGTCATGGTCTGCAACATTTGCAATATCAGGTATTTGAGTGGCAGATGATTCTGTTGTAAATGTAAAATACTTTTCTTGATAAAATTCACCCACGGTAATGTTCGTGAATTGATATGAAGTGCCTTCCTCAAGAGTGTTGATGTCCTCTTCCCACAATTGTAAAGTGGCTGTTTTTGTTGTATCAGCAATGATTACTTTTTGAATAGTCTTCTTTGTTGCATGTCCCACTGTCATTGGGGTTTTTACAGTTATCACTTTGGCTTTAAAGTCGACTTTTGTGTACTTCTGAAGCAATGGTGTTTCGTCTAGTGTAATGGTAGTGTTGATCATGCTGCAATCTGGTTTTATGTCATAGACAGAATCAGATTTTTCAAAGGTAGTTTTTCCAGTGTTAATAAATAGCTGTGTTTCTTTGTCATTCTTCCCTTTGTATAGATTGCAGTTTTTCATTAGGACGGTTTCTCTTGTCTGATGGAATCTGGCTAAGTCTTCGTGCAGTGCTTCAGAGAATCCCACAAATCTTATCAGCTGCTGACCGTCTGAGAGTTGACCATCAAAGTATGGTGAGTGGTCTGATCTCTTCTTCTTCATAGGTGATAGATGTGTGACTAAACCTTCAACATTTGCATTACCACGTATGTCGTCCACAATTGCCTTCTTAGGGGAAATAGGTACCTCTGGTGCTTGCAAAGTGGTTGTCGCTGGTCGTTTTCCTTTATATTCACTTGAACTTTCAGCCATCTTTCAATTTTTAATGATAGCTAGCTATGTACTAAACAACAAGCAAGATTGATGAAATTCAGTGCAAGCTTTTATATTTGTAGGAAAGGAAATATGAAAGGAAGTACAGAGTTTGACACCTTGGTAACAGATATCAAGGAATTAGTAAAGATGTCAATGTGGGGTATAGTATAGGTGGAATGTTGTCAGGGGAAATGAATGGCAATGGGATATTAATAGTTGCCTTGCAAGCAGGAAGTACAGGAAATAAAACAGGAAGTATAGGAGATAGGAAAAGGAAGTGGAGGAAATAGGATAAGGAAGTACGGAAGAAAAGGGAAATTGATTTGTAGTACTGTGACTTGTATGTGAAATTTGAATAGGCATTGTATTATGTATAATAATATTATGGATACTTATTACTTACATAGAGATGGGATGTTGAAATCCATGTATTCAATTTGATGAGTGTATGAAGGTCAGCTTTTGCCAGAAATTGTATCTTCAGGATGTTCTATGGCCTGTATCATGTGTAAAGAAAAGATCAGAAGTACTGTAGATGTAAATCAAAGTAAGTATTATATGTATGTATGGACATTTATTCACTATAATATTATATATTCACTGACCTTGAACTGATATACCTATAGATGATAGTATTAACTTAAGTGTATATTATGTGATTTACATAATGTATTATATTAGCTGGAATTCTTCGATGTATTTTTAGATGACCAATTTTGCTACATTTGTGGAAGCAATTGACTAAGTAATGTGTTTGTTAATGAATTCAGTTGAAATGGGCTTTGTGATGAAAATATTATGCATATGTGAGATGCAGTTTATTTGTGTGTACATATTTTGTTTAGTTCATATGTTTATGTATGTGTACGAGATGTAGATTGAAGTGTCGCATGAATTGTTTCCAGGCGGTTTTCTTCATTGATTCTTGCCATGATGTGTTTGCTTTTTGAAATGCTGTCAAGTCTCTTGAAAGTCATTTCTTTGATCAAAATGTCATCAAGTCGTCTTAGTCGTGATAGTGCTACGAATGTGAGGCCAGGAGTTCTTTCACTATTTCCCAAATCAATAACAGCTTTTTCTAATGTTTGACCCTGTGATTTATGAATTGTCATTGCATAACACAGTCTGAGTGGTATTTGCTTTCGTGAATGTATAGTATTAGTCATCCATTCAAATGTAATGGGTGGAATTGGTACCCAGAGAGGATGTTCACTTATGAATGCTGGTCCTTTGTATTTGTTGAATTCTACTAGTATTGAGATTGGAAGTGAAGGTGGTTTTTGGTTTTCTTTATATAAAATATCTTTTACAATACCTATGGCACCGTTGCATAGTCCTGTTTGTTGCCATAAGTTTGAAGTTAGCATGACTTTAGAGTTCTTTGATAGGAAAACAATAGAATCTAAATTCCCAGCTTCATCTGATTTTGTGGCAGCTGCTATGTTGTCTGAGTTGATGGCTTCAATTTTCGCAATAGGATTTGCAAGTTTTTGTAGCATTTTATAGTTATGTTGTGTAACACTTTCCTTATCAAAAAATAAGTGAGTAGCATTTTGAAATTCTCTGCAATTAGAAACATTAGTTGGTGTCCTTGTTAAAAGAGTATGCCAATGTTGTTGAGTTATGTGTCCATTGCGTATTGCTGTTAATAACTCTCTAAAGTTGTGTGTTGAATTATTTTGCCTCATTTGTTGTTTGAGTTGTACTACAGTATTGAATAGTCTAAATAGGAGGTACCCATCATTGTAATCTTGGTTCTGTGTATTAGGCCAAATGTATAGAGGTTTGTCACCAACAGGTGGTAATTGTGCAAAGTCTCCAATAAGTATGATAGATAGTCCACCAAATGGTTGTTCATAATGTCCTGTTGCTTGCTTGAGACGTTTGTTTATCCATGAAAGTCCTCTTTGACCTAACATTGACATTTCATCTATGATAATATACTTTTTGTGTTTTAGTTTTTCTTGTAACCGTATAAGTGATGAACCTTTTAATTCTGTATTTCTGAGTTGTCGTATTGGTAATTGTAAGAGGGAATGAATTGTCATACCATGTATATTGAATGCTGCTATACCAGTAGTTGCTGTTAGAAAACATGATTCTTTTAGTAATGATGATATTGCGTGTATGAGGTAAGATTTACCTGTACCGGCTGTACCATATATTATCATATGTAATGCATTAGGTGTTACAGTAGCAGTGTCTTCATTCAAGCTATGTGTGTAATGCTTGTGTACTATGTCATAAGCCAAACGTTGTTCGTTGTTCAGTGCACTGATGTTTATTACTGCTGTTGATTCCATTTGATATAGCAAATCAGGATGTTCCTTCTTTTTGAGATAAATCCAATTGGCACTTTCAATAATTTCTTGTTGTGTGAGACTGGTTTCTGATTGTTGCCAATATAGGTCATCTGCGTCTGAGTCTACATTTTCACCTTCAGATTGATGCTGAAAAGTCATACTTTGTTGACATAGTAGCATCCACTCATCTTGATCATTGTGTAATGTGTTTTGTGTAAATGTTATGTCATTTTCTATTTCTTGGTGATCATGAAGATAACGTTCTATGTGTTCAAGCTCTTCTTGTAATTGTGGTAAACATTGCTGTGCATTGACAGTTTTAAGAAAATCATGATAAGCTGTAATGTATGTGGCATCTGTGTCAGGAAGATTATTCCATGCATTGGACGGCTGTCTATGCCAAGGTTTGTATTTGATAAGTTGATATTTGCAGTATTGTGGATAATTCTTTCCTTGTGGATGTGAAGAATAGTTAGGAAAAGTACGTACAATAACTTCTTTATTTCGTTTTTTTAATTTATTTTGATGTACATAGAAATGAGAGGCAAATGTCATTAAGTTCATGTTTTGTATGCTAGTGTCAACTGTTTGTTGAACTCTTTTGGCATAAAAGTCCATTAGTGATAAGTTTGTTGACAGTTGTAAAGGTGAAGAATTTGGATGAATTACCACACTTCTTGAATTATCCAATAAAATGGTAGTGAAAGTATAAGTGCAACTGTATAATGGCAAACCAAGTAACATATGAGCTGTTTCTTGTGCACTAAAATCACGTTCTCCTATAGACTTAATCATAGCTGAGCGAATAGCACTTTGTGTTTGTGAGGCTTGTGTTAGTTTGGTTACGCATGTTTGAAAAATTTGTTTTGCAGTTTGTGATTGGACTTCAGCTTTGGCAGCATATTTGGTCATATATCTTACACAGTCTTCAATGTCTATGATTACTTGTAGGTCTACATTTGCTCTCCAATGTTTGAGCATTGTAGGGTTATGAGTATTTATTAATGGGTCATTTCGCTTAGTTATCACTCTTGCCCTTGTTCTACCATCAAGCAAAGTTTCAAATTGTATATCAGTTGCATGTTGCATTGGACGTGGATAGTCAAATCTACAAGTTGGTTGTGATTGGCCGGATTTCTTTTGTAGACAATATGCTGCATTGCATCTTGTATGTCTTTGCACAGTATTTACAAGTGTAATATAATCCTCTTCAGTATCTGTGATGTCCAATGGATTTTTTGCTGCTGGGTGATTTTCAGGTGTAGGTGTGCGCCAGTTTTCTGATGGAGTTGAATTGTTGAATGTTGTTGTTAGCCAGTCACAGTAATTGATTACAGTTTGTTTGGCTATGTTGCCTTCAATTAGTATTTGTTCTTGTACAGTGGTAGGTATATCATCTATGTTAGTTTGTAAGCTATTTTCAATTTTCCATGCCAATGCTGCTTTTTTGATCAAATGACAAAGACCAGGATCATTTTTAAGTTTAGCACACCCGTGAACATGTGGACTGCCACGTGATTGATACTCAAATCTATACCAATGCCATTCTGCGTGTAGTGTTTCGTATAGCCAATATTTTACAAAATCTGAGACTCTGTTTGTGAAGTACCAATCTGTGATATGGGGATTGTTGATGACAGCTTTTATTCTCATTGGATGTGTTGGTTTATCAGTGTCATGTGGTAGTAATGCATGCAATTCTGGCCAATATGTATCAGCAGATGAAACTGTCCAAAAGAATGTTGGTGCACCTTTATTTTGTACCAATGCTTTCAGTTCTAATGAACGTTGATACCAGTATTGTTTGGTGCCCTGTAATTTGCTAACATATCTCTGTAAGCGTGACATCAACTGTTCTGAGTTCATTTTGCCAACCATGTCTCTCAATTGTTGCACAGTTAGAGTTGCATCAGCAGGGTTTTGTTTTAGGTATACATTAGCTTGTGTCAGCAAGTGATGTCGTTGTTTCATGTTCAGTGCCCAATATGGGAATCTAGGATGTGATGCAAATCGCCATACAGCTTTGTTGTTCACTATTTCAGCAAATCGTATCAAATGTTTTAAAAATTCTGTATATGTTACATCATGTTGACGATTTTTTGTAGTTGGATCTCCTGTTCCGTATGGAAATAATGCTGGGAAAGCCATGGTTGCAAGGCCTTCAGTTTGGAATTCACTGATTGGTGTTTGCGATAATGGAGGCCATTGTAATGGGGAGTTTTTATTATTGATTATATTTCTTATTGATTCTATCTCATTTTGTTTATGATGTGGTATTGATATAAAAGATGTATAGTTATGTTCTGACAAATCTTGGTTGTCATCATTATTTAATCTCATATCAATTTCATCCTTGTCATATGTATTATCAATGTTATTATTGTCATTGGTTTCTGTCATAGTATTAGTTTGTTCACTTTCATTACAATTGATGTCATGCTGGGATTCAACAGTGTTGGTTTGTAATACTGTTGGACTAACTGCATTGTTAATCTGAAATATCTCTTCTGGTACACCATTCTCAGGTAATTGCTGTATGTTGATATGATCAATAACAATAGATTTGTAGAAAGGATTGTTTTTTTGTAACCAAATTAGTGCATTAAGAATCTTGTCTCTGCGTACTGTAAAATCTGCATAGGTATCATTGGTACCAGATCGTCTTAGTACAAGTATGGGTAAATTATTTATGTTTGGTGGTAGTTTATCAAGTAGTGATTGCACATCTTGTGATAAGTTTAATACATGACCTTTATATCCACGTTGACCACCTTGCTTTTTGTAAATGTACATAATGGGTGATGCTCGGGCTATCAACATTTCTTCAATTTGTGTTAAGTCTTGTAAACATTCTGGTACTGAACCAGGGTTCATATTGTTTGCTTGGGAGTACTTTTTTGGAGTACTTTTGTCACAGGTACATCTTTTGCATTCATACATGTGTTTGCATGTTTTGTAACGTGATGGCCACATTTCATGACAAGTTGTGCAAAGGGATTGTTTCCACTGAACTTGTTGGTTATGGAAGTTATTCATTGTGTTTGCATGACTTTGACTGTGTTCGCTTGTGCATGATGCATTGTTGCATGATTCTTTTTGCAATTGTTGCGAGACAGTACTCTCACATTGCATTGACACTTCATCATGAGATGTATTGTCAGATGTGTTTGAATGGACCATAGGTAATGTCTGTGTTTGCATTTCTTTTTGTGTTTGAATTGGTTTTGTCTGTGTCACACATCGTGTCACAGTGCATGATTGTAATTGATTGTGATGATTAGTTTGCAATGTATTGTTTTGATTTGAGTTTTGCAATATTTGATAATTGTTTGATTCTTCTTGCATAGGTTCCATAGAGTGGGAATCTTCCACCTATTTGAAAAAGAATGAGAATTTTATTTCCTCAATGATAGTAAAACATGTGTTATGCTCTCATCTGTATAGATTATCATATATTAATAAACTTACACTGTCAACTTCCATTTCTTGAGGGAAATGTGCATAAGAATGTTCTTGCAAGACGTGCCTCTGTTTTTTACATTTTGTTGAAATAGTTGCAACTGGTTGTGACAATTGTACATGTAACTTAGCGAAGTTCATATTTCTAAGTTTCCTTTTACGGGTATAAGTACTAGTAGAAGCCACATGGGAACAATTATTACAATACCAGTCGAAATATTTAACTTTTGTTAAGGTGTGGTACGTATCTTCAGACATATTTATACATTTAATGTGATACCAAGAGCTGCAGCCGTCGCATAACACTGCAAAGTGCTTAGCAATTACAATCATCTTACAAGCTGGACAAAAATGTTTAGGACCTGGATTCAATTCAACATCACCACAGAGTATTAGCATAGTATAAACCATTGTCATATAACATTTTTTGGAAGATTTTGCAAATACACATGAAGAATTTGATCGCTTTCTACGTCGTTCTAAGTACCTACGCGAGTTATACCGAGTACCATTGCGTTGATCGTTGAAAACTGTTTTCCGATTATTTCCACCATATGATGCAAAAAGCCCTCTGGGCTGATGTCTTTTCACATGGAAATCACTAGTTTCCACAAAGAGGAAAATTTCCCACAAGATGAGAAAGACCACAACGGAAAAACGTGGAGTCGCCATCTTCTACTACGCAGCAAGGGCTATGACGTCATGTACAAATGTCTGCCAAGATGGACGTCACCATGGCTGACCAATTCGAGCTCCCGAACGACGAATTGACGAACCCCCTTTCGGCGCAATGAGGAATCGAAATTCTGTACGTAAAAACTTTGACAGCCTTCCTGATGATCGTTTTAAGCTTACCGACGGCGCCTCACCCGGAACACCCGGCCCCTGAGTCAAAGAAACGTGAGTGTCATTCTTGTCCCTATCTCGGCAACTGCTGCCGATCTCGACGAAAGTCTTCCACCTCCGTCTGTGACGCGTCCGTGCCCCCTTCCGACGGGAGGGACGGATCGCGACCAGCCGGTTGTGAACTCGTGGAATTTGCGCACAAAGAAAGTGCAAATGGGCCATAAATCCGCGAGTGTCCCGACGAAAAGCAATTAGATGCGTGGGCGACCAACTTTCGACTCGCTATGGACCGGAAACAATTAACCTCGCTAACGCTCGGTAATAATATGTATGTAGATATATAATATTATATCTACAGACAAAATACATGTTGTCATATACGTATTAGTCATATGCATGTCGTAATTATAATTGTAGAGATCCAAACTTGAACCAATTTCTGATAGGACCTCATTATCTTGTGCCAATCTTATGACCTCATTGCGTAGCTGTACCTTTAGGGGTTCCATTCACCTGCCATTACTGTATATTAATCAACGGATAAAGTACTGTTGATTACAGAACAATCTCGTATCACCAAATACATTATTAAACCTATCTATAAGTCTACATCTGACCTAAACAATTACAGGGGCATTCTCTAACTAAACATGTTGGGTAAAATTATCAATATCTCAAATAAAGATTGTATAAAGCTTTGATAGCATCCCACATCATAATTCGTGGCACAGACTACAAGAATTAGGGATTAATCACAAGATAACCAGAATCCTACACTCAGTGTATGCCAAAAGCAGAGCTAGAGTATTGACCAACAACATGCCACCTTTGCGATTCAGGAACAAAGTACAATATGTTTAATGTTTGTAGATGAAATTGTCCTTTTGGCAAATACACTGAACATGCTGCAGGCAAAGTATAGTAGGTAAGTGGAAGAAAGTCCTTATATCCTAATGTTTACTCAACATGTACTGGTGAAGATTCCATGCCCATTTCAGTTTCATGTTGGAAGGTGGGATGTTGATGGCAGAGGAGAACACATCTAAGATACACACACATAATATCATACATATGTATACACAACACACACACACACACACACACACACACACACACACACACACACACACACACACACACACACACACACACACACACACACACACACACAAACACACACAACACACACACACACACACACACACACACACACACAAAAAAAAAAAAAAAAAAACAAACATACACACACATACAAAAAATACACACACACATACACAAACACACGGGTGCCAGCACACATGTAAACATATACACACAGCTAATTTTCACAGTATCTAACGGAACTAATACCATGCACAATAGGTAGATTTGCTTGTTCGTACTGAACATATAACATGCAATAATCTCATATATGTATCCTGTTCGGATGTGCTGCAGCAGATATAAGGTGTTTGTCTAATTAGTTAACACTTAATCTGCTGCAGTATGCCTAGGCAGGATACAACTCAAATAAAATGCCTTGGTATAGACAATTTATACACCTTGTCTCATATACAATAGCATACGAAATAGAAAGTGCTTACCAATTTCCCACCTGGTTCTCAATCAATTGATCTTAACAATGTGAACCTGTCTGAAGACCTATGCTGCACCACATATCAGGGCAATCTCGTCTTTGATCCACATAATACCAATCACCCAAAAACCAGGATCCAAATCCCCTTCACTGACTCTCAGACTGTCAGACTGTAACTTCCACAATAATCACCATTACTACTTCATTGATTTCACCATAATGAAAATTACCTTGTCTAGCATGAAGCCTGACATGATGCACCTAGTAGTACAGTACATCTTATGTTTCAATTGTAGCAAGCAGGGATTTTGTCAGAGTGGTAACTTTCTTTTGAGAGTGTATGTATTTGCTAAAAGGGTACATACTGAGTAAGTTGTACTGCACTCTCTGTGTAGGTGAATAAGCACACAGAAAGTATAATACATACCACATTTAGGAGTAAACAATGCCCTTCAGTACAGATCAACCCACTTTGGGAGTCATCTGACCATAGGACATTTCCAAGTCCCAAATTTCAAACTACAACATAGGGCATTTGTATTAGATACCGCCCATGATATCCAAGAAAAGGAAAAGAATTGTACTTTGTGGATCTTGAGGCTTTTGCATCAAATACACTGTGGAGATGAAAAGCCCATAACTTTTTAACATGTATGTACAGTACAGAGAGTGGGAATAGGTACAGTAATAATAGTGAAACCAAACTACGGGGACAACTAGCAGGTGGAGTGTTTATCCGCACTTGGGGAATTCAAGGGTAAAAGTCAACTTCCAACAAGCTAAGAGTAAATAGTAGTAGCATATGGAACCTTCCCCACCCCACCCCATGGTCATCTGTGTACCTAATCAAAGGGTGTAGTTTCCACAAGAAGACTGCAAATCACATCACAACCAGTACGCAACAGGATGTGGGGATGTGAACTTCCTTTATGTGATGGCTGAGTGGTTTCTCCATTAAGTTAGCATAAACAGAACATGTAAGGCTTGATGACTAGCAATGGCATCCGTATGGATTGGAAATCTCATTAAACTTTCACACAGTCAAACACGAGCTGTCTATGAAGGACTGTACTTGCAAGAGAGTTGCACCATACCCCTAAACATGACAGTATGTAGTCCTTGTGCCCTTGTTCCCATATGTCACTTCTGCTGGATTTAGCTATGATGTAATCTGTTGCACGTACAGGGATTATCTATAATACAAATTATTTCAAAATAAAATTAAAGCCTGCCCGAAAGGAAAGAATCGCACTCCACAAATCAAAATTGTAGATGTCGAGTATTTAATTTCACCAAATACACACAGAGATGAAATATATCCATAATTCTCTAACATGTACGTACAGTACAGAGAGTGGAACTTGAGTGGAGGGGGTGGGTATTACGTAACCCCACAATCAAGGTTCAGGGTTCATCAGGGCGGAGAGAATGATTGCAAGTGTCAAAGAGTGAACCATATACTGACGTGAGATTGTAGCATGTCTGAATCACACTCTATATCAGTACTGTAGATGCTGAGTGTTTTGTACCAAATACAGTAGAGATATTATATGCCTCCAATTCTCTAACATGTACATATTGTACAGAGAGTGATAATAGGTACAGTGATATATTGAAACCAAGCCACAAGGATAACTTGAAGAACGATAAAAAACTATAACACTCTGTACTGGTAATGTTTAGGCGGGGTTATGGTAGGAGGGCACAATGTTCATCTGTAGAATGGAGATGGGGTTATCATCCTCACTAGAGGACTTCAAAGGTAACAGTCCACTTTAAAAAACAGCTAAGAGTACAAAGTGGAAATATACAAAGTTTCCCTGTACTCCACCCCCATCTATGGGGATAATCTGATGAGGGAGTTTGCCCCATAAGTCTTCTGGGCATCCCAGCCAGCACACAACAGGATACTTGTGGGAATGTACATTTCCTGTATGTAGGGTTGAGTGGTTTCTCCAATAACCTAGCATAAACAGAAGATGTAAGGCTTAGCAAAGACTGGCAATGGCATTCATATGCATTGAAAGTTCTATAGCAGTACAGTACTTACTCAAACACTTTCCTTATACAGTTTCAGACACAGTATAATAGTTTGTATAGACGTTTAATGAAAGATTTTCACACGATCCAATCTCAAAAACAGTCAAAATTATAACTATTATCATCATAATTATAGTAGTACAATAAATTAATTACATTTGCAAGTACAAAACCTGCCATTATACACTGTACATAGACTTCACATGTTAGTATTATACATACACGTAATGTTAACATTGCAGACTCTATGTAACAGATAAGCAAATTAAGGAAATACATACACTTCAACCATGCAGACTATACAATAAAGACTCAATATTATCACCATATTAAAGATTATATGTCATGTACATACATAATACTCAATACTAGGACTAAATAAGAAAATTCTCAACAACTATGTACTGCACATAAAGTGTGCAAATCAGGGTATGAACAAACAAGACATTCACCAGTAAGGTTTGATCACTCTTCATGGTCAACACATACAGTGAATTCTCGTTAATCTGCCACTGCTGTACCCACCAAATCTTTAAACCCACCACAATTTCCCAATACCAATATAATGTACATACAAGTACGTACCAATGGATATCCAGTTAATCCATCAAATGCGTTAATCCACAATATTCTTCGACAACGAATTGCACAGATTAACAAGACTTCACTGTATGTGTATGCATATGTGTCTATTTGACTAAAACACTATTTATAAACTTAAATTTATATCATCTTGTACATACGTATGTAAATTATAACAATATAGTCTATCAGAGTTACTAGATATGGAGTGAACCAGTTCAGAGCTTAGGGTAGGAACACTAACTGTTTACTTGTATGATCTGGGAAGACAGAGGAAATGCTCCCCTCCACTCCCTTTCCTCACAACAACACCTTGCATACACTGCACTGTGTGATGGTACTACAATACTAGTAGGATTTTACTCTGGGACTTGCATATGTTTGGGGGAGGGGGAGTGGCTCACTACAAACTATGATGGTGATCAACTTTACATCAATTCTACTTTGTCAAAGGTATCTTTTTTGGAGGGAATGGGGAACATATCCCAAATTTCCCCCTAAGTAAACCCTCCTTGAGTATGTACGTCCTGTTTGTTATGGTTGTACAATCAAAAGATTGTACAAAAATCCCTCAATCTCCATTTTACTGATTACATCATATCCTGTGAGATGACCACAGAAACCATATGTTTAGCTGTCAGAGCTTACTATAAAAGGAGCAACAAAAGGGCAGTTGTCATCAGCAGCAAAAGAAAAACTATTGAAATTTGAAGAATAAGTGGCTTTCCTTACTAAATTCTACAGAGATGGATCCAGTTGTTAAGAAGTGAGTACAACTTTTATGTAACATATGTATTATGAATACAGCTGGTAGGGTATCATTATGTACCAAAGTTATTATTGCTGTCTGAATAGTGTGAGGAAACTGGTGCTAATTGTATGCTTTTACTTTCAACAGATCAACTCAGGAACCTGCATGCAGCATCCAGATGAATACCAACCCAACAATGTCTGGTGTAACTCCTAGAAGCTGCGTCATATTGTGAACGACTTTTTTTACAAACAGACCCTGAAACTAACTGTCAACGCAGAACAAAACATACTGACAACATTTTGCCGATTTTGTGTGTCCTATGTCCTCGTCTATTCCTTAATTTATTCCTAACTTTCATGTATTTATATTCCTATTTTTACAATGATGGTTTGAACGATGTGAATATTATACCAGTGTGTGATAAAAACAAGCATGTGATACTCCGTTACATACGATTGATCCTATCTCGGGCGGCAAATTGTGAGGAAATAAATTTTATATTTATTATAAAAAATACATGGAATTTCCGAGGGAAAGTTGTAGGGGTAGTATGTTAGATCTAGCGGGGTAAGCATGGATATGCGTCAGTGATAAAGCGATGCAGCTGGTGCAGGCCCTATCAATGTTATTTTCTGACTCAATTTGTCGACAGCTATATCGACTTCGATCCAGCAGTAAACAGCACAACCAAAGAGATCTAGATACATAATAAAGTACAGAATTATTTACTTGGCGAGATCTTCGTAGCACGTTGTGCCGTTCTGTCATGCTAGAGCGTCCAGAAAATCCAAAGATCCGATGGAACAATCAGAAATAGACCACTACTAAGTCCCACGCCGAGAGGCATTGTGCAACACACCCTGAGTTCTTCCGATCGCGTGTCGTCCGCGTAACAACTACGTTTGGATAGTCTAGCTAGCTAGACTAACGTTTGGCCTGTGGAAATGTCTATAAAAACTGTTTGAACGGCTCCTATATAAACACACAACATATCACCTTTCATTGAATTTCCAGATCTTAAAGTAGATAAAATGCATGTATGTAGATATATATAGCTACAGATAAAATACATGTTGTCATATAATAGTCATATGCATGTTGTTATTATAATTGTAGAGATCAAAACTTGAACCAATTTTCGATAGGAACTCCTTATCTCATTCCAATCTTATGACCATATTGCTTGAATGACTGCACCTTTAGGGGGTTCCATTCACCTGCCATACCTTATATTAATCAACGGATAAAGTACTGTTGATTACAGAACAATCTCATATCACCGAATCCATTGTTAAACCTATCTATAAGTCTGGTTCTACATCTGACCTAAACAATTACAGGGGCATTCTCTAACTAAACATGTTGGGTAAAATTATCAATTTCTCAAATAAAGATTTTACAAAGCTTTGATAGCATCCCACATCATAATTCGTGGCTCAGACTACAAGAATTAGGGATTAATCACAAGATAACCAGAATCCTACACTCAGTGTATGCCAAAAGCAGAGCTAGAGTATTGACCAACAACATGCCACCTTTGTGATTCAGGAACAAAGTACAATCTGTTTAATGTTTGTAGATGAAATTGTCCTTTTGGCAAATACTCTGGACATGCTGCAGGCTCAACTCAACTCTGCCCAATCATTTTTGTACTCTGAGCAGTCTGAAAGTCAATACCATCAAACAAAAATCAGAAAGGATAGGAAGCTAAGTGACAAACACATAACTTTGAGATACCATCAGTGTTGACATGTAAATGTATAGTAGGTAAGTGGAAGAATGTCCTTATATCCTAATGTTTACTCAACATGTACTGGTGGAGATTCCATGCCCATTTCAGTTTCATGTTGGAAGGTGGGACGTTGATGGCAGAGGAGAACACATCTAAGATACACACACAATATTATACATAATATTATGTATACACAACACAACACACACACACACACACACACACACACACACACACACACACACACACACACACACATACAACACACACACGCAGACACACACACAAACACACACACACACACGTACACACACAAACACACACATACACACACACGCATACACACACACACACAAACACACGCATACATACACACACAAAAATACACACACACACACACACACACAAACACACGGGTGCCAGCACACATATAAACATATACACAGCTAATTTTCACAGTATCTAACGAAACTAATACCATGCACAATAGGTAGATTTGCTTGTTTGTCCTGAACATGTAACATGCAATATTCTCATATATCCCGTTTGGATGTGCTGCAGCAGATATAAGGTGTTTGTTTGATTAGCTAACACTTAATCTGCTGCAGTATGCCTAGGCAGGATACAACTTAAATATTATGTCCTGGTATAGACAATTTATACACCTTGTCTCATATATAATAGCATGTGAAATAGAAAGTACTTACCAATTTCCCACCTGGTTCTCAATCGATTAATCTTAACAATGTGAACCTGTCTGGAGACCTGTGCTGCACCACACATCGTGGCACTCTCCTCTTTGATCCGCATAATATCAATCATCCAAAACCAGGATCCAAATCCCCTTCACTGACTCTCAGACTGTCAGACTGTAACTTCCACAATAATCACCATTACCACTTTATTGATTTCACCATAATGAAAATTACCTTGTCTAGCATGAAGCCTGACAAGATGCACCTAGTAGTACAGTACATCTTATGTTTCAATTGTAGCAAGCAGGGATTTTGTTAGAGTGGTAACTTTCTTTGAGAGTGTATGCATATGCTAAAAGGGTACTTACTGAGTAAGTTGTACTGCACTCTCTGTGTAGGTGAATAAGCACACAGAAAGTATAATACATACCACGTTTAGGAGCAAACAATACCCTTCAGTACAGATCAACCCACTTTGGAGGTCATCTTACCACAGGACATTTCCAAGTCCCAAATTTCAAACTACAGCATAGGGCATTTATATTAGATACCACCCATGATATCCAAGAAAAGGAAAAGAATTGTACTTTGTGGATCTTGAGTATTTTGCACCAAATACACTGTGGAGATGAAAAGCCCATAACTTTCTAACATGTATGTACAGTACAGAGTGTGGAAATAGGTACAGTAATAATAGTGAAACCAAACTACAGGAATAACTAGCAGGTGGAGTGTTTATCCTCACTTGGGGAATTCAAGGGTAAAAGTCAACTTCCAACCAGCTACGAGTAAATAGTAGTAGCATATGGAACCTCCCCCCACCCCACCCCATGTTCATCTGTGTACCTAATCAAAGGGTGTAGTTTCCACAAGAAGACTGCAAATCACACCCAAACCAGTACATAACAGGAAGTGGAGGCGTGAACTTCCTTTATGAGATGGTTGAGTGGTTTCTCCATTAAGTTAGCAAAAACAGAACATGTAAGGCTTAATGACTAGCAATGGCATCCGTATGGATTGGAAATCTCATTAAAATTTCACACAGTCAAACACGAGCTGTCTATGAAGGACTGTACTTGCAAAAGAGTTGCACCATACCGCTAAACGTGACAGTATGCAGTCCTATACGAAAGCTAAGTGGAATTCAGCCTGCTGGGAGAGAAAGGAGAAAAGTGAAAACCCGGCAACTGCGGGACTCGAACCCAGGGTGTCTAACTAAAGCCACCATAAAGAGAGTTACACCATACCGCTAAATGTGACAGCATGTGGTCCTTGTGCCCTTGTTCCCATATGTCACTTCTGCTGGATTTAGCTATGATACAATCCGTTGCACATACAGGGAGTACCTATATACTTATTATTCCAACATGAGACTGAAGCATGCCTGAAGGAAAAGGTTCACACTTCACAATTCAGCATTGTAGATCTTAAGTATTTTGCTGAGAGTGTTTCAATGACATACATTTATGTGTTCACAGTTGTGCCTGACAATTAACCCCGATATCATCATGGGTATTGAGTTTACCTTTGCAAATCATACATTACCACAAGTATATAAGTACAGTGATATGCAGTACAAATCGCTATCAAGTACCTTCAATAATGGCAGATCAAATCTGTACATGTTTTCAGAGATACGTGAGTACTGGTTGACATTATGTACATGAGGTATGTATGTACGTACCAAGTGAAGTGTACGCATATGTACTATGTACTAGGGAGGATTTCATGTCCATTTCAGTTTCATGTTGGGAGGTGGGATTATATTACAAGATCAGAACACCTCTAAATACGTACTGGTTACTACACATTCTATGTGCTGTATTGCGTTTACTGCTCAAGACTTAAGTGTGTGAAGCACCCGAGGGCGAGTGCAGTGAATGGAGCAAGGTGGCAAGGAGGGTGTGTAGTGAGTGGCTTATCGCAAATAACTGCCAAGAAAGTACGTTTGAATTAATATACTATTTCTCCCCTCGCTTCAATAATTTCAGTAATTTTGATTCTCTTCCTATAAAATGGGCTAGGATAGGCATTTGCAGCCTTCCAGCATTATGAAGTAAGCGTAAGCGATTTGATTCCGATGTGGAGGATGATGATTTCCAAGAACCAAGTATGGTAACCACACAAAACATGCTATATCCTGGTCACATAACAGAAGACTTACTTGGTGTATTCTGTTCATCATCCCCAACAGTATTGGTATGGGTTGAAGCCAATTCCCTCTGTCATCTAATTGGTTTAACAAGGTCACTCACTCACTTATCGTATTATTCGGGAAAGTTTCAATAATGTATGTAGTGTTTGAGCTCTTAGGTATGCAGACCTTAGTTCATTTCAACTTCAGTCATTAATGTTCAACCAATATTAATGTAATATTACAGTATCATCTGTACGTTTTCACGTACTACAATAGCTATTTCATATATAAAACTCAAGAAATGATGACAGAATCTTCCGAATTTGAAATTCTGTCGCACATAAGTTGACAGAAAAGCAATTACGATATAATCACTAATAGCCAAGCAAAAATCCTTTGATTAACACTGTAGAGGAGTTGAAAGGTATCATTGCAGACACTTGCTTGGATGTAATTTGAGTGGAGGGGGTGGGTATTACGTAACCCCACAATTAAGGTTCAGGGTTCATCAGGGCGGAGAGAATGATTGCAAGTGTTATAGAGTGAACCATATACTGACGTGAGATTGTAGCATGTCTAAATCACACTCTATATCAGTACTGTAGATGCTGAGTGTTTTGCACCAAATACAGTAGAGATATTATATGCCTCCTCTGACATGTACATATTGTACAGAGAGTGATAATAGGTACAGTAATGATATACGTAACAAAACCAAGCCACAAGGATAACTGGAAGAACCATACAAAACTACAACACTCTGTACTGGTAATGTTTAGGTGGGGTTATGGTAGGAGGGGCACAATGTTCATCTGTAGAATGGAGATGGGGTTATCATCCTCACTAGAGGACTTCAAAGGTAACAGTCCACTTTCAAAAACAGCTAAGAGTACCAAGTGGAAATATACAAAGTTTCCCCCCCACTCCACCCCCATCTATGGGGATAATCTGAGGGGGGAGTTCGCCCCATAAGTCTTCTGGGCATCCCAGCCAGCACACAACAGGATACTTGTGGGAATGTACATTTCCTGTATGTAGGGTTGAGTGGTTTCTCCATTAACCTAGCATAAACAGAAGATGTAAGGCTTAGCAATGACTGGCAATGTCATTCATATGCATTGAAAGTTCTATAGCAGTACAGTACTTACTCAAACACTTTCCTTATACAGTTTCAGACACAGTATAATAGTTTGTATAGATGTTTAATGAAAGATTTTCACACAATCCAATCTCAAAAACAGTCAAAATTATAACTATTATCATCATAATTATAGTAGTACAATAAGTTAATTACATTTGCAAGTACAAAACCTACCATTATACACTGTACATGGACTTTTCATGTTAGTGCTATACGTACAAGTAACATTAACATTGCAGACTCTATGTAACAGATAAGCGAATTAAGGAAATACATACACTTCAACCATGCAGACTATACAATAAAGACTCAATATTATCACCATATTAAAGATTATACGCCATGTACATACATAATACTCAATACTAGGACTAGATAATAAAATTCTCAACAACTATGTACCACACATAAAGTGTGCAAATCAGGGTATGAACAAACAAGACATTCACCAGTAAGGTTGATCACTCTACATGGTCAACACTTAAAGTGAATCACTGCTTTATCCGCCAAATCTTTAAACCCACCACAATTTCCCAATACCAATATAATGTACAAGTACGTACGTACCAATGGATATCCAGTTAATCCATCAAATGCGTTAATCCACAATATTCTTTGACAACGAATTGCACAGATTAACAAGACTTCACTGTATGTGTATGCATATGTGTCTATTTGACTAAAACACTATTTATAAACCTAAACTTATATCATCTTGTACATACGTATGTAAATTATAACAATACAATTACAATACAGACTATCAGAGTTACTAGATATGGAGTGAACCAGTTCAGGGCTTAGGGTATGTCCACTAACTGTTTACTTGTATGATCTGGGAAGACAGAGGAAATGCTCCCCTCCACTCCCTCAGCTCACAACAACACCTTGCATACACTGCACTGTGTGATGGTACTACAATACTAGTAGGATTTTACTCTGAGACTTGCACTATGTGCACTATGCATTCACTTTACATCAATTCTACTTTGTCAAAGGTATCTTTTGGAGGGAATGGGGAATATACCCCAAATTTCCCCCTAAGCAAACCCTCCTTGAGTATGTATGTCCTGTTTGTTATGGTTGTACAATCAAAAGATTGTACAAAAATCCCTCAATCTCCATTTTACTGATTACATCATATCCTGTGAGATGACCACAGAAACCATATGTTTAGCTGTCAGAGCTTACTATAAAAGGAGCAACAAAAGGGCAGTTGTCATCAGCAGCAAAAGAAAAATTATTGAAATTTGAAGAATAAGTGGCTTTCCTTACTAAATTCTACAAAGATGGATCCAGTTGTTAAGAAGTGAGTACAACTTTTATGTAGCAATGAATACAGCTGGTAGGGAGGTCAATAGTGGGTATCAATGTGCATGGAAATTTTCACCCTGCTGAGATTAATAACACGCATCGTTATGTACCAAAGTTATTATTGCTGTCTGAACAGTGTGAGGAAACTGGTGCTAATTGTATGCTTTTACTTTCAACAGATCAACTCAGGAACCTGCATGCAGCATCCAGATGAATACCAACCCAACAATGTCTGGTGTAACTCCTAGAAGCTGCGTCATATTGTGAACGACTTTTTTACAAACAGACCCTGAAACTAACTGTCAACGCAGAACAAAACATACTGACAACATTTTGCCGATTTTGTGTGTCCTATGTCCTTGTCTATTAATTTATTCCTAACTTTCATGTATTTATATTCCTTTTTTACAATGATGGTTTGAACGATGTGAATATTATACCATACTCCGTTACATACTATTGATCCTATATCGGGCGGCAAATTGTGAGGAAACAAATTTTATCATTATTATACAAAGCATGGAATTTCCGAGGGAAAGTTGTAGGGGTAAGTATGTTAGATCTAGCGGGGTAAGCATGGATATGCGTCAGTGATAAAGCGATGCAGCTGGTGTAGGCCCAATCAATGTTATCAATTTGTCGACAGCTATATCGACTTCGATCCAGCACTAAACACAGCACAACCAAAGAGACCTACATACATAATAAAGTACAGAATTATTTACTTGGCGAGATCTTCGTAGCACGTTGTGCCGTTCTGTCATGCTAGAGCGTCCAGAAAATCCAAAGATCCGATGGAACAATCAGAAATAGATCACTACTAAGTCCCACGCCGAGAGGCATTGTGCAACACACCCTGAGTTCTTCCGATCGCGTGTCGTCCGCGTAACAACTACGTTTGGATAGTCTAGCTAGCTAGCTAGACTAACGTTTGGCCTGCGGAAATGTCTATAAAAACTGTACGAACGTGTTCACTAGGTACAGGGGAGTTCGATATAACAGGATCCTAAACACACAACACATCAGCTTCCATTGAATTTCCAGATCTTAAAGTAGATAAAATATAATATGTATGTAGATATATAATATTATATCTACAGACAAAATACATGTTGTCATATACGTATTAGTCATATGCATGTCGTAATTATAATTGTAGAGATCCAAACTTGAACCAATTTCTGATAGGACCTCATTATCTTGTGCCAATCTTATGACCTCATTGCGTAGCTGTACCTTTAGGGGTTCCATTCACCTGCCATTACTGTATATTAATCAACGGATAAAGTACTGTTGATTACAGAACAATCTCGTATCACCAAATACATTATTAAACCTATCTATAAGTCTACATCTGACCTAAACAATTACAGGGGCATTCTCTAACTAAACATGTTGGGTAAAATTATCAATATCTCAAATAAAGATTTTATAAAGCTTTGATAGCATCCCACATCATAATTCGTGGCACAGACTACAAGAATTAGGGATTAATCACAAGATAACCAGAATCCTACACTCAATGTATGCCAAAAGCAGAGCTAGAGTATTGACCAACAACATGCCACCTTTGTGATTCAGGAACAAAGTACAATCTGTTTAATGTTTGTAGATGAAATTGTCCTTTTGGCAAATACACTGAACATGCTGCAGGCAAAGTATAGTAGGTAAGTGGAAGAAAGTCCTTATATCCTAATGTTTACTCAACATGTACTGGTGAAGATTCCATGCCCATTTCAGTTTCATGTTGGAAGGTGGGATGTTGATGGCAGAGGAGAACACATCTAAGATACACACACATAATATCATACATATGTATACACAACACACACACACACACATAATATCATACATATGTATACACAACACACACACACACACACACACAAACACACACAACACACACACACACACACACACACACACACACACACACAAAAAAAAAAAAAAAAAAAACATACACACACATACAAAAAATACACACACACATACACAAACACACGGGTGCCAGCACACATGTAAACATATACACACAGCTAATTTTCACAGTATCTAACGGAACTAATACCATGCACAATAGGTAGATTTGCTTGTTCGTACTGAACATATAACATGCAATAATCTCATATATGTATCCTGTTCGGATGTGCTGCAGCAGATATAAGGTGTTTGTCTAATTAGTTAACACTTAATCTGCTGCAGTATGCCTAGGCAGGATACAACTCAAATAAAATGCCTTGGTATAGACAATTTATACACCTTGTCTCATATACAATAGCATACGAAATAGAAAGTGCTTACCAATTTCCCACCTGGTTCTCAATCAATTGATCTTAACAATGTGAACCTGTCTGAAGACCTATGCTGCACCACATATCAGGGCAATCTCGTCTTTGATCCACATAATACCAATCACCCAAAAACCAGGATCCAAATCCCCTTCACTGACTCTCAGACTGTCAGACTGTAACTTCCACAATAATCACCATTACTACTTCATTGATTTCACCATAATGAAAATTACCTTGTCTAGCATGAAGCCTGACATGATGCACCTAGTAGTACAGTACATCTTATGTTTCAATTGTAGCAAGCAGGGATTTTGTCAGAGTGGTAACTTTCTTTTGAGAGTGTATGTATTTGCTAAAAGGGTACATACTGAGTAAGTTGTACTGCACTCTCTGTGTAGGTGAATAAGCACACAGAAAGTATAATACATACCACATTTAGGAGTAAACAATGCCCTTCAGTACAGATCAACCCACTTTGGGAGTCATCTGACCATAGGACATTTCCAAGTCCCAAATTTCAAACTACAGCATAGGGCATTTGTATTAGATACCGCCAATGATATCCAAGAAAAGGAAAAGAATTGTACTTTGTGGATCTTGAGGCTTTTGCATCAAATACACTGTGGAGATGAAAAGCCCATAACTTTTTAACATGTATGTACAGTACAGAGAGTGGGAATAGGTACAGTAATAATAGTGAAACCAAACTACGGGGACAACTAGCAGGTGGAGTGTTTATCCGCACTTGGGGAATTCAAGGGTAAAAGTCAACTTCCAACAAGCTAAGAGTAAATAGTAGTAGCATATGGAACCTTCCCCACCCCACCCCATGGTCATCTGTGTACCTAATCAAAGGGTGTAGTTTCCACAAGAAGACTGCAAATCACATCACAACCAGTACGCAACAGGATGTGGGGATGTGAACTTCCTTTATGTGATGGCTGAGTGGTTTCTCCATTAAGTTAGCATAAACAGAACATGTAAGGCTTGATGACTAGCAATGGCATCCGTATGGATTGGAAATCTCATTAAACTTTCACACAGTCAAACACGAACTGTCTATGAAGGACTGTACTTGCAAGAGAGTTGCACCATACCCCTAAACATGACAGTATGTAGTCCTTGTGCCCTTGTTCCCATATGTCACTTCTGCTGGATTTAGCTATGATGTAATCTGTTGCACGTACAGGGATTATCTATAATACAAATTATTTCAAAATAAAATTAAAGCCTGCCCGAAAGGAAAGAATCGCACTCCACAAATCAAAATTGTAGATGTCGAGTATTTAATTTCACCAAATACACACAGAGATGAAATATATCCATAATTCTCTAACATGTACGTACAGTACAGAGAGTGGAACTTGAGTGGAGGGGGTGGGTATTACGTAACCCCACAATCAAGGTTCAGGGTTCATCAGGGCGGAGAGAATGATTGCAAGTGTCAAAGAGTGAACCATATACTGACGTGAGATTGTAGCATGTCTGAATCACACTCTATATCAGTACTGTAGATGCTGAGTGTTTTGTACCAAATACAGTAGAGATATTATATGCCTCCAATTCTCTAACATGTACATATTGTACAGAGAGTGATAATAGGTACAGTGATATATTGAAACCAAGCCACAAGGATAACTTGAAGAACGATAAAAAACTATAACACTCTGTACTGGTAATGTTTAGGCGGGGTTATGGTAGGAGGGCACAATGTTCATCTGTAGAATGGAGATGGGGTTATCATCCTCACTAGAGGACTTCAAAGGTAACAGTCCACTTTAAAAAACAGCTAAGAGTACAAAGTGGAAATATACAAAGTTTCCCTGTACTCCACCCCCATCTATGGGGATAATCTGATGAGGGAGTTTGCCCCATAAGTCTTCTGGGCATCCCAGCCAGCACACAACAGGATACTTGTGGGAATGTACATTTCCTGTATGTAGGGTTGAGTGGTTTCTCCAATAACCTAGCATAAACAGAAGATGTAAGGCTTAGCAAAGACTGGCAATGGCATTCATATGCATTGAAAGTTCTATAGCAGTACAGTACTTACTCAAACACTTTCCTTATACAGTCTCAGACACAGTATAATAGTTTGTATAGATGTTTAATGAAAGATTTTCACACAATCCAATCTCAAAAACAGTCAAAATTATAACTATTATCATCATAATTATAGTAGTACAATAAATTAATTACATTTGCAAGTACAAAACCTGCCATTATACACTGTACATAGACTTCACATGTTAGTATTATACATACACGTAATGTTAACATTGCAGACTCTATGTAACAGATAAGCAAATTAAGGAAATACATACACTTCAACCATGCAGACTATACAATAAAGACTCAATATTATCACCATATTAAAGATTATATGTCATGTACATACATAATACTCAATACTAGGACTAAATAAGAAAATTCTCAACAACTATGTACTGCACATAAAGTGTGCAAATCAGGGTATGAACAAACAAGACATTCACCAGTAAGGTTTGATCACTCTACATGGTCAACACATACAGTGAATTCTCGTTAATCTGCCACTGCTGTACCCGCCAAATCTTTAAACCCACCACAATTTCCCAATACCAATATAATGTACATACAAGTACGTACCAATGGATATCCAGTTAATCCATCAAATGCGTTAATCCACAATATTCTTCGACAACGAATTGCACAGATTAACAAGACTTCACTGTATGTGTATGCATATGTGTCTATTTGACTAAAACACTATTTATAAACCTAAACTTATATCATCTTGTACATACGTATGTAAATTATAACAATACAGACTATCAGAGTTATGATATGGAGTGAACCAGTTCAGAGCTTAGGGTAGGAACACTAACTGTTTACTTGTATGATCTGGGAAGACAGAGGAAATGCTCCCCTCCACTCCCTTTCCTCACAACAACACCTTGCATACACTGCACTGTGTGATGGTACTACAATACTACGTAGGATTTTACTCTGGGACTTGCATATGTTTGGGGGAGGGGGAGTGGCTCACTACAAACTATTATGGTGATCAACTTTACATCAATTCTACTTTGTCAAAGGTATCCTTTTTGGAAGGAATGGGGAACATACCCCAAATTTCCCCCTAAGTAAACCCTCCTTGAGTATGTACGTCCTGTTTGCTATGGTTGTACAATCAAAAGATTGTACAAAAATCCCCCAATCTCCATTTTACTGATTACACCATATCCTGTGAGATGACCACAGAAACCATATGTTTAGCTGTCAGAGTACTATAAAAGGGGCAACAAAAGGGCAGTTGTCATCAGCAGCAAAAGAAAAATTATTGAAATTTGAAGAATAAGTGGCTTTCCTTACTAAATTCTACAGAGATGGATCCAGTTGTTAAGAAGTGAGTACAACTTTTATGTAGCATATGAATATTAAGGAGGTCAATAGTGGGTGTCAATGTGCATGGAAATTTTCACCCTGCTGAGATTAATAACACTCATCGTTATGTACCAAAGTTATTATTGCTGTCTGAACAGTGTGAGGAAACTGGTGCTAATTGTATGCTTTTACTTTCAACAGATCAACTCAGGAACCTGCATGCAGCATCCAGATGAATACCAACCCAACAATGTCTGGTGTAACTCCTAGAAGCTGCGTCATATTGTGAACGACTTTTTTACAAACAGACCCTGAAACTAACTGTCAACGCAGAACAAAACATACTGACAACATTTTGCCGATTTTGTGTGTCCTATGTCCTCGTCTATTCCTTAATTTATTCCTAACTTTCATGTATTTATATTCCTATTTTTACAATGATGGTTTGAACGATGTGAATATTATATTATACCAGTGTGTGATAAAAACAAGCATGTGATACTCCGTTACGTACGATTGATCCTATCTCGAGCGGCAAATTGTGAGGAAACTAATTTTATATTTATTATAAAAAATACATGGAATTTCCGAGGGAAAGTTGTAGGGGTAGTATGTTAGATCTAGCGGGGTAAGCATGGATATGCGTCAGTGATAAAGCGATGCAGCTGGTGTAGGCCCAATCAATGTTATCAATTTGTCGACAGCTATATCGACTTCGATCCAGCACTAAACACAGCACAACCAAAGAGATCTAGATACATAACGTTGCTGTAAGGAGAGACCTAAATACATAATAAAGTACAGAATTATTTACTTGGCGAGATCTTCGTAGCACGTTGTGCCGTTCTGTCATGCTAGAGCGTCCAGAAAATCCAAAGATCCGATGGAACAATCAGAAATAGGTCACTACTAAGCCCCACACCGAGAGGCATCAGGTATTAAATGCGTGCAAAACGCGTTAAGCCCCACCAAAATTAATACGACATTTATATATAACTATACACTGTATAATATACTAAAGTTAGCGCAAGCCCCACAATACCACAGTAGTCATTACACCAGGTATGAAAGTATTGGTGTCATGTAGTAATACAGCGCTTTATAATATTGTCTCGTTTACAGCCTCTTTTGAAAGTTTCCTTGTTGATTTTTCCTATTAGTTTAAGGTGGGTTTGAGTCTATATCATTGAATGAAGGGCTCCATTAAAGGTTATGAATCTGGATACTTAATATTCAGGCACTTATTTTATTAAACTGGCACTGCGCCTTGACCAATATTAAAAGTAACAAACATAAAATTATCGTTCCAATCCGTGGGGATTAAATCCTTTTTTTCGGGATGTATAAGCCCAGAGGTTGTAAAGAGCACCGATCTACAACCAGTAGGTACTATTTACCCTTTACACACACTAGTCCGTGGGGCTTAAATCCCTGTTTTTCGATTTTAAGCCCCACGAGCTGTTTGAAGCATTTATGTACATCTACCAATGGATGTACAGTAGGTACTATGTATCTACAACTCACTCTTTACACACACTAGTCCGTGGGGCTTAAATCTCTGATTTTCAATATTAAGCCCCACGAGCTGTTTGAAGCATTTATGTACATCTACCAATGGATGTACAGTAGATACTACAGTGTCACCCGCTTAATTTACCGCCGGTTAATAGGCCAAACCGTTTATTGTGCCACAATTTTCTGGCACGAATTCATCAGTATGGGGAAAGTATACGCGTATTGTGCCAACCGCCAAATCCGCCATCCGCCATGTTTTTTTGGTTCCATTAGTACGCGTTAGGTCAGTAACATTTATTAGGCCAAAGCTTTCCAGCGATATTCGTTTTCAAGGGAAGATGGCTAATGAGCGCAGAACAGATTCTTTGTAGCCCGAAAGCAAGAAATTTGTACACTTAAAGAAGTCAATCAGAAGTATAGCCAGGATGCGATCGCAGGGCATTTTTCACGCGAGTGTGCGCTCAAGATCGCTGGAAGAACAGTCAGCAACATTCTAGAGAGAAAATCTGAATCGGACTTCTATGGAATGTTACCAGGTGAAGGCCAAATGAGCAAGGAAGTCGATATTTATAGAAGAACCTGCGATGCGGTTTCCAACATCCATTACTGACGCGATACTTATCAAGAAGGCAAAGTAGCTTTCAGAGGGACTCAACTGCGAGGATTCTTTGCCATCAGGCGGATGGTTGAACTGTTTTAAGTTTCTAGTACTGCACTTTTATGATGACACTGTGTTTACATGCATGTTTTGGAAGTCTTTTTACTGAAGTTTATTTCTTCTGCTATATCTAATAATTATATTACATGTAGTCTATGTGAAATTAACATTGTACTGTGTAATAAGGAGGAATTGGATATTAGGCCAAAATGGATAATAGGCCAAAATTTTCCAAAACCAAATGCGGCCAATTAAGTGGGTGGCACTGTATGTATCTACAACTCACTCTTAACACACACTAGTCCGTGGGGCTTAAATCCCTTATTCTTGAATTTAAGCCCCACGAGCTGTTTGAAGCATTTATGTACATCTACCAATGGATGTACAGTAGGTACTATGTATCTACAACCCACTCTTTACACACACTAGTCCGTGGGGCTTAAATCTCTGATTTTCAATATTAAGCCCCATGAGCTGTTTGAAGCATTAATTTTATGTACATCTACCAATGGATGTACAGTAGGTACTATGTATCTACAACTCACTCTTTACACAAACTAGTCCGTGGGGCTTAAATCCCTGATTTTCGATTTTAAGCCCCACGAGCTGTTTGAAGCATTTATGTACATCTACCAATGGATGTACAGTAGGTACTATGTATCTACAACTCACTCTTTACACACACTAGTCCGTGGGGCTTAAATCCCTGATTTTCGATTTTAAGCCCCACGAGCTGTTTGAAGCATTTATGTACATCTACCAATGGATGTACAGTAGGTACTATGTATCTACAACTCACTCTTTACACACACTAGTCCGTGGGGCTTAAATCCCTTATTTTTGAATTTAAGCCCCACGGGTAGTTTGAAGCATTAATGTACATCTACCAATGGATGTACAGTAGGTACTATGTATCTACAACTCACTCTTTACACACACTAGTCCGTGGGGCTTAAATCCCTTATTTTGAATTTAAGCCCCACGGGTAGTTTGAAGCATTAATGTACATCTACCAATGGATGTACAGTAGGTACTATGTATCTACAACTCACTCTTTACACACACTAGTCCGTGGGGCTTAAATCATACGACATTATATATGGCTATGTATTACGTAATTTTCCATTGTAGCATACTCAATTGGCCATCTCGGCAAGTGAAAGGACATGCATCCTTGACGATGTCTGATGTGTGCAGCCTGCTGGCTAACAACTACATCTCTGGGGAAGTAATAGATTTTTATTCCTTGTGAGTTTATAATGTTACAGTCTAATGGTTATTAATGCAAAAAACAATTTGCATTATCTAACACTGCACCTTCACAGCTATCTCAGCGCAAAGCACCCTTCCCAGGCATTCTGCCATTTATCATACAAGGTGTGGGAGAAAATCTCCCCAAGATCTTCCTACTTCACAAAGAGCAAACCACCAGATAGTGCTCTAATCTACATGATCTCAACCCTTATGTCAACAAATCCTGTTGCTCATGAGGGTGAGGCATGTACACCACACCAGGGAGATCTAACTGGGGATGGGTTCGTTCTTCCTATATGCATTCAGTGAGTGATTACATTGTCATTGGTGATGAGTCGACGTGAATTGTACGTACATATCATTAAATTACTATTTTAACTGTTATACCACAGGAAACACTGGATTGTTGCCGTTTTAACACATGAAAGGTTTGATAATGTCAATGTGATAAAGGTCACTTTATAATCCTAATATAATTTGTTTATAATAATATTATAATCAATTGCTACAGCATACTGTTAATGGATTCTATGAGGAGTCCAGCCCGCAGT
Source organism: Chondrilla cf. caribensis (assembly GCA_964020155.1). NCBI lineage: Eukaryota > Metazoa > Porifera > Demospongiae > Chondrillida > Chondrillidae > Chondrilla > Chondrilla cf. caribensis. The sequence continues at coordinate 3,237,286 of OZ026548.1, forward strand.
CCTCCTGAAATGTTTACGCAAGTGGGTTCAATCTAATGCAATACCCTTTATATGACAGTACAAATCATACACAACTGAACATTTAATGCGGATATGTGCACGGATGGGTAAATGCATACCCGTTCTATTGATTACCCCACATCAACACTTCAAAGTGTGAAATCAAGAATGTTAATCAATGGTAATCAATAGCACTGCATAGGTGCACATATTTAACAAACATCATATCAAGTTCGCAACTCATCCACTAAACGACTGTTTCCATTTAGTGGGTACGGGAATAGGTATGCCTGTACTACACCCCTTGAAAGTTCAGTTTTGTATGACTGCAGGATACAGTGCTAAAACGTTTTATCATTTTAGGTTACACAAGGCAGGAAACTTTTCCAGTGGGACTACCCTAGTGCCTGTGAATTATGTTCAGGTGCCCATGCAACACAACACATTTGACTGTGGAATACATGCCATGAAAACAATACTGCGTTTATATGAGGTATGTATCATGTTACAATACAATTAATATGAATGTTCACAGTTTAATAATAACTTGCCATACAGACCAATCCAAAAACTGCTACAGATGTCATTGAGATGACCAGAAGCTTGACAACATCACGATCTGAGAAGTTGCATGGACAAATTTTGAGATGTGAACTTCTTCAATTAATATATGAGAATAGTACCGACAAATAGCATATTAAAAAACATTAAGTCGGAACACACAATTATTACGTATATTAGGCACCTTTTATAATTTTGTTGATTCCGATAATAGAGGAACAAACTGAGGTGTCGCATGAAATTACGGTGATTCATATAAGACAACGATGACTTGAGGTTGTTTAAATCACTGTTGGCTTGTTCTACAACCTGCGTGTTGATATGTTGGTACTGTGGATAAGTGCTGATGTTATATCCTGTACATGCTGCAGTTTAAAAAAAGATTAGCATATTATTATTGCAAATCATGCTGACATTATGTCAGCATGCACAATATACTACTAAGGTCACATACCTGTATGGTTGTCGATATGGAATCTGTCCACAACAAATTTTGTATTTTGAAATAGCCGGGGATTTCTGTTCAATGCATACTTGTGTAAATTACAAGCGTTATCGTACACAATCACCTTGGGCACTGTGAAGATAGTAGCATGAAATATAAATACACTGCATACCTTATATAAAAATCAAAAGGACATACTTTCGGGAAATCTTGTCTGAAAAATAGTAAATTAAAGGTACATTCGGTGATTCACACTGCAACATTACTTCAAATCCATAACATATTCCTGTATTTAAGTTCAAGTTTTCACATTTAATGTGATTCAGAAGGTAATCTTGAATACACTCACCATGTGGACAGAATATTGTGAATATTCCTGGCAAAAGGGATGGATGGCTAGAGGAGGACTTGTTACAACGCATTGGCATTGATGCCAGCTTTTTATCAGCCAAATAGTGTCCTCGATCTCTGATGGGGGGCAAGCTGGGGAAAAAAGACTCACTTCTTTCTTCCTTACAGGCACTCTGTATATATGGAGGTTGTCCACTGAATGGTCTTAGTGCGTAGTCTGCAAGGAGGCCAATCAATTGACGGATTTCCTCGCTCAGGGAGACAGAACAAACAAGATTAAAAAGGCATGGGCTTCCTTCCTGTAGGATTTTCAACTTCTCTGGATTATCCCGAACATTGCTCCCTTTACAAATGCTCAACAACACCTGCCTCATCTCCATTGAAGGACGAATCCAAGCACATACCGCAGAAGGTGAAGAAATGGCTGCAATAAACTCTTGTAACTCAGAAGGAGGGTATTTCTCGTCAGCATACTGACTAATGAAAGTATGAAGAGATTGGCAAAAGGTAGAAGACATAAGCAAGTTTGTAAATTCGGTAGAGCTCAAGGGACGAGAAGGGGTTGCCTTGGACAATTTGGCCACTAATTTCCGAAGTGACGGATCACTTATGAATACCCTTTCACTGTACCTAGTAAAAATAGAAAGAAAGCCAAGTACATTCAGCCATCACTCCCTAGTTATAAATCACTGCCAGACGAGGTGTGCACTATCATCAATATACTGCACCTCAATCATTCCACTACCACAGATATTATCGTAATATTGCTGCACAATGTAACTGTAACAATTATCGCATGAAACAATTAATGAAATGACTCATCTTCCACACTTCAACTCCTCCTGATCATGGCAGTCTACATTCATCAATGACTGCAGTGATTCACAGAAATGATGCCGGTATGCCAATGTGGTAGCATCACACAAAACTATTTGAGGACACGATAAACATTGAGGATTGGAACAAACAAACCCTTTCATTACATCAATATCTAAATTATCGATATAATGATACCATGAGGAACGAAAGTGGTTGTATGACACAATCTCCTCAAACTCTGGAGGCAACGTGGAATATTTCCTAGCATGACGATCCTTCAACACCAGAAAGTAGCGATACAAAGGGCATCTACATTGATACAAAGCAAAAGAATGTGCATGACATTATGTGAAATCTACAAATGACACTAAATTCTATTTCACTGCAAACCTACCATGAACAAAATGCAAAAAATAGTCATAGACTACAAAATGGGTGATAAGGAATGATCCCATATTCAAAACTCCTTGAGATCCACCATCAAATGGCACTCTGCCCTGACAACTACTGCAAACTAGATCATACACTGTAGAATGCACAAACATAGCAAGTGTAAGCAAATTGAGTCCAACTCCATTAGTGCATATTATGGTACAGTCTTGTACCTTCATGCAATCAGTCACATATGATAACATTCACAAATGCATAAAATAAGGAATGCCACTCCCTCACACAATATGTACATACACACCTTTAACTGGTAGAACTTTACTCATGGTTATCATAGGATAGAGACCAGCATAGCTCCTGTTCTTTTCAGGGCACAGAGACTGCTTACAAGTGGGACAAGCACTTCTAGAAGGGATTGCGTCTGTAAGCTGTAGTGGCTCATCCTCAATAGGTACATGTGGAATGGGGTCTCTAGATACACCTTTCACAATAGACGTGGATTGAGTTGTACCCCTGTTGGACTTCATAAATAAGAGTTGATCACAGATATTAAGAAGTCCATTTGGCAAGAGACGAATACTATCCTCATTCTGAGGTGTACTCAAATACTGTTGCACAAGATTGCGATGAGTGCAAAAACTCCTGCTCACACATGTAAAACATGAAAGGGCACTTCTTTGCACTCCTACCACAGCCAGTGTACTTTCTGAAACAACTCCCACTTGAGGCAATGTACCTGTTGGATCCACTTCAAATAAGTCAGATCCATAACCTATGTACATTTGAGAGAGAAGCTATGTATATATGTACGTACATGCACATACCCAAAAGAGGTGTTTGCAACTGTTATTGTACATTACATCAGGTAGTTACGGGTATTTGCTTCCACATGTATGTCTATAATATATAGCAATACGGTAGGAAGCAGTGCGGCTGGTAAGGTTTAGGCTTTACTTTCGAAAATCCAGTTCTGCCATGCATCATTTGATTACATCATAATTCAAATGACATAATGATGTAATCAACCACGGCATCACTATAATAATATACATGTCATAGAATTTGTACATGAGCATGGTGCTATCGAAGCCTAAGCAGGACAAATTACAGACTACCTCCATTGGTGAGAAACCTCAACAGCACCTCCCTTTTCAATCCCCACAACACACATTTGGTAAGAAGAATGGGACAGTTGTTACTCAATCATATACTGTGAAATGTTAAATAAACTAGACTAAGTATGCTTGTGTGAGTTATTGCAAGCGAAGCGAGTGGAAAATTACTCTATACAGCCTCCAAGTTACCACTTTTCAAATGCTTCCTATGGCCTTGTATAGTAGTACATTGTGTGCATGTATGCTGTCAAATCATGTTCACATGTCAAACCTGTGGAAGTTGGAGTTATGCCCATCTGCATTGAGGGAGACAACCCAAGCTCTCTGTCTATTCCGTTGAGAATAATTTTGACAACAGAAATGTGGATACACTTGGCAAAATGTGCATCTAAAAACAAAAGATACAGCATATGAGTTTAATATATTTTTA
>OZ026548.1:3246396-3406396 GCA_964020155.1 Chondrilla cf. caribensis
TATTGGTTTAACAAGGTCACTCATATATATATGTTATCAAATGTTCAACCAATATTAATGCAATATAATTACAGTATCATGTGTTCATATTCATGTACTACAACAGCTATTTCATATGTAAAACACAAGAAATGATGACAGAATCTTCCAAATTTAAAATTCTGTCACACATAAATTGACAGATAAACAATTACGATATAATCACTAATAGCCGGGCAAATTCCTTTAATTAATACTGTAGAGGAGTTAAAAGGTACCAATGCAGACACTTAATTGCTGGCGTGTAACTTGAGTGGAGGTGGTGGGTATTACGTAACCCCAAAATTAAGGTTCAGGGCAGTGAGAAGGATTGCAAGTGTTATAGACTGAACCACATACTGACGTGAGATTGTAGCATGTTTGAATCACACTCTATATCAGTACTGTAGATGCTGAGGGTTTTGCACCAAATACAGTAGAGATATTATATGCCTCCAATTCTCTAACATGTACATATTGTACAGAGAGTGATAATAGGTATAGTGATATATTGAAACCAAGCCACAAGGATAACTGGAAGAACGATACAAAACTACTGCACTCTGTACTGGTAATGTTTAGGTGGGGTTATGGTAGGAGGGGCACAATGTTCATCTGTAGAATGGAGATGGGGTTATTATCCTCACTAGAGGACTTCAAAGGTAACAGTCCACTTTAAAAAACAGCTAAGAGTACAAAGTGGAAATATACAAAGTTTCCCCCCACTCCACCCTCATCTACGGGGATAATCTGAGGGGGGAGTTCGCCCCATAAGTCTTCTGGGCATCCCAGCCAGCACACAACAGGATACTTGTGGGAATGTACATTTCCTGTATGTAAGGTTGAGTGGTTTCTCCATTAACCTAGCATAAACAGAAGATGTAAGGCTTAGCAATGACTGGCAATGTCATTCGTATGGATTAGAAGTTCTATAGCAGTACAGTACTTACTTGAAAATTTTCCTTATACAGTCTCAGACACAGTAAATAGTTTGTATAGATGTTTAATGAAAGATTTCCACACAACCCAATCTCAAAAACAGTCAAAATTATAACTCTCATCATCATAATTATAGTAGTACAATAAATTAATTACATTTGCAAGTTCAAAAACCTGCCATTATTCACAGTACATGGACTTTACATGTTAGTGCTATACGTACAAGTAACGTTAACATTGCAGACTCTATGTAACAGATAAGCAAATTAAGGAAATACATACACTTCAACCATGCAGACTATACAATAAAGACTCAATATTATCACCATATTAAAGATTATATGCCATGTACATACATATGTTCAATACTAGGACTAAATAAGAAAATTCTCAACAACTATGTACCACACATAAAGTGTGCAAATCAGGGTATGTGTATATTTATAAACAAACAAGACATTCACCAGTAAGGTTTGATCACTCTACATGGTCAACACATAAAGTGAATCACTGCTTTAATTATCCACTAAATCTTTAAACCCACCACAATATCCCAATACCAATATAATGTACAAGTACGTACGTACCAATGGATATCCAGTTAATCCATCAAATGCGTTAATCCACAATATTCTTCGACAACGAATTGCACAGATTAACAAGACTTCACTGTATGTGTATGCATATGTGTCTATTTGACTAAAACACTATTTATAAACCTAAACTTATATCATCTTGTACATACGTATGTAAATTATAACAATACAATTACAATGCTATACAATTACTATCAGAGTTACTAGATATGGAGTGAACCAGTTCAGGGTTAACTGTTTACTTGTATGATCTGGGAAGACAGAGGAAATGCTCCCCTCCACTCCCTTTCCTCACAACAACACCTTGCATACACTGCACTGTGTGATGGTACTACAATACTACGTAGGATTTTACTCTGGGACTTGCATATGTTTGGGGGAGGGGGAGTGGCTCACTACAAACTATTATGGTGATCAACTTTACATCAATTCTACTTTGTCAAAGGTATCTTTTTTGGAGGAAATGGGGAACATACCCCAAATTTCCCCCTAAGTAAACCCTCCTTGAGTATGTACGTCCTGTTTGTTATGGTTGTACAATCAAAAGATTGTACAAAAATCCCTCAATCTCCATTTTACTGATTACATCATATCCTGTGAGGTTAGCACAGAAGCCATCTGTTTAGCTGTCAGAGCTTACTTAAAGGAGCAACAAAAGGGCAGTTGTCATCAGCAGCAAAAGAAAAACTATTGAAATTTGAAGAATAAGTGGCTTTCCTTACTAAATTCTACAGAGATGGATCCAGTTGTTAAGAAGTGAGTACAACTTTTATGTAGCATATGAATACAGCTGGTAGGGAGGTCAATAGTGGGTGTCAATGTGCATGGAAATTTCACCCTGTTGAGATTAATAACACGCATCGTTATGTACCAAAGTTATTATTGCTGTCTGAACAGTGTGAGGAAACTGGTGCTAATTGTATGCTTTTCTTTCAACAGATCAACTCAGGAACCTGCATGCAGCATCCAGATGAATACCAACCCAACAATGTCTGGTGTAACTCCTAGAAGCTGCGTCATATTGTGAACAACTTTTTTACAAACAGACCCTGAAACTAACTGTCAATGCAGAACAAAACATACTGACAACATTTTGCCGATTTTGTGTGTCCTATGTCCTCGTTTATTCCTTAATTTATTCCTAACTTTCATGTATTGATATTCCTTTTTTACAATGATGGTTTGAACGATGTGAATATTATACCAGTGTGTGATAAAAACAAGCATGTGATACTCCGTTACATACGATTAATATTGATCCTATCTCGGGCGGCAAATTGTGAGGAAACAAATTTTATATCTATTATAAAAAATACATGGAATTTCCGAGGGAAAGTTGTAGGGGTAGTATGTTAGATCTAGCGGGGTAAGCATGGATATGCGTCAGTGATAAAGCGATGTAGCTGGTGCAGGCCCTATCAATGTTATTATCTGACTCAATTTGTCCATAGACAACTATATCGACTTCGATCCAGCACTAAACACAGGACAACCAAAGAGATCTAGGTACATAATAAAGTACAGAATTATTTACTTGGCGAGATCTTCGTAGCACGTTGTGCCGTTCTGTCATGCTAGAGCGTCCAGAAAATCCAGAGATCCGATGGAACAATCAGAAATAGATCACTACTAAGCCCCACGCCGAGAGGCATTGTGCAACACACCCTGAGTTCTTCCGATCGCGTGTCGTCCGCGTAACAACTACGTTTGGATAGTCTAGCTAGCTAGACTAACGTTTGGCCTGCGGAAATGTCTATAAAAACTGTACGAACGTGTTTACTAGGTACAGGGGAGTTCGATATAGCAGGCTCCTAAACACACAACATATCAGCTTCCATTGAATTCCCAGATCTTAAAGTAGATAAATTATAACATGTATGTAGATATATAGCTACAGATCAAATACATGTTGTCATATAATAGTCATATGCATGTCGTAATTATAATTGTAGAGATCCAAACTTGAACCAATTTTCGATAAGAACTCATTATCTCATTCCAATCTTATGACCATATTGTTTGAATGGCTGTACGTACCTTTAGGGGGTTCCATTCACCTGCCATCTCCTTATATTAATCAATGGATAAAGTACTATTGATTACAGAATAATCTCGTATCACCGAATCCATTGTTAAACCTATCTATAAGTCTGGTTCTACATCTGACCTAAACAATTACAGGGGCATTCTCTTACTAAACATGTTGGGTAAAAATATCAATTTCTCAAATAAAGATTTTATAAAGCTTTGATAGCATCCCGCATCATAATTCGTGGCACAGACTACAAGAATTAGGAATTAATCACAAGATAACCAGAATCCTACACTCAGTGTATGCCAAAAGCAGAGCTAGAGTATTGACCAACAACATGACACCTTTGTGATTCAGGAACAAAGTACAATCTGTTTAATGTTTGTAGATGAAATTGTCCTTTTGGCAAATACTCTGGACATGCTGCAGGCAATGTATAGTAGGTAAGTGGAAGAAAGTCCTTATATCCTAATGTTTACTCAACATGTACTGGTGAAGATTCTGTCGGGAAGAGGAGGAGGTCTCGTACCTCTGTAACGACTTCTGGTTGTAGAGAGGACACAACATAGTCGAACATGGTCCTCTGTTGTGTGATGTGTCTGGTGGCAAATTGGGCCTCAACTTGAGCGAACCAGACATGTGGGTCAGCAGGCCAGAATGGAGGGAGCTTGATGCTTACAGCAGCAACGTTAGTGCCGAGGGGGTTGCGTTCCACCAAGGGTGGGCTATCTTCTTTGACATTTGCAGATTCCATGGATCACGTCGGGGTTCACCAATTGTTGGGAAGAGGAGCGCTTTGGCGGAACTATCGTGCAAACACCGTTGGTCACTAGATTATTACTGCTCAATTGCTGATCATTGCATTGCATGACTGACAACTAAAATACACTTGGTTAAATAGAACACACATAAGCCACACAAGTTAACTGACAGGATATAGATAACGACATGAATGCAAACAAATAACATCACTAAAGACACAGTCTAGACAATCACTTAAGAATCACTTAATAAACACTTAAGAGTTTGTGACCTATCCACTACAATTCCATGCCCATTTCAGTTTCATGTTGGAAGGTGGGATGTTGATGGCAGAGGAGAACACATCTAAGATACACACACATAATATTATACATATGTATACACAACACACACACACACACACACACACACACACACACACACACACACACACACACACACACAACACACACACACACAACACACACGCAGACACACACACACACACACACAAACGCACACACACACACACACACACACACACACACACACACACACACACACACACACACACACGTACACACACAAACACACACACACATGCACACACAAACACACGCATACACAAAAAATACACACACACACACACACACACACACACAAACACACGGATGCCAGCACACATACAAACATTTACACACAGCTAATTTTCACAGTATCTAACGAAACTAATACCATGCACAATAGGTAGATTTGCTTGTTCGTACTGAACATGTAACATGCAATATTCTCATATATATATCCTGTTCGGGTGTGCTGCAGCAGATATAGGGTGTTTGTCTAATTAGTTAACACTTAATCTGCTGCAGTATGCCTAGGCAGGATACAACTTAAATATTATGTCCTGGTATAGACAATTTATACACCTTGTCTCATATACAATAGCATACGAAATAGAAAGTACTTACCAATTTCCCACCTGGTTCTCAATTAATTGATCTTAACAATGTGAACCTGTCTGGAGACCTGTGCTGCACCACATATAAGAGCACTCTCCTCTTTGATCCACATAATACCAATCACCCAAAAACCAGGATCCAAATCCCCTTCACTGACTCTCAGACTGTCAGACTGTAAATTACTACTTCATTGATTTCACCATAATGAAAGTTACCTGTGTCTAGCATGAAGCCTGACATGATGCACCTAGTAGTAGAGTACATCTTATATTTCAATTGTAGCAAGCAGGGATTTTGTCAGAGTGGTAACTTTCTTTGAGAGTGTATGCATATGCTAAAAGGGTACTTACTGAGTAAGTTGTACTGCACTCTCTGTGTAGGTTATTAAGTACCTACACAGAAAGTATAATACATACCACATTTAGGAGCATACAATGCCCTTCAGTACAGATCAACCCACTTGGGGGTCATCTGACCATGGGACATTTTTAAGTTGCCAAATTACAGCATATAGGGCAATTATATCAAATACCGTACATGATATCCAACACAAGTACAGTACTGTATGTATGGGTCTAGTCATGGTCACTATGATGTGTTTGTTAACAAGATGTGCAAACCACATTCAGCACAATATCCTGGTCACATAGCAGAAGACATATCGGATGTATTTCAATCATTCCCTAACAATCTTAGTACGGATTGAGGTCTACTAACCATGTAGGGGAACATTTTCGTATTGCATATAATAGCATTGGAGTTCTTAACATATAGACCCTATAGTTCATTTCAACTTCAGATATTTCATATTCAACCAATATGTGCTCATATTCATGTATTACTGCAACAACAGTTGTTTCAAAGTAGATTTGCACACTTGAGAAATGATAGAAAGAAATAAAATCGGAATTTACTTTTTGCAAAACTCCTCTAATTAATACTTCAGAGTAGTTTGAAGGTAATTTTGTTGACACTTAATACGTAGCTTTCAAGTAATTTGAGCACCAACTCATCACAAAGACATGTCTAACCATCACGACTAAATGAGTTATTATCCTCATTAGTGGAATTCAAGGGTAGCAGTCCACTACCAACAAACTGAGGGTACAAAATGTGATGTGACCTTATCCCGCCCCCATCTCTGATGACCTGAGGGTAGAGTTCTCCCAGAAGACTGCAATTAAGTTACAAACCAGCCAGTACAGGATACTTGTGGGAATGTAAACTTCCTGTATGTGGTTGTCGAGTGGATTCTCAATTAGACTAGCATAAACAGAAATGAAAGGCTTTGCAATGACTTGTACTTTCATCCATATGGGCTGTAGGTTTGTAGGATACAGTATTTGTCCAAAGATTCTCACAATGCAATCTCAAACAAAGCTGGAGCTCTGACTCCATTGACAAAAGCATATCAACTATGTATGTACATTCAGTTCTGCCACATAGCCTGCCATTATCCACTGTACCTTGACTTGACATGCTAGTGCTATGCAGGTAATGTTAACATTATGGACTCCATATGCAGAAGTTATAATGAAGAAATACGTACAATTGAATAATGTAGGCTAAACAAAAAAGACTTGTTTTTATAACCATAATAATATTAAATACATGTCATCAATGTATGTATTTATACATATACACCTATCAACAAAGACATAATAATAACATTCCCTGCAAATACCTCACATATTGTCACACCTCCTTAGCAATCACCGAGAATGGAATAAAGCTACATATGTAATACAGAGAAACCAGCACTGCAAACTGAATCCTGCCAACATATTTATACGTACGTAGCATCCACATGTAGACTGTGGAAATGTCTAAATGCGGATGCTACCAACATGTCCACCAAATGCACAAGGGAGTCAGATATAGCAGGCTTGGAATTCTTGTGAATACACAACATGTCAGTTTCCATTGAATTTTAGCTCTTAAAGTAGATAATATGCACGTGGCTATAGCTACAGGCAAAATACATGTTGTCATAGTATAGACAGCTATTTTGATAATGTATTGAGGAATCAATTAGGATATAGTCTAGTCGGCTAGACCATCCTCGCAATCCATGTGAATCAAACGTAATAACAAAAAAAATCATCATTTGCGGCAGAAAAGGACACAATCATGCAAACACAAGCTCTCCTGTAGCTGATGGTCTGCACTTGCAGGGGGTTGCACCATACCCCTAACAGCACAGCATATAATCCTTGTGCCCTTGCTCCCTTATGTCACTACTGCTGGAGGAAAAGAATTGCACTTCACAATTCGGCATTGTAGATCTTGAGTATTTTGCACCAAATACACTGTGGAGACTAAATATGCTCACACTTTTACAACATGTATGTACAGTACAGAGAGTGGGAATAGATTCAGTAATAATAGCAAAACCAAGCTATGGGAATAACTAGCAGATGGAGTGTTTATCCTCGTTTGGGGAATTCAAGGGTAAAAGTCAACTTCCAACAAGCTAAGAGTGAATAATGGAAGCATATGGAACCTTCCCCACCCCACCCCATCTATGTACCTAATCAAAGGGTGTAGTTTCCACAAGAAGACTGCAAATCACATCACAACCAGTACACAACAGGATGTGGAAATGTGAACTTCCTTTATGTGATGGTTGAGTGGTTTCTCCATTAAGTTAGCATAAACAGAACATGTAAGGCTTGATGACTAGCAATAGCATCCGTATGGATTGGATATCTCGTTAAAATTTCACACAGTCAAACACGAACTGTCTTTGATTGACTGTACTTGCAAGAGAGTTGGACCATACCGCTAAATGTGACAGCATGTGGTCCTTGTGTCCTTGTTCCCGTATGTTACTTCTGCTGGATTTAGCTATGATGTAATCTGTTGCACGTACAGGGATTATCTATAATTATTTCAAAATGAAATTAAAGCATGCCCAAAAGAAAAGAATCGCACTCCACAAATCAAAATTGTAGATGTCGAGTATTTAATTTTCACCAAATACACTGTAGAGATGAAATATATCCATAATTCTCTAAAATGTACGTACAGTACAGAGAGTGGAACTTTGCCTGCCCTATAGTGAAACCAAGCTACAGGGATAACTAGCAGGTGGAGTGTTTATCCTCACTTGGGGAATTCAAGGGTAAAAGTCAACTTTCAACCAGCTAGCACGTAAGAGTAAATAGTGGAAGCATATGGAACCCCCCCCCACCCCACCTACAGCTGATCCCAAGGTGTAGTTTCCACAAGAAGACTGCAAATTACATCCCAGACAGTACACAACAGGATGTGGAGATGTGAACTTCCTTTACACATTGGTTGAGTGATTATTCCATTACGCTAGCATAAGCAGAACGTGTATGGCTTAGTAATGACTGGTAATGGCATCAGTATGGTTTCAAAATCTCATTATAATTTCACACAGTCAAACTGTCTATGATGGACTGTACTTGCAAGAGAGTTGCACCATACCCCTTAACATGACAGTATGTAGTCCTTGTGCCCTTGTAATCTACCACTAGCTACAACTGGAATTAGGGATAAGGTGCAATCCCTGTACATTAGCAATATATCACACTAGTTTTGATTTCAAATTGTACAACATGCAAGCAGAATCCAGAGAATGCTTGGTGCAACAATTATTACCTTGTGACATCAGACCTCGTGGATGTTCAGGAGGAAAATACAGGAATCAGTATGGATGGATTTTGTGAATTGGGCCCCATGTCGGCTGCAAATATACGTACATAATATTATATATATATACATATATATATGTGTGTGTCATCTCCTTTGATATACTTAATTTCATAACAATTAGTCCACTTCCCAGGAAGAGAAAGAGGAAGGGTTAGTTGCCAATAGCAAAGAGGAAGGGAATTGAATGGACTAGATTCTACAATGGAAGATAAGAAGCATGGCTATAGAAAAGCCAATTGTCATGTATACATGAATAATGAGTTAAGGTACATAAAAGGCATGCACGAATAATTAACTCGCTATAATGTGTTATAATGGGTAAAGTAAAATTAATGGACCAGGTAATGGCATTGTATTACTTATAATAATATCTTCTATAGCTAAATAAAAGCACTGGTGTGCATAGTATGACCTGTTGAATATGTGGATATATGTAAATATGCACTAAATACAGTAAAGAGAGAATATGTACAGATTCACGTACATACTGTACAGAGTGCAAATAGGTACAGTAACAGTTTAGTGAAACCAAGCCACAGGGATAACTGGAAGACAACTACACATCAATATCCACTGGTACACTATTATCAACCTTTGAGGGTATGTGTGTGTGCTCATCCAAACATTACATTTGTCAGAAGCTTTTCCTGCATCGAAGGAAGAATGTACCCTTGTTTCTTCAAAGACAAAACCCTCAATGGGTAAGTACACTTTGCTTGTTATTGTTGTACAGCTATACAAGATCTCTCAAAAAGACCCTAAACTCGGGATCATTGATTACATCATATCCTGTGAGGTTAGCACAGAAGCCATATGTTTAGCTGTCAGAGCTTACTATAAAAGGGGCATCAAGAGAGCAGTTGTCATCAGCAACAAAAGAAAAGAACTATCAAAATTTGAAGAATAAGTGGCTTTCCCAACCAAATTCTACAATTAGAAATGGATCCAATCGTTAAGAAGTAAGTATAACTTTTACGTGAGATATATGGATCATGTATATTAGCAAGTACAGCTTGCAGCTGGTGGGGATGTTAACAATGTATTCACCCTGTTGAGTTTAATCACACATGTAATATGCACCAAGGTTATTATTGCAGTATGAGCATACAGTACAGTCGGAGGAAACTAGGGTTAATGCTATGCTTTTATTTCAACAGATCAACTCAGGAACCTGCATGCAGCATCCAGATGAATACCAACCCAACAATGTCTGGTGTAACTCCTAGAAACTGCGTGATATTGTGAACGACTCCTCAACAAAGGAATCCTCAACCTTAACACTTTACAGAACAAAACAAACTCACTTATAACGTGCCATGGTGTCCATTTTGTATGTTCTACTCGTCTATTTGTTATTTATTCCTATCTTTCATGTACTGTATTCCTTTTATTACAATGATCAATGTGATTAATAATGTAATCATAAATTGAACCAATTTGAACACGACACTGCGTGACAAAATACTTCAATAAAAAGGGCATTCTATATTATTTCTTCAATGATCGATACTTACATACGGATTTGTGCGCAATTTGCCTCCACTATAGAGTGTTTTCCCATTCCACTACTTTTAATTTGAGGAAAAATACAGGTCTGCTGTTTTAACAATTAACCAATTTGGACCTGTTTCACTCTTGTGTATAATCTGAGCGTACTGTACCAAGGCGCATGTACGTACTTACAGCATTTACATAGTGGCTGAGACACGGTGATGAGAACAGTAGGACACATGAAATGGTGGGGAAGAGTGCATTTTATATACTGTCATACTGCCTGAGGGTCCTTGTCTTAACCAGTAGACCATCTGTTAATATCACAAACAATAGAAAATTACATCAGCTAAAGGTTTGGAAATTATATGCAATAGTTAGGGCTTCATGCAATATAAAATTGCTGTATAAAGGCACTGTTTCCATGGCAATGGGTGCTACATTTCATAATACATATGATCACCACCTAACAGTTCCTTCAGACTGTTACGTTAGGTACAGGCAAATACCTTCCACAACATGTATTGTAATGAACAAAGGATTTTTAGCTGAAACAGGGTCTAGCCATGGTGGTTCTGATATGTTTCTCAGCAAGACACGTAAACTACCAACAACCATTACCCAAGTATTTTGCACTAAATACAGTAAAGAGAGAATATGTACAGATTCAAGTACATATTGTACAGAGTGCAAATAGGTACAGTAACAGTTTAGTGAAACCAAGCCACAGGGATAACTGGAAGACAACTATACATCAATATTCACTGGTACACTATTATCAACCTCTGCAATAGACAGAAATACTTTGTTACCGGGAAAACAAGGACCACTATACAAAAGCATAATAGTGAAAACAAAGCCACAGGGATAACTGGAAGAACTATACAAACTACAACACTCTGTACTGGTAATGTTTAGGTGGGGTCATGGTAGGTGGGGCACAATGTTCATCTGTAGAATGGAGATGGGGTTATTATCCTCACTAGTGGAATGCAAGGGTAACAGTCCACTTCCAATTAGTGAAGAGTAAACAGTGGAACCTCCCCCCACCCCACACCTACCTACGTAGCTGATCTGAAGGTGTAGTTTCCTCAAGAAGACTGCAAATTACATCCCAGATAGTACACAACAGGATACTAGCAATAAAAACTTCCTCTACGTGGTGTTTGAGCGGTTTCTCCATTAAGCTAGCATAAACAGAACACATATGGCTTTGCCATTACTGGCAACGTCATATAAAGTTCTATAGCAAGTCTCATAATATAATATCAGGAACATTTGACCCATTTACTAATCATACCAGTAATTACATCCATAAATTGATCACATCCACACTACATAACCTGCTGTATACCACTGTACATGGGCTCTACATGTTAGTGCTACACAAGTAATGTGGACATTACAGACTTTATGTAGCATATACATTTGAAACACGTAGGCTAAATAAGAAAAACTTGATATTATCACTGTACTATGCATGTACATATGTTATGTACGTGATAATCACATACATAACATATGTATATACGTATGTATTAACAATATATAGTTAGAAGAAATATGTACACAAATTCATAACATGTACTAATAAACCATTGATTTCAAAAGGTCCAATAAATAGCATCCTATAGTTAAGATATAATAAAACATGACTGAAGGTTATTCAATTCACATTGCAATGCGAGTGAACCAATATTCACAGGTACACTATTATCAACATCTGCAATAGATACGAATACTATGCTACTGGGAAAACAGATACAAGGACTAATATACAAAACTACAACACTCTGTACTGGTAATGTTTAGGTGGGGTCATGGTAGGTGGGGCACAATGTTCATCTGTAGAATGGAGATGGGGTTATTATCCTCACTAGTGGAATTCAAGGGTTCCACTTTCAACAAGCTGAGAGTAAATAGAAAAAATATACTATAAAACCTCCTCCACCCCACCCCATCTATGTAGCTATAGCTGATCTGAAGGTGTAGTTTCCATAAGAAGACTGCAAGTAACATCCCAGACAGTACACAATAGGACACTTATGAGAATGCTAATTTCCTGTATGAGATGGTTGAGTGATTATTCCATTATACGTTAGAATAAACAGAACACGTAAGGCTTTGCAGTGACTGATAATCTCATTTATATGTAGAGATGCTAGCTAGAGTTCAATCCAATCTCAAACACAGTCTGTATTCTGACTCATTTCATAATTATAGCAGTACAACAATTACATCCATACAGTTCTACTACATAAACTATTACAACCCAATGTACACCGGCTTCACATTAGTGCTACGTACTTATATATTCCAGTAATGTTAAAATTATGGACTTTATGTACCGACAAGCAAGTGAGGAAACACATACACATTATTAGCACTGTACTACAGATGTACATTTGGACAAATAGTACAGCAATATATACATACTCATGGTGTACACATTTTTTGAAACAAATTGAACATGTATACAAATTCATAAAATATATATTACAGTAACCATTGATTTGAAAAGATCCAATAAATAGCATCCCATAGTTATGACATAATATAACACAAGTGAAGATTGTCAAATGAATATTGCAAAGTGAGCAGAGAAGTCACACAGGTACACTTATATCCTTTGAAATAGACATACTTTGCTACTGGCAAACATAGGCAAGGACCATATCCTCTTAACAATCATTACAAGAAACAAATAAAAGTACACCATACATACAAACCAGCACTACACACTGTATCCTCAGTTCTTCACCTCACACTGTGTTTCTGAGATTGTGATGAAGGTGAGGACACCTCAGGTTGTGAACCAGTTCAGAGCTATGGGTAGGTCCATTAACTGTTTACTTGTATGATCCGGGGAGACAGAATTAGCTCACAACAACACCTTGCATATACTGCACTGTGTGATGGTACTACAATACCAATAGGGACCTATTTAGAGATTCATGTTTGGAGGGGGACATGGATGGTTAGGTTGGCCTAGCTTTACACGGCCAGCTAGTCTATATTTAGTTAGGTTATTAATAACATAAAGGTATTTCAAATTCTTTGGGGTATTGGAAAACAAAGGATACTGATAATGAAATTAAATCGAAGATTGAATGTACGTAGTGAATGTAATCATCGGGAGCACGCACCTTCGATCACTTAGCATGAGACGCAAACATTGAGGGTACTAACACAAAGCCTTTGGCCACGAACCTATCGACCTTTAGCAGTCTTCTGCACATGTGCAATCTAATGCCATGTGGCAAGCAGCCCCTAGAGGAACCGAAGCATGCAAGCGCTCTAAAGTTTTTTTCTCCACTTCATTAGAAGTGTGAATGGGTTGCAGGGCCACACCCTTCAGGCAAGACCTGACTCTCAGGAGGCAATCAAAAGGTAACCGCAATTAATCCCAGATCAAAGGTCACTGGGGCGGGGCCTGGCACCTGTATTACCAAGGAATCTATGTGTTTCAACCAGTGCTGATATGCACAATTATAGGGTAGGAAAAATGCAGTGTGGGTATATGCCACCACCAAGTGTAGTGTATTTAACCCTATACTGTCATGCTGGACTAGGCGGGAAATACCATATAGCGGGAAATAATCGCGGGACAAAATTTTCGCCGATTTCGCGGTTTGCCTAACATCTGCAAAAATTTTATATGCGAATTAGGTGTTCTCGCTGTTCTGTCGCGTGACTCTGGCCAGCATCCGTGAAAATTTATCCACGAATTTACATTTTTGGAGCCATCCGTGAAAATTTTGTACCACGACAATTTCCTGCTATACGGTAGAGACATTAACTAACTGTTGACACAGAACAAAACATACTCAGTTACAACATGACATGGTGTCACTTTTGTGTGTTGTATTGGTCTATTCATTAATATTTCCTTTATTTCTATTTTTCAGATTTTTACGGTATTCCATTTTATTACAATGATCATGTTTACACAATGTGATTATTCAATAGACCAATTCAAACACACCTACAGTGTGATAAGATATGTCATTCAGAAGTCACTACATATGTAATACAGAGAATCCAGCACTACAAACTGAATCCTGCCAACATATTTATACGTACGTAGCATCCACATGTAGACTGTGGAAATGTCTAAATGCGGATGCTACCAACATGTCCACCATATGCACAAGGGAGTCAGATATAACAGGCTTAGAATTCTTGTGAATACACAACATATCAGTTTCCATTGGATTTTCAGCTCTTAAAGTAAATAATATGTATGTAGATACATAACAGGCAAAATGCATGTTGTCATATAGTATAGACTGCTATTTTGATAATCTATTGAGAAAATAATTATGATAATCTAGTGAGCTAGAACATCCTCACAATCCATGTCAATCAAACGTAATAGCAAAAAGAAAAGAAAATCAGCATTTGTGGCAGAAAAGGATAGAAGTTTACACAATCAAACACAAGCTCTCCTACAGCTGATGGTCTGCACTTGCAGGGGGTTGCACCATACCCCTAACAGCACAGCATATAATCCTTGTGCCCTTGCTCCCATATGCCACTACTGCTGGAGGAAAAGAATCGCACTTCACAATTCGGCATTGTAGTTCTTGAGTATTTTGCACCAAATACACTGTAGAAATGAAATACCCCACAATTCTCCAACATTTATGTACAGTAATAATTATAGTGAAACCAGGCTATGGGAATAACTAGCAGGTGGAGTGTTTATCCTCACTTGGGGAATTCAAGGGTAAAAGTCAACTTCCAACCAGCTAAGAGTAAATAGTAGTAGCATATGGAACCTCCCCCACTCCACCCCATGGTCATCTGTGTACCTAATCAAAGGGTGTAGTTTCCACAAGAAGACTGCAAATTACATCCCAGACAGTACACAACAGGATGTGGAGATGTGAACTTCCTTTACACATTGGTTGAGTGATTATTCCATTACGCTAGCATAAACAGAACATGTAAGGCTTAGCAATGACTGGTAATGGCATTCGTATGGTTTCAAAATCTCATTATAATTTAACACAGTCAAACTGTCTATGATGGACTGTACTTGCAAGAGAGTTGCACCAAATTGTGTCTAAAATGCAGACCACGCGGACTGCGGACCTGCACTTTAGTATAGCGACACCAATTAGCTCCCATAAGTGTCTAAAATGCAGACCCGCGGGTACGAAGATATCTAAAGTGTGGACGTGACATAAGATTTTTCTCAACAGGATTTAAGAAATTGTTTAGCAATTACCTACCTACCCGCGAAAACTGAATAGTTTCCCAATGTCTTGTTGTCAATGTAATAATTATTTGGTGGCAAAAAGACACGTTGCCTATAGGTAATACGAAATTTGTCTAGTTGTAAGAGTTCTAGACACTTCATCGTCGAACTAACCTCGATATTCTTAGAGACATGAGCTAATACAGTACAATACAAATTGTCTGTGTAACGAATACTTCCTAATGATCACACTTTGACCTCGAAATCCCCTGCATGTATAGATTGTCAGAACCAAAGGTATTGGTGGACAAACTGGAGAAAATCTTACAGTCTTGGAAACTTTGATTTGTCCGCTTAATGTGTATAATTTAATACTGATTTGTATACACTGGTTCATATTTTTCTGTTCATTATACGAATAACGAAAGTCTGTTTTCAGGGGGCATTTTACATACATTACAATACGAAAAAGTTGGTTCCAAGATTATGCGTCTGTTTTAGCACGGTGTCCATATTTCAGGGGGCCCGATTATAGGGGTCCCACTGTATATAGTTAGCAAAAATATGTACACAAATTCTTAACATATCAGAAAACATTGATTTCAAAAGATGCCGTTAATAACATCCTATAGTTATAATAAAATAAAATGGAACTGAAGGTTATTCAATTAATATTGCAATGTGAGTGAACCAATTTTCACAGGTACACTATTATGAACATCAGTATCCTCACTAGTGGAATTCAACGGTAACAGTCCACTTCCAACCAGCTGAGAGTAATTAGAGAAAATACATATTGAACCTCCTCAGACTCCACCCCATCTACGTAGCTGATCTGAAGGTGTAGTTTCCATAAGAAGACTGCAAGTAACATCCCACACAGTACACAATAGGACACTTATGAGAATGCTAATTTCCTGTATGAGATGGTTGAGCGATTATTCCATTATACGTTAGAATAAACAGAACACGTAAGGCTTTGCAGTGACTGGTAATGTCATTTATATGGATTGAATAGATTGGAGAGGTGCTTGTGTGAAGAATTCAATCCCATCTCTAAAACAGTCAGATTTACGACTCTTTTCATAATTACAGCAGTACAATATTGGCATTCATACAGTTCTACTACACAAACTATTACCACCCACTGTACATGGAATTTGCATGTTAGGGCTATATGTTCAAGTAATGTTAAAATTACAAACAGGTAAGCAGAGTGAGGGAACACATGCACAATAGTAGCACTGTAAAACGTATGTACATATGCACACATACGTACTACAGTAAATATCGTCCTCACCCTCTGCCGTAGATGAAGAAGAAGAAAGAGTAGCCCAGGCCCTCAAGATGAATGGATACCCTAGAGAGCTAATTGAAAACCCACCACAATCAACCCAAGCACAGCCTAATCAAGATGTAACCTCCTCCAATCCCACCTTCGTTACCATCGCCTATGTAATAAACACATCAGAAGCTATCAGATGTATCCTCACCCCCTAGGCATAACAACAACATTCCAGCCCATAAATACCCTTAGACAGCTCATAGTTCACCCCAAGGAGTCCATCCCTAAAGAAGATAAAGCAGGAGTAGTGTACCAGATCCCATGTAGTACGTAATTGCCCACAAACATACATAGGCCAGACCGGACGAACCTTAGGACAGAGACTAAAGGAACATAAGAAGGCGATAAAAGATAAGAATATAATGACATCAGCCCTAGCAGAACACACGTCAGACAGGCCACACCATAGACTGGTCCCAAACAGAAATTTTAGGAGCAAATCAGAATACCTCAAGAAGATGCCTATTAGAATCATGGATGATCGTGAAAGAACCACACACCTTAAACAGAGAACTTAAAACATTACTCACCACATGTAAACAACTATTTTAGTCCCCTTGTACTTTCATTTTTATTCTTACATCAATTCACCACCCGCCTTATTATTATTCACACATCATCTCATCATCACCTGTCGCCACACACATAAAAGGCGCACACACAATCTCTATTCCATACCACTGAAGAAGACAGCAGTTAGCTGTTGAAAAGTTTGGTGTAAAAATTATCCTGGCTAGTGAATTACATTGAATTCATGATAGATGACGACACCTAGCAGTTCAACCATTTTCGCAGCCATGTTAGTGTTGTACATACAATACAATACTTACATTTCAATCATGGAGGCTGAACAATAAAGATCCAATAACAGTACTGTATTATTTATGTACATATGTACACATAGGATGGTGATATACGCATAATATTATTTTTTATAAATTTGTGTACACATTTTATTTATAACAAAATTAATATGTACACATATTCGTGAAATACTTACAAAAACAATTCATCTTGAAAGAAGATAGAAATATATAGAAATGCTTTGCTACTGGCAAAACATAGGCAAGGAATATATCTTCTTAACAATCACTACGAGAAGCAAATAAACTATACCATACACAGAAACCAGCACTACACACTGTATCCTCAATTCTTCACCTCACACTGTATTTCTGAGATTGTGATGAAGGTGAGGACACCTCAGGTTGTGAACCAGTTCAGAGCTATGGGTATGTCCACTAACTGTTTACTTGTATGATCCGGGAAGACAGAGGAAATGCTCCCCTCCACTCCCTTACCTCACAACAACACCTTGCATACACTGCACTGTGTGATGGTACTACAATACCAATAGGGACCTATTCAGAGATTCATGCTTGGAGGGGTACATACACACGGGGACAGTGGTCCACTACAAATGAGGGTGATGGGCAGGTTGGCCCAGTTTACATGGCCAGGTAGACTATATTTGGTTAGGCTATTAATAACATAAAGTTATTTCAAATTCTTCGAGGGTATGTGTGTGTGCTCATCCAAACATTACATTTGTCAAAAGCTTTTCCTGCATGGAAGGGGGAATGTACCCTTGTTTCCCCACAGACAAAACCCTCAATGGGTAAGGACACTTTGCTTGTTATTGTTGTACAACTACACAAGATCTCTCAAAAAGACCCTAATCTCTGGATCATTGATTACATCATATCCTGTGAGGTTAGCACAGAAGCCATATGTTTAGCTGTCAGAGTACTATAAAAGGGGCATCAAGAGAGCAGTTGTCATCAGCAACAAAAGAAAAGAACTATCAAAATTTGAAGAATAAGTGGCTTTCCAAGTGATTTCTACAATTAGAAATGGATCCAATCGTTAAGAAGTAAGTACAATGTTCACGTGAGATGTATGGATCATGTATATTAGCAAGTACAGCTTGCAGCTGGTGGGGATGTTAACAATGTATTCACCCTGTTGAATTTAATCACACATGTTAATATGCACCAAGGTTATTATTGCAGTATGAGCATACAGTACAGTCGGAGGAAACTAGGGTTAATGCTATGCTTTTCTTTCAACAGATCAACTCAGGAACCTGCATGCAGCATCCAGATGAATACCAACCCAACAATGTCTGGTGTAACTCCTAGAAGCTGCGTGATATTGTGAATGACTCCTCAACAAAGGAATCCTCAAACTTAACACTTTACAGAACAAAACAAACTCACTTATAACGTGCCATGGTGTCAATTTTGTATGTTCTACTCGTCTATTTGTTATTTATTCCTATCTTTCATGTACTGTATTCCTTTTATTACAATGATCAATGTGAGTAATACTGTTATCAGACAACGAACCAATTCGAACACGACACGGCGTGATAAGATGCCTCAATAACAAAGGGTGTTCTGTAACTATACATCAATATTCACTGGTACACTATTATTAACTTCTGCAATAGACGATAATACTTCGTTACCGGGAAAACAAGGACCACTATACAAAAGCATAATAGTGAAAACAAAGCCACAGGGATAACTGGAAGAACTATACAAAACTACAACACTCTGTACTGGTACTGTTTAGGTGGGGTTATGGTAGGAGGGGCACAATGTTCATCTGTAGAATGGAGATGGGGTTATTATCCTCACTAGAGGACTTCAAATGTAACAGTCAACTTCCAACTAGTTAAGAGTTTACAGTGGAAGCTTATGGAACCTCCCCCCACCCCACACCCACCTACGTAGCTGATCCGAAGGTGTAGTTTCCACAAGAAGACTGCAAATTACATCCCAGACAGTACTCAACAGGACACTAGTAATGTGAACTTCCTCTATGTGGTGGTTGAGTGGTTTCTCCAGCTAGCATAAACAGGACACATATTACGGCTTTGCCATGATTGGCAATGTTATTATGCATTGAAAGTTCTATAGCGAGTCTCATAATATAATATCACAAACAGTTAGAATATTGACTAATAACTAATAAGAATATTAACTACGTATACTGATCATACCAGTAATTACATCCATAAATTGATCACATCCACACTACATAACCTGTGGTGTACCACTGTACATGGGCTCTACATGTTAGTGCTACACAAGTAACGTGGATATTGCATATACATTTGAAACATGTAGGCTAAAAAAGAAAAACTTGATATTATCACTGTACTATGCATGTACATATGTTATGAACGTGATAATTACATACATAGCATATGTACATATGTATTACCGTTATATAGTTAGTAAAAATATGTACACAAATTCATAACATGTACTAATAAACCATTGATTTCAAAAGATCAAGTTAATAGCATTCTATAGTTATAATATAATAAAACATACGTAACTGAAGGTTATTCCATTCACATTGCAACGCGAGTGAACCAATATTCACAGGTACATGCACTATTATGAACACCTGCAATAGATAGAAACACTTTGTTGCTGGCCAAACAGAGACAAGGACCAATATGCAAAACTACAACACTCTGTACTGGTAATGTTTAGGTGGGGTTATGGTAGGAAGGGCACAATGTTCATCTGTAGAATGGAGATGGGGTTATTATCCTCACTAGAGGAATTCAAGGGTAACAGTCCACTTCCAACCAGCTGAGAGTAAATAGAGAACATACATATTGAACCTCCTCAGACTCCACCCCGTCTACGTAGCTGATCTGAAGGTGTAGTTTCCATAAGAAGACTGCAAGTAACATCCCAGACAGTACACAACAGGACACTTATGAGAATGCTAATTTCCTGTATGTGATGGTTGAGTGATTATTCTATTATACCTTAGAATAAACAGAACACATAAGGCTTTGCAGTGACTGGTAAGTGATTTATATGGATTGAATACTGCATAGAGGTGCTAGCTTGAAGAGTTCAATGCAATCTCAAACACAGTCAAAATTCTGATGCTTTCATATTTATATCAGCACATTAATTACATTCATACAGTTCTACTATATAAACTATTACGACCCAATGTACACCGGCTTCACGTGCTGCATATAATTTTCCATTAATGTTAAAATTATGGACTTATGTACAGATAAGCAAAGTGAGAAAACATATACACAATATTAGCACTGTACTATAGATGTACACTTGGACACATAGTACAGCAATATAAACATACTCATGGTGTACACATTGTTTGAAACAAATTGAACATGTAAACTAATTTATAACAATATATAATACAGTAACCATTGATTTGAAATGGTCCAATAAATAGTATCCCATAGTTATGATAATATAACACAACTGAAGATTGTCAAATGAATATTGCAAAGTGAGTAAAGAAGTCACACAGGTACACTAATATCAACGTCTGAAATAGACATACTTTGCTACTGGCAAAACATAGGCAAAGACCATATCCTCTTAACAATCATTACGAGAAGCAAATAAAACTACATCATACATAGAAACCAGCACTACACACTGTATCCTCAGTTCTTCACCTCATATTGTATTTCTGAGATTGTGATGAAGGTGAGGACACCTCAGGTTGTGAACCAGTTCAGAGCTATGGGTATGTCCACTAACTGTTTACTTGTATGATCCGGGAAGACAGAGGAAATGCTCCCCTCCACTCCCTTACCTCACAACAACACCTTGCATACACTGCACTGTGTGATGGTACTACAATACCAATAGGGACCTATTCAGAGATTCATGTTTGGAGGGGGACATGTACAGGGGACAGTGGTCCACTACAGATGAGGATGATGGGCAGGTTGGCCCAGCTTTACGTACATGGCCAGGTAGACTATATTTGGTTAGGTTATTACTAACATGAAGGTATTTCAAATTCTTCGGGGTATATATGGAAAAACAAAGGGATCCTGAAAATAACTTACTAACATACTCATTCACAACATGACATGGTGTCAATTTTGTGATATATTGGTCTATTTGTTAATATTTTATCATGTACTGGATTCCATTTTATTACAACGATCATGTTTACACAATGTGATTATTCAATAAACCAATTGAAATGCACCAAAGTATGATAAGATACATCATTAAGAAGGGTGACCCACAATGTTCCCACACAGCAACTACAAGAACTCAGACTTGTATAACATAATATAGAGATCATGTATGTATAGTTATTTGAATTAGCGTCTCTTACACATTGTCTCGTTATTTAAATATTACATATGTATGTGTCTCTTGGGTATATACATAAATCATACATGAGGAGGGTACACAAAATTGTGCCTACTGGGAAAAATTGCACCTCCTTAACAATGATGATTAAATGTTTATACAATTAAAATAATTAATTAACTTAAATAACGGCTACCTAATTAGCTTTAAAAACTCATAGCACTAAGCCCAAACTTCAAACACGTTGCTAGCCCATATCATCAGTTATGCACTAGATTTGAGCATGCACTGGATCTAGTCTTTGTTTAATTTAGCAGCAACATTATCCAGAATAGTCTGATAATACTTCATTTTAGCTAAAATATCACCTGCTACCTCAAAACTCTTACTGGAGAATGCATGAGCCATTTCTTCCTCCAATTTTTCAATAATTCCTAAAATAATGGAATATACAGAACATATTGTTATGACTACACATCGTTGAACATGGAAATTATCCGATAATTGTGATCCAACTTCAATTCTGATATCAAATTCAATTGCAATAAGATACTTGTCCTGGTCAAATATCACAACTAATATGATTATCAAATATTTGTCCAACACTAGTACAGTGTGAACCACAAATAATTCTGTCAGCTCAGCTGTGTTGCCAGCTCATTGACAGAGTACAAGCAATAATTAAGGGGAATATCTAATTTAATTAAAATATTCGCTATTGTCACTACACAGTATGTATATGGAATTAGCTGGTATGTTTATTTTTATTGAAATACACTCTCAGTGTTAGGGAAAGGTCACATACAAGGTTGCATGAGGTTGTCAATGTTGCAGAAGGTTGTACAAGGCTGTGGAAGGTTGTAGGAGGCTGTGGAAGGTTGTAGAAGGTTGTAGGAGGCTGTAGAAGTTTGTAGAAGGTTGTAGGAGGCTGTAGAAGGTTGTAGGAGGCTGTAGAAGGTTGTAGGAGGCTGTAGAAGGTTGTAGGAGGTTGTAGAAGGTTGTAGAAGGTTGTAGAAGGTTGTAGGAGGTTGTACCAAATTGTACACAAGGCTGTACACAGGCTTGTATAAAGCACTGAATTACATTCTTTTACATACACAATGTTGCCAATTTCTTATGGGAAACTAGCTAAGCTCTGCCTCATATGGAGGAGATTCAACCCTGTACCTCGTCATTCAACTGAAACCTCATACAGTATATAGGGACTTGGGACATCCACAATTTACCCTGAGCATTAATACCTTTAACTAACAAGTGAATTGGTCCATATGACATAAAAAATTAAACTATGTGATCTTTAATGAGGTGTTTAAGGAGTTACATGGACAATATACTGCGGGCTTCATAGGAATCTCAGTGTTGACCTTCTATGCACCATGATCTTTTTCAAGTAAATCGGTGGTCATTACCCACCCCACATAATCAATGCAGACAGCTTGGGTACAAGGCTATATCAGTATGCCTATAGCTTTATGGCTGAAGACAAAAGACACACTGCATGAAAATCTGTGCTGGATTTGTGTACTATAGTAAGATACACACACCTAAATTCCTTTCCTCTATTTCATTTAGCACAGACAAATCATCTGTCTCCTCAATCCTCTCATTTTCTTCCATTATCTGTAACAAGAAGTCATGATCCAACTCTCCGCCATGAGAGGACTTCACCTCCACGTCTTCAATACTCAGCTACACACACGGTGACAATGAACCTTCTGAAACTATCACGTTCATGAATAATTATCGTGTACAAGATAGAGCCTGCCAATTACTTGTACATACTTCATTTTGCAGCCCAAGTACAAATGTAATCACTATTTTCCCATGGAAACTTACTCTAATTCATAAGATGAGTTGGTTTATTTTACTATTTCTATTATCCTAAAGTACATCATGCCACATAGACATAGGGGCAGGACAGTCCAATGCAGTACTAAATACAGCAAATTCTTGTTAATCCGCTACCACTTTATTCGCCAAGCCTTTTTTAATCCAACACCATTTCCCAGTAACAACGTAATGTACAAGTACCAATGAATATCCAGTTAATCCGCCAATCTCGTGAATCCATCATATTCTTTGAAAACGAATTGCAGTGGATTAAAGAGTATTTACTGTAAGTCACTGTAAAGCTACAAGTAGAATTCAAACACAATGTACACACTCCATTATATGCAGCATAGTGTTTATCTAGCATTTGTGTCTTTTCAGCCACTGGAGGCATCAGACATAAAATGTATCTTAACCTTCCATTCCACCTTTGTAAAATCAAGGGCTAATTACGTTGTATGTAATTCGTATTCGCACACGATATTACTATGTGTACATAACCAATGCAGTTTGATTGAAAGACCAAGTACGTACATATGTATGGTAGTCACTCACAAGATACTTTGCCCTGGAGTATGGTCTCCTAAGAGTAGAGTAGGCTCTATTGACCACAGCTGACTGATCTGCGGAATTCCTCTGTTCTTCCTGCAAGTGAAAAATAGTTGTAAACTGTACATGATTTTCCACTTTAAATCGCGCTAATATTGTCCACTTTGGATGTAGGTAAGGCTTCAAATTCTGTATGTTATGACAATGTACCTAAAATATGTTAATGTTTCACATACGAAACTATAAAATTTAGTAAATTTAGACATTAACCCATAAATTACTTAATAATGTTTAAAAATAACATACAATATATGTATTAGTTATACCCCACCTTTGCTGGGTACATGCATTGATTTCAGGCTTCGCCCTCGGTATATCGCTTCCTGACACTTAGTATATTTGTCATGTACCCAGCAAAGGCGGGGTATAACAAATATGTATTTCGTCAAAATGTTAGAAAGTACTTGGCATTATGAATGCAAACACAAATTTTGGCTAGGGGAGATTTCTTCAGGAGCTTTATCCTTAAAATCATTCTCAATTCACCGCACTTTTGAAAACACAATAGTTTAGTGGGCTGATTTTGTATTCCTTGTATCCCTGGTAAAACAGGGTATATTAGTAATGAGGTCAGAAACATACCATGGTACATCGAGTATATACCGTAGTTGGTGTTTTTGAAGTTAAGTGATAACGCCCATACATCAAGATACATTATAATATTATATATATACTTGTTGTTGTAACCCATCATGTGTACAACAATCTTTAATAAGACGTCTCATGTAAGAATGCACTTTGTAACTACTAGTATTGGGTTTCTCTCTGTGGATTCTAGTAATTCCAACATACGAAAATATTACTATGACAGTGGACCTATAAAAAGAGGCCTTTATACAAATGTCAACGATAATTACCTACGTAATTACTATTTTGTGCTTGTCAAGATTAACTACGTGTCTCTCACCAATGATTTGTTAGTTGTATACTTGTCTGGATGCAGTAAGGCTTGGAGTTGAAGAAAAGATTTCTTTAACTTTGAAGCATCAATGTGAAATGACCTCTCACTGCACAACATGAAGGCTACAAAATAATAGCAACATTCAACTGGACAAGCACACATGTGATGGCACACATACTGAGCTCTAAGCATGATGGTCTACTGGATGGGGAGGAGGTTAATATGCTACAGGTTTAGAATAATCGGTAGTTAACGGTGTAGGGGATACTTCAAGAATAAACAGAGAAATTAACCAGCATAGCAGTGTCCAAATAGTGGAATAATCGTTACTGCTACCTGTTAGGGAGAGTGAGTTAGCATCTTGGATCACCTAGGAAGAACGATCATGTCCGTTTCCTCGCACAATGACGTCTAAACTACCCCTATACCCCTACCTCTACTACTGAAAACCTAACTCTACCCTATCCCTACCTCTAAAACCTAACTCTACCCTATCCCTACCTCTAAAACCTAACTCTACCCTATCCCTACCTCTAAAACCTAACTCTACCCTACCTCTACCTCTAATCTGCACCCTACCCCACCTCCTACCCCTACCTTCACCTTGATGTCACCAAGAAGCAATAAAATAGCCATAAAACGGCTGTGATTGTTCCCAAAGTGTCCGTAATAGAGAGGTTCCACTGTATATAGTGGAAAACCTCCAGAGCAGCAAAAGCTGTAAAACATCCATTGAAATAAATACATAATATTATGTGTTTGAATATCTGATACTTCAACCATAGACACTCTATACGTAGTTTAGAGTGTCTATGCTTCAACTGTGGGTCGCACAGGTGCCATTTTTAAGGTAAACAAGTTGACACAATGAACTACTATTACAGAGCACAAGGAGAGAAAGTTGGTAACGTCGTAAGTACATTAGCCTCATTCCCACTACTCGACCAGCACATTTACATGCATTACCATCCCAAAATGCGAAAGTAGTCCTTGCCAGAGGGCGGCAGCACCACAGTCTTCTCGCAATCACAGAAGAATTGAAGAGGTGTATCTTGAAGAACGTTATTCAGTAGTCTCTCACAATCCCAGCACCGAACTTCGGCGATCGAGGGGTTTCCACTCAGCCAACATCCCTTACTAACAAAGGACAACACTATCGATCTCCGACAGACGTGTCTGGAGAACGACCCTACCAAAGAGAACATTTTATACGGTTTTTTACACGTAGTATCTTTACAATACAAAAAACACTGCAATATAGCACAATACTACGTTATAATCACCACTATCTTCTTTTGTTTCTTTTTCTCCATCTGTCTATTATACATTATATTTTATCAGGGGAGCACACTCATAGGATCACCTTTTGTGTAACCCTATCCATATACATGTACATTCATATGAATGCATGCATGTGCATGTGGATGAAATTATTTCAATTCAATGTAATTCAATACACTTACAATATTAATAATTATCATGCTTATTGACTCATAACAATATAGTGAGATATATGTGGGTGATAATAATATTATTATTATAGTAATCATCTTCCATAGTTTTAGATCTATGTAGGTGCAAACTTTGTTTAAAGATGTCCATTCTAACACACCTATGCTCCAATCCAATCAACCCTGGGTATGCAGGCCCACTCTAGTTGAATGGTCCAATGGCACTCATATTCCATATACACATATTCATTGTATGCACACTTGCTACACAGCCATGCTAACATGCATTGCAATGATCTATTACAAACAAATTCAGTTATCACTGTCGAGAGATTTCACATGTCTCGACAAGTGCTTCTCCAATTGATGAGCTCTTTCAACGATTACCTGCATTTCGTGCTTCTTAAACAAAGGAAGCATTTCTGACATGAACGTGGCACTGTTAGCAATCTCCACTGAGAAGCCATCTGTAATCAAAGCAAACCAACAGGAAACAACTAGAGTGAACGTGAGATCAATGTAACAATAATACGTATACTCAAAAGGGACATCCAATGGGTACATATTATCACTGATAGTGCAGTGGTTGTCCTCGGTCTGGCATAGCTGAGGCTCGATTTGTCATGCCTTTGTTCCACTCTTGTTTCAGATTTGAATTAAAAAGGCAGTTTAAGTCTGGACTATCCCAGTCTAGTCCCTCCAGTTCAATTACTGAACCATCTGACAAAAAGTCCCCTTTTAAACCTTTCAGACACACAACCAGTAGCTCACCATCTTGTGCCAAGTGAAGTAGAAGTGCTAGTCCATTGCTGACAACTTCCCCGGACACTTTCTGACCTCCCAAGACTCGCAAGAGATCAGGCACAACATTGGCAGTTGCTAGTTTCTCATTGATTTGCTGATCATGCTTACTACACACAATTGCAAGTGCTACCAGTCCTTCATTGACCATCAGTGCATTGTCAGTGGACAGAAGGTGAACCAGCCACTTGGCTCCATCTACTTCACACACAATCTTTGACGGAGTTGCTATATGATTGTACATGAACATGAATATACAGTACAATATAAATATGGGTCATGTTAATTCCAAATATCAATTTTGCAGTTTTACAGCTGGATTTCTCACCTTGGCTATTGCTGTACTTCACCAGAGATGCAAGCAACCTACATCCCTCCATCTCCAAATGACTGCCATGAGCACATAGCTCACACACCGTCTGAATGGTGTCCACATTACTTAGTATGTAATCACAAATAGATTCTATAGAACAATTTGTGCATCAATATGACTCCACATACAATAACAACATCACTGATCTTATCACATCAAAGACAGAAGCTGTACCTTGTTTGTCGGACATCAGCCTCAATGTACCCAATGCCTTGAACTGTACCACTGGTGACTTTGATTTGAGATGCTTGATGGCGCCATCGGCTATCCCCATCTCAAAGAGTTTCAGCTTATTCGGCACTGTAAAGAGTAGGACAATACTCTTAGTAGAATGCAATACATGAGACGCACATACTAGCCTCGTGATGTGAGCTAACTTATGAAACAATTCCCATGTTTTTACGTGGCCTGCAAACATAGCTTCATTAAAAGTGAGCAAAATCGACCGTTTGCAAATGATTCGAAGCACTTAAACATTCACCACTGTTATTTATTTGATATTTTTCATTGGATAATGGAAAAAAAATTGTCCATGTCAAGGCCCTTTAATATTTGCCTGTTTTTCATGACCAAAAAGGGTCTAGCTCTGCAATGCCAGGCACACATAGTACCAATGTGCTACGAACAAACATACATACATACATATTATTATAGACAGACAGACAGACAAACAGACAGACAGACAAACAGACAGACAGACAGACAGTCAGACAGACAGACAGTCAGACAAACCAACGGACAAGCAGTTAGACAGACAGACTGACAGACAGATGTACGGATGGACAGACAGACAGACCAATAGAGATACATACATACATATTAGTGTGAATGTGACACATAAATACAATTCACATAATGGAATTACTGTGCACGTTTATAGTGAATAATACATAATACACTGTGCACATAATACACAGAGTATAACATATTGTGAATATGCATACCATTCACATGTATGTAATATGTACATGTACAGACCACACACAGAGCACATAATACGTATGTACAGTGAATTCTCGTTAATCCGTCACAATTCGTTTTCACAGAATATGGTGGATTAACGAGTTTGGCGGATCAACTGGATATTTATTGGTACTTGTACATTGTATTGGTACTGGGAAATTGTGGCGGATTAAAAGGTTTGGCAGATAAGTGGTGGTGGATTAATGAGAACTTACTGTATGTACATACGTATAAGCTAGAACCTACCAGGAATAGCCAGGTTCCGGAGTGCACTGAGACTACCTTGAAAGACACTGGCTGCACCCTAAGGCATACATGTGGGAGTAGTAGCATTAGTCAGAGATACTCAGATACTTCCAATATACTCTAGTCAAGAATGATGGAGTACAGGAACATGTGGGTACCTACTTCGAGGGAAGGATCAAGACTAAGTAGATCCATGAGAGGCTGCAAGATCCCTGATTCCACCAAAACAGAGCAACTGTCACCTACAAAAGAAGCAGGAAGTAATTAGCAGAGTTACAAGGGATTACTGGTAATTAGCTCTAATTACAATGACTTGCAGTGCATGGCTAGGCTGGCACACCTCCCTTTTTGGTTACGCTAAATTACCACTCCTACGATGGTAGAGCAAGGGTCTGGTCACACGAGACTGAGTGCTATCATATTTGAAGGTCCAAATAAGTACACAAAATTGTACCTTACTTCATCAGGTTACAACTGTTACCAGATACTTCCAATACTTACTAAAATACTTCAAATGTATGCATTGCAGCAATTCGAAAACACACACCATGCACTACACAGTACTGTGGAATAAATAAAATACTGTATAAGCATTTACATTGCAGTTCGCTTAGTAAGTACGTGCACGGGTTGGTATATACTCTTTGTTAGTAAGTACACTTCACTCAGTCCCGAGCTCATGTACACTATGTAAACCAGTACTGAAGTACCTCTGACAAGAAGTACCTCTGATAAGAAGTACAGACTTGGTGTGCCCTTCAAGATACTTCCTAAGCAAATTGAACTGTTCTAAAGTTAACATTTACAATGCTATTACTAGTATTAGCATCAGCTACAATTAACAACCAAGCAACAAATCCCACAACCCAATTAAAAAGACATGATGCATGTCCACAGTTAGCAGCACAGATCATGTGTAACCAACCACTTCTTGCCATATTTGCTATAAACAGAGCTCCCGTAGCCTTGAGGTAGAGACTATCGGATTCCTCCATCCACTGCTTTGCTAACTGCAACACATTTCCTTTGTCCATAATCTGCTTCATGCAAGAATCTGAAGAGTAACACAAGCCCACCCAGTGAGGTACAGCTATGCATAATATGCATGGTCATAACAAAGATTGTGTCATGGTAGGCAGGTAGATCAAAGTAAAATAGTGGTTCATAAAACCTCTACAGCACACTTGGCATTACCAATACAGCACACTTGCAATCAAGTCATTAACTATGTGTCACCCTTTCCATTGACTGATGAGACCAATTTCCTGTCGCCACCAACATCAGCAACAGCAAACAATGGAGCAGTAACAATAGTGCCATCCCATGACACAAAAGCTAGTTATGTCCCTTCCACACGGGATGTGCAGCTATAGAGTCACACTTTCAATCAATCACCTCGGGCTGACACCCTTGGTAAATCTTTGAAAGTGGGACATAACTAAATCACAAAGCTTTCATACCTGAACTGAGTACAAGGACTGTGATGTCTGCTCCTCTTTTGAGCAAATCGTGGTCCTTTAAGCCAAGTAGTGCAGGGAGCCAATTACTTTCAGTAACAACTACTTTCCATTCTTCTACAAGAAGTATATAAACGTATGTACTGTACATATGTACGTATGTGCATACTATGTAGTTATGTATGTTTGGTCATGTATGTCATACAGTGAATTTTCTTCAATCTGCCACAAATTAGTGAAGATATGTGGTGGATTAAGGAGTTGAGTTTATACAAGTCATTAGTAAGTATACAAATGAATTTGTGTACAGAAATAATGACAGAAAAAGGGCTTTGCATGCAGTAAGCAGTGGCAGATTAAAGAAGTTTACTGTAGTCTATTAGATATGGTGCAGAGTAGTCTGACTGACCATGATCAGCTAGAGAGTGCAATAAATCCAAAAGAGTGCCGGCATACTGCACTGCTTCATTCTTAGTAACTGCATTCAGTAGCTCTCCAATGCTCTTATCACTCTTGTGCTTCAGAAAAGCAGATACTGATGGTACATCTAGTAGCACACAGTGGAGAAAGGTAACAAAACGGCTCAGTACACATGCCCAAAACTACAGTAGTTGTCGGCTTACTTTGTTCAACAATGCAGGACATTAGTTTGAGTGCCATTTCAACAACATCATCAGAAGTGGCACAATGGAGAACACCTGTCACAGCCTCCTCTATATTCAAACCACTGAATTCTTTAGTCAGTGGCTCTGTACAAATGATACAATAATAGGAACATGTGTTACATTATGTATATTTGGAACTAACACTCCTAGATCATACATACCATTGTCAGCCAACACATTAAGAACACAGCCACAAGCTATGCATCTGAACTTGTTTGAAAAATCATCGCTAGTCCATTTCTCCATCAAATTCACAAGGTGTTTGCAACCACCATTGGACAAGAGTAGTTCCCTAGCTTCATCTAAGTGGTAAATTGATGATGTGTTTAAATATAATATTGAAAGTCACATCAAAAGAAAAATATCTCGCATAAATGAAATGCAAAAAATGTGTGTGCATGTGCATGAGCGTATGTATGAATATTAAATGTGTGTGTGTTAGTGGAAATATGAGGGTGTATGGACATACACATGCATGTGTGCATGTGTGCGTTTGTGTGTGTGTGTGTGTGTGTGTGTGTGTGTGTGTGTGTGTGTGTGTGGGTGGGTTGGTGTGTGTGTGTGTGTCAGTGTGTGTGTGTGTGTGTGTGTGTGTGTGTGTGTGTGTGTGCGCGCGTGTGTTGTGTGTGTGTGTGTGTGTGTGTGTGTGTGTGTGTGTGTGTGTGCGCGCACATGTGGTGTGGTGTGTGGTGTGTGCACAGGAAAGTCCAAAACAGATTATTGAGCAGACGGGAAGTACAAAGGTTTGGTACTTGGAATGTATGTACGTTTCGTGTTCTCAGGAAAACTGAACATCTCGCAGATCAAAATGAAAAGGTACAGGCTCTCTATTCTTGCTGTAACTGAGGCACATTTGACAGGTGAAGGTGAAATGCTTTTGGATGATGAGAGTGGGTATGCAATGTTTCTGGGAAGGCAAGATGGTCACAGTATGGAAGGAGTGGGACTGGCTCTCTCACCATATGCACGGGCAGCAATACGCCATCACCATGCTGTATCAGCCAGAATACTAGCAGCGGAGTTCCTGACACAAGTCGGACCACTACTGGTTGTAGTGGCATATGCTCCTACCAATCAGGACAGTGCAGGGGAGAAGGATCAGTTCTATGATGATCTAGACTGTGTCGTGACCAGGGGTAATAGACTGGTGATGGTGATGGGAGATTTCAATGGGTCGGTGAGTGAGAAGCTACGTACATGGAGTGGTAGGAATGCATGGACTGGAGAAGACAACCAGTGACAATGGTGAGAGACTAGTATCGTTCGCAGGGGGCAATAGTTTGTGCATCACTTACACTTTTCTCCCTCACAAGTGTATACATCAGGCTACATGGCATCCACCTGATTCAAGGGGGTATTTAAGTCTTAAAGACTACATTCTAGCCAAGCAGTGGATGACGGCATCAATCCTAGATACAAGGGTATATAGAAGGGGAGACATAGACAGTGACCATCACCTGGTGATCATGTCAGTGCAGCTGAAGTTGAAGAAGAAACTAACAGAGTGGGGGGAGGGGGAAGGCACTTTGATGTGGAACTGTTACAGGAGGGACAAACAAAGACTGTTTTTGCTGATGGAATCAAGAAGTGTTTTGAATAGAAGGAAGAGAGCATGTGCATGCAGCAGAGATGTAGAGGAGAGATGGAATGAACTGAAGACATCTTTACCGGAATCAGCAGAGGAGCACCTGAAGTGCAGAAGAAAGAAGAAGAGATGGATAAGTGAAGACATGATGAAAATCATAGAAGCGAAAAGGAAGGCCTTCATACAGTGGGAAGAATGTAGAACAAATGTGGAGAGACAGAAAGAGTACTGGAATTTCCAGAAGAGAGTGAGAAGAGCAGTAAAAGAAGACAGGAAGAAATGGGTAAATGTAATGATGAAGGAAATGGAAGACAATCTTAAGCATCACCGACAAGGAGACTTCTACAAGAAGTTAAGGCAACTCATCGCCAGAAGAGTGAAGGCTACAACTACCATCTTGGACGAGAGTGTACTGAATGTGCAGAATGCTGTGGCAAAGGATGTGATTGCAGATGTGGAGGATCTCTCAGGGTCACACACCAGAATTGACCAGGGAGGAGGTGGAGAAGTAGGTGAAGAAACTCCGGAATGGCTAGGCAGCAGGAAGTGATGACATAGTGGCCAAACTGTTGAAGAATGGGGGAGAAGCAATGATTAATTGGCTGTGGGAGTTGCTGAAAGTAGTGTGGAAGACAAAGCAAGTACCAAAGGAGTGGAAGAAGGCCATATTGATTCCCTTGCACAAGAAGAAGTACAAAAGATTATGTGAAAACTACTGGGGTATAGCCCTGCTGAGTGTCCCGGGAAAGGTGCTATCTCTCGTACTTCTCTACAGGCTGCAAACCATCATAGACCCCCAACTCCTGGAATCACAATGTGGCTTCAGGAAGGGTCAAGGAACAGTTGATCAAATCTGGGTGGCACAGCAGATTGTGGAGAGGGTTACCAGATTGTAGAGAGGAGTACCAAAGAAGCACACTTGTGCTTCTTTGACCTCACCAAAGCCTATGACTCAGTGGACCGCTCTGCCCTGATAGCCATTCTCAAGAGGTATAGGGTCCCCTACCATCTGACAGACATCATCAAAGAGATGTACACGGAGACATGGTGCCAGGTGAGAACTACTGAAGGATGCTCAGAAGACTTTAAGGTGGAAAGTGGAGTCAGACGAGGTTGTGTCTTTCCTCACTTCTCTTTAATTGCGTCATGGACGGGATTTTGAGGGAGACAATGGAGATGTCTGGAGGGGGCTGGAACATTGAATACACCACCACTGGGGGACTGTTCCTGACGTACAGGGACAAGACACAAGCAACAACTTGGATCCGGAATGTACAGTATGCCGACAACCTGGTTGTTGTTGCAGAAACACAGAAGGAGTTGCAGCACATGGTGGACGGACTGGATAGAGCCTGTACACGATGGGGAATGGCCATAAATTGAACCAAGACCAAGGTATTCAATATTGGAGAGCACACTGACAAGCATCAAACCATCACACTGATGGGCAATGCACTGGAAGAAGTAGACTCCCTTTCATATCTGGGAAGTGCAGAGGAGCAGACTGCCAGGGTGAACAGAGATGTGGGAATTAGACTGGAGAAGGCAGCTACTGTATACCTGATGTGGAGGAGGAAGGTCTTTAGGAGTCAAACCCTAAACAAGGAGACCAAATGTCTGTTCTCCTGTATGGAGCCAAGACTTGGAAAGCTAACCAACAGGACATCAGAAGGCTACAGGCCTTCCAGATGAAGTCCCTCAGAGCTATTGTTGGAGTGACCCTGTGAGACAGGAGAAAAAATGAGGACATTCTGAAGGAGACAGGAAAGTTACCATTGGAGGAGCAGTTGAGGCAAAGGAGAGTTCGGTGGTTCGGCCACCTACAGAGGATGCCTGACCACTGACCACAGAAGCAACTAATGAAATGTAGACCACAAGGCAAGAAGAGGAAACCAGGAGGAACAACTTTGTGGTGGATGGATGTCATCAACAGGGATCTCTCCGGAATCACCAACTGGCAGGAAGCAGTAAAGGACAGAGAACAATGGCGAATGGCCATTCACCAGTATCATCTGTCTGAAGCATCAGCATTGTCTCTGCAGTGACACTGATCACTGAGACCCCACCCAACGCCCAGAAAAGGACAAGGTGTATAGAGAAGAAGAAGTGCAGTGTGTGTGTGTGTGTGTGTGTGTGTGTGTGTGTGTGTGTGTGTGTGTGTGTGTGTGTGTGTGTGTGTACAGTATGTATCCATGAATGTATAATATCTATCAATTGTAATATCTCTAGGATCCATTACAGCACAAGAAGACTACAGTGTGACATATCAGGTATTATTTTGAGTTAATCCATTATATGCATTTTTTCATATGGTTCTCACCATTTTCATAACACAGGTTGCCAATGATCCTCAATGCTTGCAACTGAACAGCAGACTCCGGAGATGACAGATAAGGTATTATGAGCTTCAGAAGACTTTGTTCGTTAAAAGCCTCCCTAAAACTATCTGAAAGTAATATATTATGATAACATGAATCATTACCACAATGTACAAAAGGTACAGTAGCAATATGTAACACGTGTAGGATAATGAAAGGTAAAGTGTGTTGATATCAATGACATTGAAAGATGTGAGCATACATTATTTCGGGTGAAATATCTTCAAAATGTGTTAATGGTTCAATTAACTCCTGAAGAGAATTTTTACAGTTGTACATAGTGTGTACACATGCTAATAGTTGGAACCCTTTCATGTGTGCAACAGCCTGAATAGGTGATAATTGATTACCTTGGGCTTCATGCACCATATCGATTAACGATCACAAGACAGGCTACAACTGCAATGGATACCCTTACCTTCCCTGGCAAGGGATGCTATAGTCTCTAATATACGTTCCCTGCTAACATCTTTGTATGTCTCTGCTAGCGAAGCCTTAACAATCGTAAGTATAGTTTCATTCACTGTGACTGGGATGTCTGCATCTGAGCATGGTGAGGAGAGAAGAGATCCTGGGGGAGATGTTTTGCAGCTAGGCACTCACAATAAATTAATATAAATGCTATTGATACATATGAGAATGAGAACCTCGCATACAGCTACCTGCCAGTATGGAGTTAGTCTGGTTCTGAGACAATGTACAAAATGGGACATTGTCCCAGTCAGTCCCATTTCAAAACAAAGGTGAGAAATGGGTCTAGGAACAAGACTACTATAAATTACTGTGGAGCCACTGTTAGTACAGTATTGACAAAACAATCTGGAAGAGCAGCATTTCAGATAGCTTTATTAATTTCACACAGTACTTCTAAATATGAAAGATCCTACATGTTTTACGTTATATTTGAGATGTGAAGGTTCTGTTACATTGGTAATTGCTGGAAGCATAGACATCTGATACACAATACAGTGATTCTTGTTAATCCACCACTGTTCCAGCTACCAAACCCTTCCATCCACACCAAATTTTCACAACCAATATAGCATGCAGCAGTAATGGAGACCAAGTTATTCCACCAAATTCATTAATCCACCACACCTTTCAAAAACGATTGTGAGGGATTAACGTGAAGTCAATGAACATGAATGCTTCCTCACTGTGTACTGCATACACGTCTCCTGATCTCCTGACTGCCCCCTTACATAGAATTTACGACTCTACTACAAACTACAGTATAATGCGTAACCACAGACCTTTGAATATCCTATTAGCGTCATAGACATTGAGTAGTCATGATTTGGTAAAAACCAGAAATAGACCGACACTTGTGTTTACAGAAAACGTGTTCACTATGGTGCATGAAAAGCATAAAACCTCCGAAAGTAAGGTAACTTTGGGAACGGGCTAACGTCGGGATTTAATATTCATGACTAGAAAGTTAATCCGGCTTACAAGAAGTTCCTTACATAAGGAAAGACGGAATACTATAGAAACTTGAAACCTTTGCGTCCAACAGCAAATATCTGGAATTATAGTCAAATGTCGGGACTTATCCCATTTTATCCCACATTTCTTCGATTAATTAAGATTGCAGGATAACAGCACTAAAATTTAATAACCTTAAACTACCTACCGATCATAGCCAACAAGTCAGAAAAAGTAGAGAGTTGGTCTCGTTCGGCCATTTTACTGGTAGTTGGGAAAGTCCCTACGTATTGCCTTCTTTTATACGAGACCCTACGTGTGGTCAATTATACACAGTATGCTATAAATTCCAGAGATAAAGTGGTATATTATAGTAATGTAATGACTGTATTACTTATAATAAATTTATACTGTCCCGCAACGTCACCAATTCAGCGCCAAACTGATTATCAATATTACTCAGTGGATAGGACGCAAAACTAAAGCTTCGATTGTCGGTAAGAAATCGTTCAAACTCGTCTTTATTCTGTACATGTTGTCATCTAGCCAACTATAGTAATCACTTGTGGGATTATGTGTTCCTTTTAAGTGTCGGCTGTTCACATCCTGATATTCGTCGGTCTGTCGGTGTTAATTCACCTTCCTTTCCGTTTATTCTACACGTACGTCCTTTTATTGAAACTTGTACAGCAAGAAGTCAAGTCAACGTAAGTGTGCGAAGTTTTGGGAGTTAAGGCCGAAGTGTCAGTGTTCGTCCCTTACTTTACTTAGTTTTTCGATTCACTCTGGGCGACCGCCCTTTCTTTAGTACCTGGTCAGTGTTCCCGCTAATTACTGTCTTCGATCGCAGGTTACGTCATGTGAGTAATTATTGTGTTCATATTAATCCATGAACGGCTGAATTGTGGAACAAATCCTTGTTTTGTGGGAGTGACAGTCGTTCACCTGATCTCATTCTCGGGTAACCTTTATCTTGAAGGGATCGCGGGAAGTTACAGTAATGGTGGAATAGATAACCTTTGTGTTACTCCCCCCCCAGTCTGCCTACATCCAGCTGTTGTTTCGTCTAGTATACGGCTGGTATTTCTTTCTTTACAGTCGTTCGTGTCTCTCTGGAACCAATGTATTAGGATGTACCTTCCAACATGCTTATTTGGTACCTTGAAGGCAACACCAAATCTGTACTCCTTATCAGAAGCACTTACTATCAGTACTGGTCGACATATTATACCTAAGATAGGGACTGAGTGAAGTGTATGTACGTACGTATGTATGTGTTAACCAGGAGTATGTACTAACTAGGGTACTTACTGAGCAAGTTTTATTGTACTACTTCCGTGCTGTATGTAGTTTACCCCACTCATATTGAGTGTCCTGTGTCCTACCTGTTGATTCAATCAGTTTTCACTGCAACTGTACAATGAAGCCTGTACTGTAATGGCTGTCTACAGGGGAGCCCTACCTGATGTCTGTTCCCCTCTAATGTACAATAACATCATTCATTTATTATCATGATATCATGGAATGGTGAGTGGGAGGGTGTCCAAGGAGACTACCAGGTCTCGACCTACTGCGACCTCTTTATTTTCACTCTCTCCTCACACACACAGCCTTTTCCTACATTGTGTTGTGTAGTACTTTGTTTTGGTAAAATTATAGTCACACTATGTCGCACCTGATTGAGCCATGAACATCTTTACATTGCTTAAGAGGACATTCATAGCATTTCGAAAAGAAAAGAAGAAAACTAAGTCTAAGGTTTTCAGTTGTCAGTCCAGGTGTGGAGTATCACGTGATTGTCTAAGTATAGACTGTCATACATACCTGGGACCATACGTATGTGTGTATTTATGACTGATAATGTGCTTGGGCGTGGCTATACGTACTATAGAATGTCATAAATCACATTTGAGATGCTTTGAACTCCTTTTCGAGACCACCTCAGTAATAGGCCTACTATTTCCCAATTACCAGAATTCCTATACTGCGTAATGCAGTAAGCTTTTAGTAGGAGAATTAAGACAACCACACAATTAAAGCCATGTTACCGGAATCCATAGGTGATTCAAATTGCCAAAGTTCCTGTATAAAACTGGAAAACTAGGGTATGTGGATTTCCAGATTTATGCAGGTACTTTGTAGCAATCAGTATCATGTATCATGCTCTTAATATTGTCGGTACTGTTCGCACTTCTTTGGGAATAGTGCTTGCCTTCAAAATGTAGTGGGGTCCAGGAATCTCCCACACACTTCCCATTACCTGTACATACGTACGTATGTAGATGGGCACACATCCAATGTGACCTGTTGACCTTATTATGGTGGTTTGCTGCTGACATCAGATCACATGGTATGTACGTAAGTATGAACAGCTTTTCAGACTCAATTATGTATACCAATGGCCTGCCTGTACATACGTACCTATGTACACATGTATTGCATATTCTCTCAAATTTTGTCACTGCTTTGTTGGAGTGGAATAGCTTTTGGAAAACAATGAAATAAACAATTTCTTTAATGTCATTCTGATTGCTACGTAATTGCTTGTCATTTTGTCTCCTATCACCTAAGAAGTAGTAGTAGTCACCATTCCTGTGGTCTCTCTTGATGAATGGCCAACAAAATTGATGTACAATTTCCTTCTTTTTTTAAATGCAATGGCAATGTGATCTTGTTTCTTGTCTTCTTCACATCCACTTTGCAGTCCTTCTCCTACAACAGTAGTCTTAATGCCATCATATATTGTAGTGACCATGTAAAGCTGAACAGACTTCCACTTTGAATAGTGTGTCACCATCTCCATAGGTAAAAGTTTTTAAAAATACGAATTATACATATGTATTCTAAAATTTATTCAGTATCGAGCAATTTGTTAGCAATATGTGTGGTTTTGTTACTGCATTCAGAAAGATAAGGAATCATTAGAATCTAGCTAAGTGACAAAATTTTCTGAATTTTTCTGAAGTGTGAGTAATTTTCAGCTTACATACGTACTTCCCTCACCTCCTAAATGGGTGTTGTGACAGATATACATATTCAATACTGCACCCCAGCATCTCACCAGTCCTATTTCTTATTTTCTTTTGTGAAGATCATACATACGTATCATCTTCGAAACTATGGACTGTATCACTCTCACATTTTGTGATTATCTTGCATGTTTCAACCCATGAAGTGCACTTTCATAAGATATTGAGCCTGTACAAATGATAGTTTATTGTTTGCTTTTCTTTGTGTGATATTATGTATAGGTGCATGCATATGTACACGTATAAATGTGTGCATGTGTACATGTAAGAATACATGTTACAATATATGCATACATACGTTTGTGTGAGTTTTCCTAAGTTACGTATGTATGTACGTATGTACATACTAAAAGCAAACTCCACGTATTGTGTTGAAGCATTTTATTTTCATA
Source organism: Chondrilla cf. caribensis (assembly GCA_964020155.1). NCBI lineage: Eukaryota > Metazoa > Porifera > Demospongiae > Chondrillida > Chondrillidae > Chondrilla > Chondrilla cf. caribensis. The sequence continues at coordinate 3,286,630 of OZ026548.1, forward strand.
ATCCTAGCTTTCACAGTTGGGATTCACATCTGCATATTTGATAATGAAACTGAAACTACTATAAAATTTTACATAATGTGTTCCACAGGAAATTGCATAATATTGTTCATGTTATCATCAGGGAAGTACGTATGTACAAATGTATGTTATTTAAAGTATGCATAGTTGCCATTTATATATGTATTAGTGTTTATTTGTGGACCCTTATGTACATTCTATTGTTACTGCTACCTCAATAGAGAGCTAACTATTGTATTTATGCAGTGTATTTGAAATGAAAAGTGTGTCTACATACGTATATATCCTTGTACCACCTATCGCACTCACCCCCTATCCTCTGTACCACATATGGTGCGATTCATGCAACCTACGTACGTGCATACGTCCATATATAGTGGTAAATGCGCTTCAGCTAACCATGTACGTACATAATATGCCTGATCCTGGAAATAGAAACGTAACAACAACACATACGTACTTATATACATGGAATGTTCTATTCTTTATGAATTGTACTGTATCCCATGTACCACATATCCTGTGTATCATATATCCTGTGTATGGTATGGTTTGAAAAAAATCTAAATGTTACTGGAGAAAAGTTACCTGTTAATCTGATAACAGTTGACGTTTATCGGTTACAAGTTAAATGATTTCTGTTAACCGATAACCGTTAATGGATAACCGTCAATGGTACGTTTAAATTCTTAATCGTTGAAGAAGGACTTCAAGTATAAAGGCGAGTGTTTGGACAACTATTCAAAAGTGCAAAAGACATGGGACCATCTCTCATTTTCCTGGATCTGGTCGACTGCCTCTTCAACGGATCATTTGTTACACAATTCACGCCTGTCATTTGGTAATATACGTACACCTACGTATTAGTGATTATGTAATAAGAAAACTACCAGTAACGGTTAACGGTTAACTGTTAACAGATAATAGGTAAAGGAGATTACCAGTACCAGTACCAGTTTAGAGTACCACCTACTCCTATCCCATGTACCACATATGTATCCTGTGTACCACCTATCCAATGTGCCACATATGTATCCTGTGTACCACCTATCCAATGTACCACATATGTATCCTGTGTACCACCTATCTCATGTACCACATATGTATCCTGTGTACCACCTATCTCATGTACCACATATGTATCCTGTGTACCACCTATCTCATGTACCACATATGTATCCTGTGTACCACCTATCCAATGTGCCACATATGTATCCTGTGTACCACCTATCCCATGTGCCACATATGTATCCTGTGTACCACCTATCTCATGTACCGCGCATGTTTGTCTGTGTATTCTGAAATGTACGTACGTACATACAGTATGTATGTAATACCTACACATTGAAAGGATAACAACTGTGTTTTCATTATTTTTGTATCCTTATCTACCAATGTACGTATGTACGTATGTAATGATTACGTAATTAGAAAACTACCAGTATGTACATACATACATACATTATGTGTACTATTGTGCATACATACGTATGTAGGTACGTATGTTTGTAGGGTTATTTCTCACTCACCCTTACTATTCACGTATGTATAATATATTCAATGAATACTTACTGCTCCATAATACCTACATACGTATGTACGTACGTATGTAAATGTATGCCTATTCGTACGTACATATCTCAACACAGTGAAACTTTCAGTTCATCATTATTCTTCATTGTCCTAGACATTCCGGGTCATCTACAGTAGATTTAATCCAAGACAGTGATGAATTATTAATACGTATATGTTCATATCTACATACGTACATTTGTGTGTAGATATGAGCATATACGTACGTACGTATTGTATGTGCATATTTGCACATATGTACATACAGACGGTATTTATTTCATACGTATGTCAATGTATTTAGTTTTGTTTGTGATATGTGCGTATGTACGTATGTACGTATGTACATGTGTCTATGTCCAAGATTGTTTTTGTACATAAGTATCCTGGTTGAAGGTAACATCAATGGAACCGACCTACGTACGTATGTACGTATGTACATTTCCCATGTACTAGTTCAGAACAGCTCAAGTTGATGTATGTACTTGTTGACACATCCTGATTACTTTTGATACACTTCTTGACAAAATGTAATTAGTTCTGATACACTTCTTGTTGCCAGGATACATAATAGAAAAATCCCTCCTTCAGTTGGTACATGGGAAATGTCCTTACTGCAGATGACTAATTGACTGAGGGCTGTATAAGGAGGGATTTATCTACTACATGTTTATGTACGTATATACATACGTACATACATAATCATATTTTCTGTTTTCCTGTGCAGGAGATGGGCCGAAAAAGACTACCATTCAATTTCAAAGTCAACGATCTAGTACTAGTGAAATGGAACGATGGTGTTTACTATTATGGGAAGTTGTCGAAGGTTTCCAAAAGGGACAGGAAGTGTACCGTAGTTTTTGATGATCGTTCAAAGGAACAAGTGAAGTTCAACCAAATATTTGATGGTGAATTTGTTGGTTTGTGCAGTCTACATGTACGTATGTGATAGGCCTGTATGATAGTAGTCAAACTTGTGTATGTACCTAGGTAGGTACCTACGTATGTCATGATAGTAGGCATCATTATCACTATTATCACAATAACTATGTGATACACATACGTACATAGTCTGAAATTAAGTTTAAACATTTATGAAGTTGTCTATTGAAGTACGTGTATTGAACTAATGAAGTTATGTGTTAAACTATATATAAAGCAATTCAGTCCAGGTTTTGAGCTAGAGACACTAATGTATGTACGTATGCATGTTTTCTGGAAGTAAACAAGTCAGGAAATCTTACCACAATAATACTTAACCCATTATCACTATTGCGATAATAAATGTCGAGAATGATAATCGTATTATCACAATTATCACACAGGCCAAGTGCATACGTAGGCGTTTGTGGGTTTATTTAATCTTGTTTCTATTGTATACAGTCAATGACACCACCACCGATTTGGAATTCTGTATGAAATGTAAACAAAGCTCATCCTTGATCAACGACGAATTGGTATTTTGTGATCGTTGCAATGCATGTGAGTTTGTGTGTGGAGGATGTTGCACACATTACAGTACTCCAACTACATGTTCTTACTGCAAAGCATGCAGGATTCGTTACGGTGAATTCTTGCTATTTCATCACTGTGTACTGTATTCCCCATCACTTCATGACTCAAAAAGTCATTCATGCCCATATACGTATGTACGTACGTATATGGTAGTGTTGATAAACTGTGAAAGTCATTAATTTGCTGTGTTTGACTTCCATGATGTACAACAGATTACTGAAATTCACTATGCTGGTTGTATGTACGTACGTACATGGTTATTATTATACGTACCTTTGTACATGCATACGTATGTGTTACTATACTGTTTGTACTGTAACGGGATCTGTGTTGTTTGTTCAGCCTACCACCAGAAATGCCATGTACCAACTATTCCTGATGAAGTGTTGGATCCTAACGAGGAGTGGATCTGTACCTACTGTGAGCAGGGGATTGCATGCCCGTATGTGGTCAACCAGGAAGAAGTGGTGTCAGTCTTATACACATCTCCTCAGAGAAAGCGGACAAAATCCTTTAAATCTGAAGAGGTATGCATATATTTATGTATGTACGTATATTATATGTACGTATGTACTTACTGTATGTACATGATATGTACGTATGTATCCTGATGGGTGGGCATTATTACTTCAAAAATACTGACTACAGTACGTATGGATATTCTCGATATACCGGGATATATTTCTTACTTCATTACTGATAAACCCAGTTTTCTGACTGAAAGGAAGTTATTAATTATTGTCGCACTTGTCACTTAATGCTAGACAATCAATGCACCAGCAATACTGATACTGAATGTCACAAAAATGCTATAGAGCACACCTATTCAGATGAAGGAGCACAGATTACGTAGGTGGACAGAACTATTGTGTTTTCAGAAGGGCAGCAAATCAAGAAATTTTAACATGAATCTATCAGTGAATCAGATCGAATACCTCGTGCATGGTTCAGGCTAGGCTGGATAATAGTTACGCAGCCCATTTGGTTTTCTTGGCAGTGTTTTTGAATACAAAAAGGTTTGTTCCTCTTCTAAGTTGGTTATGGGCCAAGAGAAACAATCTCTGTTATCATTATCGCCACAACTTTTCTTGCTAGGTATTTAGAGAGTTGTCTTTTGTGATCCAACAGTACCGGCTGGATCATCGTGGAATGATTGTGATAGGTATATGTACTCGGTCATTGTTAACTTGCCTCCGATTAAAGGATTTACGTATCTACTACTTTTTACTCTAGTTGAGATATGTATGTTTTTGTGTACGTGTGTTAACATGTACATACGAACGTATGCACGTGTAAGTGCCAGGTGTACGTACATGTGTATGTATGTACAGTACATATGTATGTATGTACATATATGTAAGTGCCACATGTACATGTGTATGTATGTACAGTACATAATATGTACATACATACATATTACTGATTTTCCCAGAGTATGTATAGTCAGGCTTCATGTAGAGTTGGGAAGGGGCTTTGTCTCCCTTGCTTAAGGTTCAATCAACAGTCAAGCTCAATGGACTTGATAACAGTAACACAAGCCCTCCTGTTGACTACGTGAACCCCTTGCAGTACATGTGTACACCTGTAGCTAACCCACATTCTAGGTAGTTTCTCAAAGTAAGTACAGTTACAGTATGTTACATATTATGTACGTATAGTACATATCATATATGTACGTACGTCCGTATGTGATAACGAAGTACGTGCGTGATTATTGTACAGTATTGCTGTCACACTTGCTAAGTTTGTTATTATATTGCACGTACGTACTTAGGTATGTACGCATATTGTTTCTATTCTGAACACAAACACACCTACGTATGTATATACACCTGTATAGCGGGTTAATTTCATGATAGGTAATATGTATTCCATTTTGATTCTGAATTTAGTAATACTGCATGTACGTATTGTGATTTTCTGAACTTATACAATATCACTGCTACGTACATATGTACGTACATGTATATACTAAGCTCAATCATTCAAATTTTCAATTTTGTGCATAGTTGGCTAAAACGTTTATATGTTGTTGAAAATTGTGATAGTGAAGTACATGAAAATCATGAGCATGAAAAATCAAGCAACCTAATTGATGCTGTAAGTATTTATGTGTGTACGTCCATACGTACGTACGTACGTACGTATGTTAAGAAGGATTCCTTGACTGTCTGTATACATATGTACATATGTACATGTGTGTACTTTTGCAACTGAATTGAAATTTCATAAAATGGGCCACAGTCTCCTCAGATTATACATGAATGTCGTGTGTCATTATGTGATATTACATAATATGTCTGTGTCATCATTTGTCTCTGGAGTAGAGTACTGTCATCTAATTTACCCACATGTGTACGTACCTACGTATGCATGATCTTGAAAGATTTCTTTTGAGAGGGAGGACAGGTAACGCCTTGTAAAGGCTGCATACCTCCTTCTGTTCAAAATGTCTGTAATAACACAAAAATTAGTGGATTTGAACTGTTTTGTCACCTTTCTACCACCATACTTTACTCCGTTTGGCCACTTTTTTGAAAGAATAACTTCTGGCCTCGTATACCAAGTAAATTTTGATACCTGAGTGTTGAGTGGATGGAGAAAGTTTGTGTGTAACGATAGACTGAAAGAGTAAGACTGCGTGGGCTGGTTGTAGACTTGAGCAGGAGATTTCAAATACGTACACCTAATTTACTGTACATCAGTGCACCTACACATGGTGAATTTTGTTAATTTGCCGCAATTTACTTTCATATGTTATGGTGGGTGAATGACTTTAGCGGATTGACCAGATATTCGTTACTGTTTTTATAATCTATTGGTACTTGGAGAATACGGTGTATATAAAGGTGTGGCAGATCAAGCGGTGGTGGGTTAACAATAAGAATTCGTTGTACGTACATGAGTACATACAGACCCACATACTCCTCATGTTGATGCAAAGAGCACCTGTCGTCTGTGAACCCCATATATTGCGAAGCTTTACAATCTTACTAATTAACCCCTAACTCAATTGTGGAATGTGGTTGTGTAATCTTGTTAAATGAAATGCTTGTTGGGATGCATGAATTCAGCATATTATGTACATAGTTTTATACATGTTTATTCAAGAGACAATGGAATTTCTCCTCAAAGTTATAGCACAGCTGTCGTTTACTTTCTTATGGCTTGTGGGTCACATTTGGAGGTGTTTTGGTTGAGTACAATGGGGTTGAAAGGAATTTTGCTGACTTCAGTTTGTCCACAGTCACTGTTGAACCTACAGTGCAAAGGTCATCCATGTTGAATGGTATTCATACCATTGCATCACTAAATAATTACATAGTAAGACAATCACACATTGAACAATTGACAGACTGAAAGTGGCAAGACTCTTTTGTGAGGGGTGAGAGTCCACCAGGTCTTTAGGGGTGTATGGCTTCATTCCCTGAACTGGCAGTTTGCTAGATGCATGTTTTTAAGCTCCTCACTCAATTTTGTCATCAACCCCGCCATAGACTGTCCTGCTGTGGCCTGTTGTGGAAATCGTGCAGAGGTGGGGAGGAATGTGGAGAAGTACCTCCTAGGGTGGTCTATCTGATACTGCCATTCAGTGGATTCAATTGATTTGAACTTAATTCATTTGTATAATTGTTTGTGTAGCAGTTTCCTTATGTATACTTTTGTGTATCATCTGTATGTATGTACTTATGTATAATACATACGTATGTGCATGCATGTGTACAAATGTGAGTAGCTATCTTAGAAGGCAGCACGTGGGCTGTGTGAGAGATTTCCCTTGTGAAACGTGATTGGAATTAGGTGGGATTCTGAATACCTTGATCCACACTAACTCTTAGTCCACTAACCCATATGTACATACGTATGTACTGTAGGTATAGATTGGGAAGTAATGTTATTCTCATAAATGTTTGTATCCATGCATTCGTCCTGTGTACAATCCCCTGTACTTCCTATCTCTTTCTGTATTTCACTGCAATTTGTTGCACACTCTTTTCCTCTGCTATCTGATAGGAGGAGGCATCAGTGAAACAGAAAAAGCGTAAGCTGGCTGCTTTGAGTCCACCCCGATGTTCTAATGGATCTACACAATCAGGTATGAATAAACTTTGTGTGTTCGTATGTATCTCTGTGTGTGTACGTATGTATCTGTGTGTGTGTGTGTGTGTGTGTGTGTGTGTGTGTGTGTGTGTGTGTGTGTGTGTGTGTGTGTGTGTGCGCGCGCGCGCATGTATGTGCATATGCATGTGCGTTTGTGTGTGTGTGCATTCGCGCGCGCATGTGTATGTGTGTGCGTGTGTCTATCTTTCTCTCTCTCTCTCTCTCTCTCTCTCTCTCTCTCTGTGTGTGTGTGTGTGTGTGTGTGTGTGTGTGCTTTTGCATGCGTGTGTGTTTTCTTATAGTTCTAAAATAGAGCTATGCAATTTATCTCTTGCGGTCGAATTGCAGATGATGCTTCTGAAAAGAGTGAAGTAATTAGGAAGTTGACCTTGGACATCAATACCAATGTAGAGGAAAGGGATCAGAGCGGTGCAGATTCACTTGTACAAATACCGTTCAGTGCGCTAACTCCCGATAAATTCCCTCCTTCCTCACCCTTGTTCACGGCTATCAAGAATCACTGGGATAGATGCAGTAGCATATCAGTATCACACGACAGTCATGTAACAACCAACGGTGACCCAATGCTCTCCAGTGTGGCAGGCAGCGACTCCAACGATCCTACAATTTCCATCACCTCAAAGACCATGCACAGCGAAGACAGCGATCCTCTTATCCCACCGAGTCCATGCTTATCTGACACTGACGAAGAGTTTGAAGAGATAACCGAACCAGAACATCTACCTGAAGTTACTAAAGGTGATTCTTTTCTGCATGCTGATATTGATGTAAAGTCAGTTATTAAGCAAGACTTGCAGGATGACATCAAAGATGTCACATGTGACAAAGAGCAGTCTAGTGCTAGTATTGGTGATATGACTAAAGTGGAACCTTTCATTTCATCAGAGAAACTTATCTATGATATTGTGCCAGCCACTTGCGTTGTTCAGGTTACCTTGCCTTATCCCATATGCCTTGCACTTCCAGCCAACTGGAAAGACCAGGAGCCTGGGGAATCTGTTTGCCTTGAGTGTGGGAAAAAGGCGGGATTCCTTTGCTCTGGGTGCAAAGCGGCTTGGTACTGTGGCACAGAATGTCAGGTATGTACCCGAATATAAATGTGAATGTATGCAACACAATGTGTGTATGTGTTTAGATGAAGCCTATTGTGCACGTTTTTCTAACTTATTTATTTCTGAACGTGTACACAGTGTTGGTTTAGACAAAGTCAAATTTCAAATGTTTTGACCTCGCTCACCTTCATTAGTGAACTGTGGAAATTAGCTAAATGTACGTACAACTTAAATTTTACACTTCACTGATGAAGGCCTTTGAGGTCAAATTGTTGGAAGAATTTGGATTTCTTTGTCAAAACCAACATTGATCACAGTGTTTTGTGTGTGTGTCATCCTTTTTCTCTACACATGTTTTTGCAGCTCAAGGCCTGGCCTGTTCACATCAAGTGTTGTGTGCCCTTACAGTGACTCATGGCAATCTAAACAGAAAATTTATGTATACTTGTACACCTTTTCATCTACCAATTGCATACTGGATGCATATTTTATATTTTGCAGTTGAAATATTCAATTGTATTTATATACCTATGTGCTGCTACATTGTATCCAGCTGTCAACTCCACAAAACCATTTTTAATGATATTACCATTGTTAATACAGTGTGTTTGTGAATTAATTTTATGTGTTTATCTGATATACATCTAATCTGAGATTATAACAGTGTTTATTATTGTTCAGTAATATTATAGCAATAATTTGATTCTACATACAATGTCATGTGAAGGAATCTGCAATGGAGTGGGCAAGTATTATAATAATATTATTATATTACAATCTAGAACTGACTTCACAAATTATAAGGTGATAGTCATAATTGTACCACAACATAACAGGGAACCATGCTTTAGCTTCATTTTATAACATATAATAATATATTATAGGTATAATTATTATTATGTACATACAAATAATACGTGTATATACATGCAACATAATATGTATATGTACATACGTACATGTATAGCGTATACAGTATCCACTTCCTCTTGTGCAATGTTACTACAACCCCAGGACATACTTCCTCTTAAGCTTGTAGCAACGTTACTACAACCCCAGGACCCACTTCCTCTTAAGCTTGTAGCAGTGTTACTACAACCCCAGGACTCACTTCCTCTTGTTGCGATGTTACTACCGTAGAGTCTTCTGGAACAGCCACAGATCTAATGATCTAGCGACTGTGCCAGTTTCAATGACGAAACCTCCCTGTGAGTAGTAGGTATTGTACAACACAATACATGTTAACTCCATCATGATGCCAATCATACATAATTAAATATACATGCACTATCATCACACGTCAGAACATCTGCAGTACAGTGTACAATGAAAAGGGACTGCAAAATTGAGGTATGTATAATGTACATACGTGATTACAGTATCTACCGAGGACAAATGTATGAAATCCATGCATTGTGATATGGCCTACACCTTCCACAAACCACTGTCAGATCTACACACAGTACACCACCAGTACTTGTGTACTTGTTTGGCAAAAGATCAAAGAAAAAAAGTGCACTCACATCACACTGAATCACATGTCACTAATGGATGCATGGGAAACAGCACACTTCACCAGACATGGTTCATTGTCAGGATTAATTGATTGAGAACCAGGTAGGATGTGGTTGCAGTACTGTTAGTTAGTTAGAAGTGAATACAAACATAATGCAGGTGAAGACAGTATAGAACACATCCTAAAAAAGTAATATAAATATGTACAGGTGAACACAGATTAAGACAAGTGCACACAAGTTATTATGTGAATATATCAGGAAGACGTTTCCACTTTATTACCATATCCTTCGCTCATTGGGTTCAATTATGTACTTTAAGATTACCTGAAATGTGAAAAAGGTCCATCAAGATTTCACATCAAGTGTATCGAGTGACTTCTCAACCTTAAAAGGTGAGTGGTTTCTATTTATGCCCACTTGATTACTTATACGGTGATTATTCGTCGACTACTTAATCAGTTACCATGCACTGATAATTGACTACATAATGTATATACTTATGTATGTACGTATGTACTATGTATGTATGCATGCATAATATTATACTTATGTATGTATGTACCTATGTATGTGTGATTTAAGTACACGTATGTATTATATTTCATCTTAGACTCCTGACAACGACATTTGTACATTATTCAGAGATCAAAAAGTACAACTGAAAGAATTGAACTTGTGTCACCTTAGAGAGCAGGTGTGAATTCTCTGTTATATATCAGACACATACATAAGGGTGTACGTCCACTATAGTACTTGCATTGTGTATAACAAGGTCTCACTGCAAAATGATCTTCCCGTTGAAAGCTGTTCACATTTTCAAAGTTACATATTTGAAATTCACTCTGAAATCCCCTTTACATGCCTTAGCTATGTGTATATAGCTAACTATTTTTCTACTTCCAACATGTGTGATTGTATTCTCTCTTATACTGTGATGTCAACAGGAAAGGTTGCAGACCTATCTCGAGTCTGAACTCATAAAGAGCTCACACAAAAGTGAATGCCTCCCAACCACCACCACGTGTATGTAGCTACCTCATGGAGAAGCTTAAACCTACGGAAAGGAAATGCGGCCTAAGTAATAGCATCACTGAATTGAAAAATAACATCGAAGGCGAGCATAGTGAGGATAAGGAATAAGATGGTAACCGTTTGGAGAGGAAACATAAATTATTTCAGAATTATGTCACTGATGTTTGGGACAAGGTCTGTATTCTCAAGGTATGTATGTACAGTAAGTGAGCATGTATGTTTGTTGATCAATATGTACTCTGAAAAGCCTTCATCTCCCAATAATGTATACAGACCCTAATGTGCCGATTTCAGAATGAAAGATTACTAAACCTTAAGAGAGAGCACAAAGACACTTTGGTTAGTATGATCAAGAACATTTTGTAACTGTATTTAAACTGTTAAATCTGATATCATGGGAGTGCCCAATGTTATACATATTATATTTATACGAAAGCTAAGTGGAATTTAGCCTGCTGAGAGAGAAAGGAGCTCGAGAAAAGCGAAAAACTGGCAACCGCGGGACTCGAACCCAGGGTGTCTGACTAAAGCCACCATAAACCACTGAGCCACAAAGCCACCACAGAAGCCAGCCCCCCACAATTCTTCTTTCATACTATCTTGACCTTGATCATCTATGATTAAGATTAGATGAAATGATTACACCCACTAAAAACCGAGTAGACTAGGAGTAGTAGTGAAGATATCTAACGAAGTTAGTAAAAGAACTGTTACATATTATATTTATTTACAGTATAGCTGGAAATATTGGGCAGGGAATTTATTTTGGCAAGTTGGTAATTTTCAAATCTACCGCCAAATTAAAATCTGCTGAATTATGGCTTAGAAATGCATAGCCTTATGACACAATCATTTCTTCATTCAATTGCATTATAATCATAGGCTATGAATATAATTATAACCCACTGGAAAACAATTGCCAAAAACCGCCAAAGTTGAAATTAGCCCTAAATTGCCAAATATTCTTCTTGCCAATATTTCCAGCTATACGGTATGCATAACCAATGATGCATTATCATTGCTGCAGCAGTAATAATATTATGTATGCACACATGACTGTTGTAATGAGATTGAAAGGTCAAATGTGTGCATAATATATAGTGCAATAATAATAATAATCAAAAAGAAATATAATAATACAGTACATTGCCATAATTATTATAATATTAGATGTATGTACATACTGTGCATATAACTACGCATGCATATTATGTATGTTTAATACATGATATACACTATGTACACATATACACTCTACATACAGTCCCCTTTCTGAACCTCTGTTGTTGATATTAGAGACATATTCAATGCTACTGCTAGGGATTGTTAACAACCATGAAATACCAATAGTATAACAATAGGAAATCACAAATCAAGGTGTCCATGACCTGAAAACGAGGTGTCCTAAACCATGTGAACAACAAGCATATTTTGAGAAAATACAGAAACTGAGATTCAATTCATAACTGTGAGAATAGTATTATAGTCTACAAAATCAATTACGTGTGTGCATGCGTACGTGCGTGCATGACAGAACTGGACTGTCTCAAAAAGTGACCTATTTGTTTTCCCATTCAACTTAAGTCCAGTGTAGCCCTGGTTAGCGTCAACAAGACTCCATTCAGCTGGGAGAGAGGGAGCACAATGGAGGAGCACTTGACACATTAGAACATGGGGACATTGGATGGGATGAATGAACACACACAATACCTTGTATACATGGCCACAGTATATGCAGACAAATGGGAAGTGCACACATTGAACAACACTGGGGGGCTGACAATTCATCATCCTTCAGATCTACAATCTCCTCCATCGAACTGACACTGTACAATGTGACATCTCTTATCACAAACACCATTTCCAAAAACACCACCACAAGATCTATGTATACCAAAAAGGACAAGACCACCACTCTCAAACGTCAACCATACACATGTCTACGCATACATACATATGTAAGGTAGGTATACACATACGTACACTGAGTATATCACATCCTTACTGCTAGAGATTGATACAATAATTATTCCTTCCTGAGTTGGCGAGACATGTACCTTCAAAAAGACACTATTCTTCTCTGAGTTTCCTCTTCAACCAGATTTAGTTCCTTCATGGGGAGTGTCTGATAGTCTGTGATCACACACACGCACACACACACACACACACGCACACACACACACACACACACACACACACACACACACACACACACACACACACACACACACACACACACACCAAATGCAGTACTTTTGTGACGATTTTCTTTAAAATTGGTTACATAAACACCCTTGTGTCTGAATGACAGGACCATGATAACCATGTGTATGTGGTCTGCTAACTGCGTTAATAGTCACTGACCTTAGAGTGCGTGTTCAGTCAACCATGCAGCAACACCCCAACAACTTAGTCTACTGGTCAATCAGCCACGTGCACTCCCACCACATTAAAGGCTCCCTCAGCTTTAATGCTGTTTCAAGTTATTATCAGATGTGGTCACAGTATAAACCACAAGTGTTGTGTCGTCTTGTGATTATTGGACTGTATAAGAGTTTATGAGCCAAGTACTATATTATAAGTGGGTGGACTCCTAGTATAGTAGCCCCCAGGGCTGAAGGTTCACCCACGTTAAATAAGATTCCATATCCTTATCCATATATGCCGTAATGCCACACATGCCTACCAGGTTTCCTGGCTACTCCAGACTAACATTCATCAAATATCATAGACAGACAACATCACATGGAACTAAAAATGTTCATATTATTAGAATTTATTATTCTACAAAAATCACAGTGGAAAAAACAAATGGAAATAAGAACCAGCCTGAAATACAAATACAAATACTTACAATAATTCACATGATTCTACAGAAGTATCAGCACCCAAGCCACCAAGTACAAATAGTTCCTGTTTGTTCTCAAATGTACTAATTACAACAGCTGGCCACCATCTACTCCTTCTAATATCAGACACTTTAGACCAAGTCTTTTTATAACAGTCATATAAATGAACAGATGAAAGGGATTTGCCATCATTGTCACGATCACCCATAGTAAGAAGATAATTGTTTACAGAAACCAAACCACACCAACTAAGTGGCGTTTTAGGGAGGGACTGCCAAAAGGATTCAGGAGACACATTGGATTCAGAATCTTCATCAATGTTTAGGGACTCTTTTACAGCACTCAGTTTGGCTGTGTAAACTGTATTATCAGTACTAAAACCACATCCAATGAAGAGTTTATCATGTGTTACTGTGCACTGCATGTACCAAGACTTCACAGGTAAGTCACAAATCTCCCACCAAGTAGAGGATGACTGGGAACTGTTCAACACTTTTACTGATGACAACAAACCATTCCTACCCCAACCACCAGCTACAAGAATGAAGTTGTCAAAAGAAGTTGATGTAGCACATTCCCTCCCTATGTTCAGTGGTGGGAGTGTAATAGACCACTTCAAATCACTATCTAAACTAAGTACTTTATTTGAATACCTTTCTACTTTCCCATCCTTACTCCTGATACCACCTAATATGTGTACCTTACTGTTGCTGGTGGCTAAAGTGAAGCCAGACATTTCACAAGAATCATAAAATGGTTGTTTAAACCAAGTTCGACTGACAACATCAAACACACAAAGAAATTGACGATAGTCCCACCATCCCCTATCACCAAGGAATATCTTCTCATTCACATAAACTGCTGTTGGCCACACCATCCCCTCCGATACATCTGGTTCTTCTCTCCAGTAGAGGTGACTCAGCTTCAACTTTTCTTCCTCAAACAACTACATTCACAACAACACACAAAATAAATCACATCAAATTAACCATCAGATAAGGATGCACTATAAGCAGATGAGATGTGAGACACACATCGCATTAGGACAGGACTAAGTACCTGTATACATGTGTACATGATTCAGATACATGTGTGGTTGGCTACATGTGTGGTTGGTTACATGTGTTGTCGGCTACATGTGTGGTTGGCTACATGTGTGGTTGGCTACAAGTGTGGTTGGCTACAAGTGTGGTTGGCTACATGTGTGGTTGGCTACATGTATGGTTGGATACATATGTAATTGGCTACATGTGTGATCCACTACATGTGTGGTTGTGAGCTCTTCACTACGGAGGTGTCCCTTTATAAGAGGTTACACTGGAGATGAGAGTGGAATGGGTGCATACAGGTACAGGATATGAATAGCCATCCTTAACCAACAACTATAGACACTGATTAATGGAGTCACACCATGTCTGAGCTCCATGTAGGAACATATGGGAATAATACGTTTAGGACTTTGTACCAGCACGACCTCTACCAAAATTTAATGTTCAGATCTCTCACGGTTGAGAGATGTCAAACACATTTCACAATCTCATGAATAAGAAGACAGGACAACATCAATAAGTTCAGTGGTGGAATTGGGAAGGGACTAGCTCAAACTCAACTCCATCACTATTCCATTCCTACTCTCCCCAACACAATGCTATCAAATCTTAGAAAACACTCAACATGCATTCATACAAAAACTGTATTACTGACAAAAGGGATGCTGACTCCAATTCACAGAAACATATATAGGGTTAACTTTGCTGAATTACCTTTGAAGTGACAACACTGACACAATCTAACAAGCAAATCACTAATACTAGAAACTCATTCAGAGAAAATGGAACTACAAAACACTCAAATATCAACATGGACAACAAAAAAGACCAACCTTGTATCCATTGAAATACGAAATCACTTCGTCATTTTCAAACACTTTGGCCATTTCGAAGCAGTCCCAGCTAAAAGGTTTATTGAGAACGGGACGTAGTCCATGAATAAGGCAGTAGGGGTCAGCACCATGAGCAAGCAACATCTTTACCATTGGGAGGTTGTCACGGACGATGGCTTGATGGATGGGAGTCGGCTTGTAGTCCTTCAAAGCTCTGATGTTCACATTGGCTCCCGCATCCACCAGAATAGGAACTCCTTCTAGCAGGTCATACTCTACACAGTTGTGAAGAGGACTGAAGTCTGCATCCGCGGGAACATTAGGGGGGAAGTTCACACACACTCCCGAAGTAATGAGATCCTTCATCAGAGTCACATTGTGAAATTTAATGGAAATGTTCAACCAGTGGTACTTGTCTATATCACTGAGTTCTTCACCTACAGCAAATGACAACACACTACAAGCTGGACAGGAACTAACAACTGGACTCACTAGGAACACTATTATTAGTCTACAGTGATCGTGGGACGAGGTATACTAAATCGAATCGGCGACTTTACTATAAAACATAGCTAATATCAGAGAAAACTGAAACAATTGGAAGTCCGATCTATTGAGTTGTCGAAATCTTATAAATGATCGGAGAGAATTAGACGCGGTCCAGTCAAAGTCATTGTATACTCTAAAGAGAAGACATTCATTGAACATTAGAATTAGGTGCTTCTAAACGAAGGACGCGGGATTAAGCGAGATAATATTCGGAGCTGAAACGATAAAGACACAGCTGCTTACTCCGGACCAAAACTATACTCACCATAAAACTCGAGGAATTCCTTATACTGAACGGATGACATTGCATGTAAACTGAACAGAAGGATTCGGAAAAGTGGACCAGACGATCTTGCATGACAACGATCGAGGGAACAATTATAAGATGGAATGTTGTGGTCATGGACGGAGATCTAGACATAGACGGTATAATTATATGATAGGGGTAACAATGTAAAAATCGAAGGTGGTCGATTTCGTTCAAACTTGGATAGAAGATGTCATTTGGCTAGCTCTACCTAACGGTGCCTTTCGTTTTCAATTTTGTTCACTTTACGCTGAGTTATGGCTCAAAAACTGCCATTTTCACCGTTAATTTTCTGTTATTGTTCTATCACAGATCAGCGACGAAAGTGAATCCTCTCGAAACTTGTCCATTACGAGAATAGTTTGATATCTACTAAACGTTGATAAGAATAGCCCGAAAGGAAGTGATCTGTTGGAGTAGCAGTTCACTTTCTGCACCTTCGTCGCCAACCGTTCATATATGAATGATGAAGCTAAAGTTGTATTGATTCTAACTGCTGCATGTCAAAGTCCAGCAATTATGAAGAAGATCTATACTATGTGGACTGACAGATTTTGTTCCTGATCATGTTGTTTTTACATGTGTATAATTTTTGTCTATCTATAAGTGCTTCATTGGACAATTTGTCCTAGTGTCTGTATTGTTGACATGTTGCACTATAATAATAATTATCTATCTATCTATCTATCTATCTATATCCAACGCCACTGCAACCGATTGTGAGCGCCGATGGAAATGCTCCTAACACAGGGAGATGCCTCCCATATCAAGCTACCCATGAACTTAATACGAGAATCTGGAGGCATTTTAAACCACTTGAACAGCAGGCATATTTTTTATGAGAAATGTACACAGTATCGGATTAAACTTATAACAAAGAGAGTTATCTTTAGTGTCATTTTGAATCACTCTGTAAAGTGTAGCGATACATGCATTATGATATTATAGATCAAGGAATGCTCAAACAAAGCGAATCATAATTATATCGCTCGACCCGGCGACATTTTAACAGGTTGCGCAATGAACCGGTAGACGTGCAAGTTCAGTGTTAAATTCAAAATAGTATATTTTTTTCGGAATTGGAGAACATATCGAGGTATAGGCTTCAATTTTTATATTTAATTAATTTTATATTTAATCTAGCTGCTTTACAGTTGGAGATGCAGTCCTCAAAAAGGACTTCGGGAGGAAAAAACGGCGTGGAGGAAAGCTGGACTATCGTTGGGAGGGTCCTTTTGCGATTACAGCTTCAGTTGGAAAAGGGCTATTCAAGCTGGAGAGAATCAGCAGCAAACAGGTACTAAGTGCTTATGCAAAATCCAATTGTTTCTTATGTTTGCAAATACCCATCTTATACCATTTGCAACCTGTAGGTGATTGAACGAGTCAACGGTGCCCATCTTAAGAGATACCACCTGCCCCACTCATCGCTGCCTGCCACTCCAGTGACTCCACAGCAGATGTCCACTCCACAGCAAATGTCCACTCCAGTGACTCCACAGCAAATATCCACTCCAGTGACTCCACAGCAGATGTCCACTCCACAGCAGATGTCCACTCCAGTGACTCCACAGCAAATATCCACTCCAGTGTTGTTTGACTCCCCACTCCTCACACCCGTGAGAGAGGCACATGAGGTGATGGTTGCCAGCCCACAGCAGATGTCCATCCCGCAGCAGACCAGGCCTCCATCCAAGAGCTCAAAAGCAACCAGACGTCTGGTCTTACAGGAAGAGCATCTTATGGCTGTGCAGCTTGGGGACAGACTTACCGACATCCACATCACTGCTGCACAGCAACTCATCCAGAGAGAATTCCCTGATCTTGATGGATTTCAGAACCCCCTGCTCAGCCAGGCAGTTGGATTTACTCCAATAATTGGTGAAGGAGTTCAAATCCACTACATCTGCAATCACTGGGTGACCTCTTCAAGCACCAGTGGGGACATTGCAATCTATGACAGCTTATATGGTGGCAAGCTATCCACAGACCTCTCGCACCAGTTAGCTCAGGTGTACAGATTGAAAGCTATTTCGGGGGAAGGAGTAAACCACCTGAAGCCACAGTTAACTGTTCAGATCCCAAGCATTCCACAGCAGAAGGGGAGCACAGATTGTGGTGTCTTTGCCATTGCCTATGCGTACCATGCGGCCAAGAAAGATGATATCTCCCAAATTATATTCAGGCAGGAGTCATTGAGAAGGCACTTGACAAAGTGCTTCCGCAGAGGAAAGATGTCCCCTTTTCCAAGGGATAAATACACACCCAGGTTCCTGCACCCTAGAAGGCCAAAGACAATTAAACTTTTCTGTAGTTGCCTTATGCCAGAGACCTGGGGTGACATGGTTGCATGTGATACATGTGATCTTTGGTTTCACTGCAAGTGTGTTGGGCTTCAAAAAATGCCAACTTTGCATGAACAGTGGCTTTGTGTTGACTGTGCATGACCTTACTTTCATTTATTTTCCTGACACATAACCTTTGTATTTTATTATAATTATTACATAGTAAAATCTTTGTTATTATATTATAATTATTATGATAGTGTTATATAAAACTGAGGGTCCAAATATTTCACAGGCAGTCCAAATATTTCAATGGCTTCCTGAAATATTAGTTCCGGGGGGTCCATATATTTTGAAATATTTGTTCCGGGGGGAACCATTTTAGGGGGGGCCAAATTTTTCGTGACAGAACCACTCGCTTGACCACTTCATTATCCCTGATTGAATTCAACACTTTGATTGTAAAGTTTTCATTTGCGACATCCTTTAGGGTAGTTCTCAAATCCTTTCTCTCCCCATCCAATGCCTCACACTCGATGAGGAAGTGACTAACGTCTCCTACTGCCTTGTGGCATAGCGAACACAACCTTTCCCCTCTCTCCTTCTTTTGCTATCTTCTTGTCTCAACCTCTAACTTGCATAATTGGGGCAAACACTTCTAAATTCTAGCTGCCATCAATCGACTTTGGTTTTTATTTACAATGTTAACCACTCTTTCATCCTGCCATTCCTTATTAACTAAATCACCGCACACCCAGCCCAATACTGTAATTTAGATGACCTATTGCACCCTTCTACCCATTCCAATCTCAGCTTTCTCCATATACTATCATTTAACATCTCCTTAATCTGCCTATCTGACAGCCCCTAAAGAATTCCAAACATCCTCTTCCAAATACAATCAATCAATGAATCAATAATTATTTGAGTGCACCACACCCAAAGGTGCTAGGACATACCATTGATTTGGGTTTAGATAATCAACTGTGGTGATTTGCGGCTGAAAAGAGGCTATGGTCTAGCAGTTTTCAGGAAGTTTTTAGTTTGTTAATTTCTATAGAGCTCTGCAATGTGTGTCGATTCGTAATTGTGAAGTAATTCACCTCTTTGTAGCTTCGCCGTAGCTCCATCGGCCCATGCTTGTCGACTAACGTGTAGGTGAACATTGTTCAGTGCGGAAATCGCAACGAAGCTTGGAAACGAAAATATCTGAACGAACGGCGAAAATAGTACTATATTCACCTATCCATAGACGGAATAGAGACATAAGCGTTCACAGTAGCAATTTTAGGCAAAATTTTATCCTTCCAGAACGACGCCATTTTCGCACCAGGTGACAATCGTTCCGTTTCCTTTGGCTGGCACTGCTTCAACGTCGCTGCAACTGATTGTAAGCGCCCATGAAAACGCTCTCAACACCTGGAGATGTCTCACATATCAAGCTACCTATGAACATGAGGCGAGAAGCTTAACGCATTGTAAACCATGTGAACAGCCGGGAGATATGAGAAAATACCAAATCGGATTCAACCAATAACAAAGAGAGATGTCTTTTGAGTCATATATTCAAAATCACTCCGTAGAGTTGTGGAGACACATGCATGCACGCTGAATTCAAAAAATTGTTGAAAATTGACTTCAGGAATCTTCTCAAAAGCATGAAAAATGTTCTGAAAGAGAGGTTCATGGCAAGATCATGACTGATTGGGTCAAAATGTATGACTGCTGAAAGACTCACCTGCAGACCATTAGCTACATTGTATGAACTAACAACTAAGGTAATAGTTAAATTCGCTAATATGACTACTGCATTCTATCCATTATTATTAATAATAAAATTCTTTTGTATTATGTACCTCATTGTATTGCCAATTGGACTGATTTAAGCTGCTGAGATAGTTGTATGTGTTTCAACGTAGCTACAAACAATTGTATTGCATTGCATGGCATGCACGTGACTATCTGGAAGTTTTTTTGTTTTGTTCTCTTTCAAAAGTTACCTGATATTATAATACAATTGTTTAAGTTTATTTTAATGTACGTATACGTAGACTAGACCATACTTTCTTCCTTAGCGAGGTTCTGCACAAAGTTCACACCTAGTATTATACGTACACAATGGATTTTATACATAATATTATGCACATGCCTTTAATATACGTAGAATAGGACTACTGAATTGTTACGTGAAGAGAGTTGCGACATCCTGATCAAAATGTCTGCCGACTTCAGGTTTCCAGAGTCCCTTAAACGTCCTCCGCGGCCTTTTGTTGGTCTAACCGGACTGGACACCACTCATAATGCAATACACAGGACGATATGGGAAGCATTCGAAGCTTCCAAGAAGGAAGACAGAAAGCGACTCGCCTACAAGCTCTTTGAACTTGATCACATATATCCAAAACCCAGTAGACCGGACTTCGTTGTGAGTGTTTCCATACATTACGCCTTTTTATATATAGGGGAGTACTGGATACAAGCATTACTCGAATTGCTCACCAGTGGGTTGATCTGACCACATATGGGCCTGAAGTGGAGCTGTAGTGATGTCCCAAATCACATGCGTTGTGCCTATAGTATTGTTACGGGTGACGAATTTACCTACCATGCAAGGTAATGCTAGGTGTGTATTGAGTTGTAGAACCCGTAGAAGAGTAGTCAGATGACATGGTGTTGAGGTGTAATGCAATCTCCCACAATCCATGTCCCATTGGAGTGTTTGTTGATATACGTAGTATTTACTGGCTGGCAACTGTACACTATGTCTGTGTTGTGCTGACCTTTTCTTTAGCGCATGAACTATGAATCTTATACTCCTGCTGGGATTCTGAAACGATCATGGATGAAGAAGCACACGACAGAGATTCCATCTGTGCTGATTGTTTTCTTTGACTTGGACTGGAAAGATCCTGAGTGGGATAATAAAAAGCTTGAATGTGCCTCCAGGGTGGAAATTGTCAGGTTTTTTACTCACATACATTGACTACAAGAACTACATCACATACATTGACTACAAGAACTACATCACATACATTGACTACAAGAACTACATCACATACTTTGACTACAAGAACTACATCTTGTATGAGTTGCAGTGTTGCTCTTTGCTAGATCTGGACTTCAAAAGCGAGCTACTTATCTCGTTGTAGTTCTTGTACAATCGACCCCGCCTAATCTCCCAGGTGTGTCCACAGCTGAACTACTAGCCACAAGCCTTGTCTGTCTGTCTACTTCCATTGTGCCTGTCACACACAGGTACGGTGAACACCACAGAAGAACAGTTTGTCAGGGACCGTGCCTCTCAGCTGTACAAGGCTTGTAGCCTAGTTCAAGGACAGCTGTATCTGCTCCCAGTTCTTGGTCGGTTAGAAACCACTACTAGATATGTTTCTCAGTGAGTGCCAGTAGTATACACAGCATATGTACGTGCTTCTTTTTTACTGTCTTACTTTCTGTTTTCACACATGGCATATACGTATATAATACTCCTTTAATCAGGCTGGAAGATGCCATATTCACAACAGCTCAAAAATACTATGACCAGCGTATCAAGAAGATCAAAGGGCACGAGGTACCACAAACGTTTGCTTTAAATTGCTTCAGATTACTGGATGTGTGTTTCTCTGCAGGACTTGTTGCTTCTTCCCCAGCACAACCTCCTCATGGTGAGGTATCACTTCAAAACTGCCTTTTTCACTGAACTCCGCCAGGACAAACTGGACATGGACAAAGCACTGGAGTATGTTCTTTGGTTATCCCACTATTATAGTACTGGAACCACGTGTTCACAGTGTAATGTGTGTATGTATAATATGTATCCCAATTGGTGAAAACATCAAAGAGACTGACAAGGACACATATCCTGTGTATCATTTATTATATTCCATGTGTCCCTGAGTTTCTCAGATGTGACAATTGATTAATTCATTAACTACCAACAGGCCAACAATTAGCTACTCTGGACACATGTTGTTTACATCACATTCAGAAGGGATACACTGGGGAGAGATCCTTTCTTGGAACACCTTGGGTATTGCCCTCAGTGTCCCATACAAAGGATCTATTTCCTGTGTATCATTGCTAAAAGTGATATGTATAACATATTCATGTATACTCCGTAACTTTGTATGAATTGGAGAATACTATTGTAGGGTGCTTGGTTTAACAGTCCAACTTAACTTACATTGTTCCAACAATTAGGGATTACAGGAAGGCATATCAGTTGATTGTTGACACTGTGTCAACTATGGCAGACCATATCCTGGAGTTCAAAGTTGTCTCGGGCTACTGCAGCTACAAGGTGCTCATACCCAGATAGTGTGTCTCCTACATGATCTTTACATATCGCCTCTGTTTGTCAGATCTGCAACATTTTGTTCAGGAAGAGTGATGTTGAAGGTGCGTTGATGCAGTTTAGGAGACATATCGACTTCTTTAGAAGTCAGATTGGACCCAAATCTTTGGCCTACGAGCATGCATCTTGGATGTCCAAACAGTGAGTGCTGTACATAAAACTGTTCATGTGTACTATAACAGTAAACATGGAATCTGGCTTTGAAGAACATGCCAATCTTCTCTCATCATTGTACCTACTCACATACGACTGAATCCTCTTACTGCAAACTGGTTTTTTAAAGCAAATTTGGTGATGTAACAAAGGAATAAGCTCAACCATTTGCTGCAGTACTGAACAGAATATTGTTCAGATGTAATCGTTTCCTACAAGAGTTTAACTTTCAAATTTCTTATTTGTGATTTCCACTATACAAACGTACATACATAGTACATACTCACATGCATTCTTTTTACAAATATACAATGCACGTCTGGATGGCTAGCATATTATGTGTATACTGTACACATGGTAGTTTGCAGATGTTCAGTCAGCCCCTGTTTGTGATTACATAGAGCACAT
The DNA here is from genome assembly GCA_964020155.1 of Chondrilla cf. caribensis. Lineage (NCBI taxonomy): Eukaryota > Metazoa > Porifera > Demospongiae > Chondrillida > Chondrillidae > Chondrilla > Chondrilla cf. caribensis. The sequence goes on from OZ026548.1 coordinate 3,310,245, forward strand.
GTATTATGTGTGTGTCTGCTTGTAGGTATAGTGGGTTTGCAGACCTTCTCTCATCCATCATCAGCAATGTCAAGGCAACACAGAGAAGTCATCCAGGAGTGTACTATCAGAAGGCGGCATTCTATGCCATAGACAGACAGAGACTTTGTCATACTCTTTGCACTGTGAGTATCATTGTAGAAATGCATGTGTAGTGAGATTTGTATTTGAGAGAGGAATAAGGTTATGACCTTGATTCTTCTTCAACGTATGTATGTTAGAAATCAGCACAGTTATTTGCAAAAGAGCTCCCACCACTCCCCGAAGCAGACTATGTTGGTCAGCGTCCGTGGAGGAAAGGTCTAGTAGGTGAGTGGTTTAACTGGTACCGACCATCACAGAGTACACAGTTGGGACTTGGAGGGCTAACATTACATGCTGCACAGTTGGGACTTGGAGGGCTAACATTACATGCTGCACAGTTGGGACTTGAATGGCTAACATTACATGCTGCACAGTTGGGACTTGGAGGGCTAGCATTACATGCTGCACAGTTGGGACTTGGAGGGCTAACATTACATGCTGCACAGTTGGGATTTGGAGGGCTAACATTACATGCTGCACAGTTGGGACTTGAATGGCTAACATTACATGCTTTTCAATTGAATTAGATGTGCACCCATCAAGTCCTAAGATTGAGCACGAGGATGTAGCTGTTATGCAGGTCCACGAGTACAAGGTTGAACATGCTGTGAGTGGATGACACTTCACTACAACCCACTCCCTGCTGCTCTGTGATAGTTCTGTACCAATCATGCTGCAGTGGCAGATTATACCACTCTTGAGTTTGGCTACTGAACACTTCAAGAAATACCATTCTGAAAGAACCATAGTATCTCTCAGTGAGTTCATGTACACATGCATATAGATGCATGTAGATGTATGTAGATACATGTAGATGCATGTAAATTCATGTAGATGTATGTATAACTTGGTGTCACTCTTTCTGCTGACTTCTCAACTACAGAAGTCAAAATGGCTGAACAATACTATCAACTGGGCGAGTATGACAAGTGCCTCATGTACGTATGATACAGTGTGTTTGCATAATCCACAGTGTTGTGTAGTGTGTGTGTGTGTGTGTGTGTGTGTGTGTGTGTGTGTGTGTGTGTGTGTGTGTGTGTGTGTGTGTGTGTGTGTGTGTGTGTGTGTGCGTGTGTGTGTGTGTGTGTCTGTGTGCATTTGTATGTAAGAACAGGAAAAAAAAATGGCGGCTCGCTTTCGTCTGCTCTCGTCAGTGCTCCTCGTTTTCGCTTTGTGCGTAATATTTTTGTCAGTCTCTGAACAGAACTCGCCTCAATACAGTTGTTCGTCACTGCCGGATGGGTCTACTAGCTTCTCTCCATCATTGATACCTCGCCACGCTGGAAGACGCCACTCTTCGCACCTCCGTGAATGGGAAAAGAAAAGTCGCTGGCAGCTATCCATCCTCAGAAGCCTTATCGATGCCCGAAAAAGCCTCCTACTGCGAAGTGGAGATGTCGAGAAGAATCCTGGACCAGCTGCTCCTGCCGCGAAGTCGCTGAAGAGCAAGTCTCTGTCGGTTATCCACGTGAACACTCGCAGCCTTCTCAGACACTTTGATGATATTGCCACTCTTGTTGCCACTGAACATCCCCACATCCTAGCGCTGTCAGAGACCTGGCTTGATGACTCAGTCAGCGATGCAGAGGTTCTTCTTCCTGGCTACAGTCTCTTCAGGTTTGACCGAAATCGTTATGGCGGTGGTGTTGCCTTATACATTCTTAATGGCTTAACTTGTTCCTTGTTGAGTTGTGGTGTTACCCCTTCTGGTGTAGAGTTCATGTGGGTCTCTGTGGTCTGCAGCTGTTTTCACCCATCCCTAGTAGTTGGTTGTTTCTATCGCCCACCCAGTGCTCCATCACAGTCCATCCATGATTTATGCCTTACTTTAGAAACCATGATGTTGAATAGGAAGTACATGTTAGCCTGCGGTGACTTCAATATCAATATGCTTGATTTGTCCTGCCCCCACTCCAAGATCTTCCACGACTTCATCACTTCTCATTGCCTCTGCCAACCTATCACCACCCCCACTCGCTACTCCTGTTCATCAGCTTCCATCCTAGATCTCTTCCTTACCACTCCTGATGTTCCCATTGTCAACTCTTCTGTCATCGATGCTGCTTTCTCTGATCATCTCCCTATCTTTATCCGCATCAGCTCCTCTGTCGCTAAACCACAACCCACTCTCATCACCCACCGCTCTTTCAAACACTTTTGCCAAGCCACTTTTGAGGATGACTTGTCCACTGCTCCGTGGCATGTGATGGACATTTTTGAAGATCCGGATGACAAGTTGGAATCATTCAACCTCCTTTTTACTGAAATCCTCGACCAGCATGCCCCTTTGAAGACTATAAAAGTGAAGAAGAAGCCATCACCTTGGATTTCCAAATCCATACGCAAGGAGATGGACAGAAGAGACAGACTTTTCAGGTACTTCCGCCGCAACCCCAGTGATCCTGCATGGGACATCTACAAGGCCCAGCGAAACCGGGTAGTATGGCTTCAGCGGAAGGCCAAGTTCGACCACTTCCACCACCTTCTATTGAAGAAACCCCATCCGTCTACCCTCTGGAAAACACTCAACCTAGCAACTGGTTCTTCTGTGTCCACAGACAACTTGCCTGTGTCTCCTTCCGATCTTCCATCCTTTGCCAACACACTGAACAGCCACTTTGCTTCTGTGAGCTCCAACATTATCACTCCTCCTCCTCCTTCTTCTTCTCCTGCTTCTGTCTCGAACTCTATTACTACCCCTCCCAAATTTCCTTCCAAATCTCCTCTCTCTCTCCTTACAACCACCCCAGAATGGTGCGAGCAAGCTCTTTCCACTCTCAAACCAAGGTGTGCCACAGGACCAGATCATATACCCTCAGCTGCACTCATTGCTGGTCGCTCCATCATTTGCTACCCACTCTCTACCATCATTAACTCATCCATCTCGTCTTCTCACTTTCCATCCCAGTGGAAATCTGCCACCATCCAGCCTCTCCATAAGAACGGTGACCGGTCAACTCCAAACAACTACAGGCCTATCTCTATCCTACCTGCCCCCAGTAAAATCTTAGAAAGGCACGTTCACCTCCAACTGTCCTCGCACCTCAACTCCAATAACCTCCTCTTCCCTCTTCAGTCTGGATTCCGTCCCTCCCACTCCACTCAAACTCTTCTTCTACATTGCTTAGACACATGGTACAAGGCACTTGACAACAAGAAATTTATAGGTGTAGTATTTCTTGACATTTCCAAAGCCTTTGACACTGTAAATTACAATCTCCTACTATCCAAACTCTCCAACCTTGGTCTCTCTGCTACCACTATATCTTGGTTTCAATCATATCTTCTCAATCGCTTCCATGTCACTCGTGTAGCCCACCATTACTCTTCTCCTGGCTTCCCTTCAGCTGGTGTTCCCCAAGGCTCCATCCTTGGCCCCACTTTATTCTCTGTCTTTATAAATGAGCTTCCATATCATCTCCCTCCTGATTCCACCGTCCTCTTTGCTGACGACACTACCATCTTCATCACCAGTGATAGCCTTCCCTCCATCCAGTCCTCCCTACAGCTCTGCTTAGATCGTGCAAACCTTTGGCTACTGGGTAATGGTTTGCAAATCAATGCCGCCAAAACAAAATCGATGCTGGTCCACTCAAGCAGAAAGGTTGTCGACAGCAGTCTCAATCTTGTGATTGATGGGTGTAATGTCGAACAAGTTCCACAGTTTAAGTTTCTCGGAGTAGTAATCAATGATACTCTTACTTGGTCCGATCACGTCCATCTGGTGTGCAAAAAGGTTTCTCGTAGTCTCAATTTACTTCGTCGTTTTTCTTGGTTCTCTTCCTTAACTCCTACATTCTTCCTCACTTTGACTACTGTGACGTTGTCTGGTCCTCTTGTTCCAAATCTCAGTGTCTTTGGTTGGAGTCTCTGTTGAACTTTGCTTGTCGTGCTGTTCTTCGTAGGTCTAGACATTCTTCTGCTTCTGCTGCTCGTTCTGAGTTAGGTCTTTCCACTCTCTCGTCTTGTAGAAAACTTCACCTTGCCCAGTCCGTCTTCAAGTGTTTGTCCTCCCAATCCCCTTCCTATCTCTCTCAGCTTTTCTCCGCTCCCAGCTCCTCATACTACACTCGGTCCTCTTCTTCCAGGCAGCTGAACCTTCCCACCACCAAATCCTCCTTCGGGCAGAAGGCATTCAGCTTTGCGGGTGCATCTCTGTGGAGATCACTTCCAAGTGCCATTAGAGAAACTCAAAACTTCAACGAATTTTCAAAAAAGTGTGCTGACTTTTTCTATTCTGCATGACTCTCTTTATTATTTGCATGTGCTTGTTACTAGTATTATTTTCTAAATTTTATATATAATTACTGAATTACTGAATTATTGCTTTATTGACTTTTTTTTACAATTTACATTTTACATTTCAATCCTTATTAATTTCTATTTTGCATCAATTTTTCTATTATTTTTGTATCTTGTATTTGTACTTGCTTGTATACTGGGTGCCTGTCAGAATAGCCAATGGCTAAAGGCTCCCCAGTCTAAATAAGTTACCCCTGATACCCCCTGATACCCCTGATATGATTGTGTATGTAGTTAGTAGCAACAATGTAATGAGTGGTAGTTATGGAATCACTGTGAAAATGAATGCGAGTGTACGTGTATATGTAATAGTTGTGACGTGACCCTACATGTTTAGCAGCTATAATAGTCTACTATCACCTAACCTCCTAGCAATGTTTCACTGCCCACGTATGTATCTTATGCAGTTTACTCTTGACTGCTGCTCAAACATACCGTGCTGATTCCTGGTGGAGTCTGCTGTCATCTGTTCTTCAATTGTCATTGAGGTATTGTACATTTCACTATCTAACTGCTGTAGTACCATAGGTACAGTAGCTAATATGGGATATAGTGTACAATGTAGCCTGCAATGGATGTTTGTATAGAGCTGTAACTATTGTACGTACTTCATGATACTACAGAAGTTATGGGATGAGGATAATATATAGATTACCCAACTGCATCGTTATGTATGTACATACATATGTACTTATTATTATACCCATAGATGTGCGTATTTACTCGGTAAAGTGGATGAATATGTTTCTATAGCTTGTGAATTAATTGCACATCGTATCCCTTTTCATTGTGTGTGTGTGTGTGTGTGTGTGTGTGTGTGTGTGTGTGTGTGTGTGTGGTGTGTGTGTGTGTGTGTGTGTGTGTGTGTGGTGTGTGTGTGTGGTGTGTGTGTGTGTGTGTGTGTGTGTACACGCATTCATGTTGCATGCTTTGTGCAACAGTTGTGAGTGATTTCGATGTGTCCTTGACTGTCGAGCTATCCCTTTGGTCAATGAGGAAAAGATTCGTATTCAAGGTAACCTGAACAGAGTTCTGAAGGCAAGTGTACATGTATAGACGTATCGTTTAATGGTAGGATGTAACACTGTTATCCCATTGACCAGGGCGGTGTACCTGACCAAGAGGCTGGGTGCAAACCGGCCTCTCTACAACTGGCAGAAGAGAATTGGTCTTGTCTACAAGAATCACATGATAACCAAATACTAACAGTGCTAGCTTCTGAGATTGCCTGCTATGGTAAGATTTTTGTACTTTCGAACAGACCTTTCATATCTATGCACATATACATGGTATGAGTACAGATTGTATGCATGTATTCAGGCACAGGTGCAAGTACTGTACATGGTGTTGTTCTCCTATAGTGGAATGTAGGGGAGGATTTGTCCAGAGCGCTACTAATGATGGGGAGATCACAGTGAAAGTTTTTTTGAGGTCTGATGTGGAGTGATACCATACACTATATTGCAGCAAATGTTTGAGGAGCACAATTTGCACATTTTCACCCATTAAACTTCCACTGCAAATGATTACTGGGGAAATGTGGCCCGTAGTGGATAGGTTTCTATAGGGAAAAACAAAATATACCAACACCATTCCTGAGAACTTGTAGAGAAGGCTGGTCTGTGAAAATTGTGTGCTGCAAACCTGTAACAGTATGTAGTGGGCGCATTTGACTGCCTACGCACCACTGCTACCTGTCTGCATACGTGTCTATTGTCCTGCAGATGTACAGCTCCTCTGGATACAATCTTCAGCCATCTCATGGTCCACTTCAACTTCAATGTACGTACCTATAACACTGTCAGAAGGTTGTATGCTCATGTATTTACTGACTTTTCTGTCATTTTGTACATGTATTCTTAGGAATATGACAGTTTTGCAGTCAGCAAGACCACTGAAAAGATTGAATTGATCACTGGTCAAGTAAAGGAATTTGAATTTCATATTCTTCCCTTAGCGGAGCATGTTTGGGAGAGACTGGAAGTGAGAGTCAATGATTTCTCGCCAGGCAGTCCATCTGTGCTGAGACATCTGCGTTCTTCCTCCTTTTAGATCCTGTCAATCGATCTGGTGCATCACCAAGGAGTAGACGGCTCACTAAAGATCTTCAGGTGGAATGGTACAGGTGGAGACTACGGTGTAATGATGGATTCAGATAAAGTTATTGGTAACACAATGCTGACACAAACCTGTTATCTTACGCCAAGGACAGGCAAATTGGGTTGCAGCACACATCACAGTGGGAAGATACTGGATGGAGAGATGTTTCCATTGAAATTGTGTCTGGAGAACAATGAGGAAAGTAGCATATGCAACGTTGAGGTGTCCTTTTTCCTGTTAGAAGATAAAAATCTCTCCCAAGCTAGTAAGAGTCATACTGTACTATGTGTTCCCACATACATACTTGCATGCTTACTGAGTGTATACTTCAGGTATATTATGTCGTACTTTTGCTCTGTGCGTTGTGTTCCACCCATAGTAGTAAAGGTTACGTACGTATAATCATTTGTAACCACCTTACTGTAAAATTGAAAACCTACAATTACCATTGAAATGAAAATTAAATTGAAATTTACCCAAAATCTAACATTTTGATGTAATATTTATGTAATTATGTACAGTAGAAACTGGTTGAGGCAAATTATAAGGTACCCACGAAATCAATTTCTGGTATTGAATATTCCCCGTGTCAGGATCTGCTTAATATGCATATGTTGACTACTACAGCAAACCAAACAGAACTCAGCAGTTGAATTGTGTTAAGCAGCAATTTGTTCCCAGGGTGTTTGTCTTAGTGAGCTTCCCCTGTACAGTATGTGTTGACATTGCAAAGGTATTTAACTTTAATGTTGGCTTGTACTGTATGTACACACACACATAGATGAATTATTCCAGTCCATCCCCTGTGGTGAGCCTGATGAGACCGCAGACCCAAACACCAAAGTAGTGCTCAACCTAGACTCTCTGGAGACAGGGGACAAGGTATTCCTTTGTGGTGTGTCTGTTCTGTGTGACCTGAGACCACTGCTGTCCTCTTTTTGTCACAGTCTGAGATGACTGTCTACGGCCGTTTTAGAGGTCAAGGGATGAGGAAGTTCTGCATTCGAGTAAGAGTTGTGTGTACTCAATGTATATATATACGTATGTACGTATGTGTATATCCTCAAATGTATGTGCAACCAGTATGTACGGTGTGTATCAATACAGTGTACAGTATGACCTACAAATCAGTTTGTTGTTCGACGTCCTTTGTATGAGGATGTGATACTTGATGTGATACATAGGCATTGTACTCTGCTAACTACATATTTCTGCTGTCATCTGTGCAGATCCTCTACTCTATACCAGTGCTGAGTGGTCTTTCTCAGGTGCCATGTTTGTGCAGATGCATGAAGGTGAGTCAAACTATTCAGTGAACTGTAGTTTTGCTTTAATTTGATGTGTTTTTGTGTTTTAGGAGGAGATCTTGAACATACCTGTTGTTCATCCATTCACTTTTGGACTCACTCTGAAAAATATGAAGGTGTGTGAATGTGTGTATTTGTGTGTGTGTATGTTTTGTTTTGTATGTGTGTGTGTGTGTGTGTGTGTGTGTGTGTGTGTGTGTGTGTGTGTGTGTGTGTGTGTGTGTGTGTGTGTGTGTGTGTGTGTGTGTGTGTGTGTGTGTGTGTGTGTGTGTGTGTGTGTGTGTGTGCACATGTGTGTGTGTGTGTGTGTGTGTGTGTGTGTGTGTGTGTGTGTGTGTGTGTGTGTGTGTGTGTGTGTGTGTGTGTGTGCATGTGTGCGTGCATCCATGTGTGTGCGTGTGCACGCGTGCATGTGTATGTGTGCATGTGTGTGTGTGCATGTGCGTGCGTGCGTGTGTGTGTTGTGTGTGTGTTGTGTTGTGTGTGTGTGTGTGTGTGTGTGCGTGCGTGCGTGCGTGTGTGTGTGTGTGTGTGTGTGTGTGTGTGTGTGTGTGTGTGGTGTGTGTGTGCATGCGTGTGTATGTGGATGTGGATGTGTGTGTGTGTGTGTGTGTGTGTGTGTGTGTGTGTGTGTGTGTGTGTGTGTAGTACATCTATGCAATATGTGTACGTACAAGTGTGAACATAAACACTAGTTGCCCAATATTGTGTTGTTGAAGCCCACTAGTAGATAATGACTTAACTGAGCTAGTTTTTACACAGTAAACATGAGGTGTCAGTAATAATTTCGCACATCAGTGCAATATTTCACCCTTCTCAGACTTCTTCAGGTACAAATGGCTAAAATACACACTAAGGCTAATAATTGGCTAAGGTACAACACACAGACATCTCTGGGTACAATGACAATCTCTTTGGTTGATGTATTTGACCACTGAATGATCATTGTACGTACAGTACCTTAATCAGTTATTGACCTCTGTGTGTATTTAGTTATTTATGCCTGAAGAAGACCGAGAAGGGTGAAATCTTGCTTTGAGTAATTATTACTGATAACTGAACTCCACTGAGAACAGCCCTACTACTCCTGTGTCTACTCTATGACCAATCTTTAAGATGTGGTTCATTATGTGAAAGTTTGTGAAGGGTCTAATCTACCAATAATGTAGGTGTGTATTTGATTTGTGCAGTTGGAGAGACTGGACAATGTTCTATTGGATCAGCCATTCTTGCTTGTCTGTGTGCTTAGCTCTCGAAGTCCTTTTCCAATAAAAATCTTGGACATTCAGTATGACAAGGTGAACTGCATGTGTTGTGTTTAGTTTAGAAAGTGATGCAATGCTTTGTTACCATTCATACACAGCCCAGCGTAGTCAGTATCTGTGGACCTGTTCCAGCCATATTCAGCAACCGTAGGTGTAACATATCCATTTTATGTAATTTGTAGATATTATATTCATGCACGTTGTATGTTCCTATGCTATTTCATACTCTGCAGAGGTTCTTCAACAGGAAGGAGATGTAAGCCAACATTGCTACTGCCTTTCAGTACCGAGTGAAGAGGAGATGAGGACCTCCCTCTCACTAGGAAAGATCAATATTACATGGAAAAGGCAGTAAGTCTGGTCACTTACCTAGTGAGGGTTTGGTCAAAGATGTGCTCATTAATCATTTGCTTATTCAGTCCTGGTACTGAGGACTTGCCTGCTATGACCATTACTGAAGTTCTCCCAACTGTTGCTGTACAGAATATGCCCTTCATTCTGGAATGTGGTAAGCTTGAGGCTTGGTTGTAGCTACACCAGTGTGGCTCACACGTGCCAATACACATGTACGTACGTACTGTATACACACACAAACATGTACTAAACAGTATAGCATCCGTTGATATGACAAACATTGAATAATTACATCAGCTGAATGTTTGGTAGCTTTATACAATGGTCAGGGTGTTATGCGTTATTAAATTACCGTACGATGATACCATTTCCATGGCAATATATGCTGCATTCATATAATATATGCATATTATTATGCCATAATGTGGTGTATGTACGCATTTATGTATGTAATAAGAAGTTTCTGTGTATTCATAGCATTGTATTGATGTACACCTGAAGTCATATTTGATTTTCAGTGTTTGGTGTTGCCCATGCTCTCCCTGTTCATAATTGTCGGGTTGACCTGTCCCCCCTGCCTTCCACTTGATCCCGGCAGATATTCCTTGTTGTGGTAGAGTGAATACGCTCATGCCGATGTCGTTTACCTTCAAGAACAAAAGTCAAATTGTTCAGGAGTATGAGATTAAGATGATACAAGATGAGGACACACATTTCAAAGTTGCAGGAAACCAAATGGTACGCACGTGATACGCTTACGATATCAATGTTGAATTGAGGGTATTGGAATTGTTATACCTTTTTGGGGTTTGATTCTTTAGCATCACTTCAGGGTTGTCCCAGGAGGTCTGTACTGCATCCGCTACAACCTGTTCCCAACTGAAGCAGGTCATGTGTCTCTGCCCATCTTCCACATGACCTACTGCAGAGACCCGAAAGCCTATGATGCTTTCCTGAGACATCAAATCCCAACACATATTGAAATACTGGTAAGATACAGTACTTTGTACCTTTTCTCACTATTGTCATTGAAACTTGTGATAATATGTGATTTGTTTCGATAATATGATAATATTAAATCAAATATTAATGGTCTCATTATCTTGATGTGATCATAGTATATTTAAAAGATTTCAAATTCAACTTAGTGATTCACCATTGCTCCGTGCATAGTGCACTGTCACTAGTTTTTTTGTTGCAGTAAACTTTCAGTAATCCACTAACTCTTTGTCCACCAAACCCTTCATCCACCATCATTACTGTGTATGAACCCATTCATTCACAGAATGGTGATTTGGATAATCTACCAAACTCATCTAATTTCCAACCTTTCCCCTGAATAAATGGGTGGCAGATTAATGACATTTTGCTGTATTGGGATGTCATGTAATTGTCATTGATTTGGGAACGTAGCAGTAGACAATTCTCAATTTGTGGATGTAATACAGCGTTACGGGGACATTCCATGTGGCATGTGCCTGGTGTATTTACACGTACACAGCTAGCAACCTACAGGTACTGCCATGGCCCGTGCACTGTGCAAGTGGTGTCTGTAGACCTCAGTGGGTGTGGTCATTGTAGTGGAGGGTATACACATATACTGTAGGTAGTCTAAGTCATCATCACTGTGTTTATGTTTTTACTCTCTTGTTGTTTTTGTTTTTGTTGTTGTTTTGTTGTTGTCTCCACTGCACATGTATTCATCCATCATCAATTCTGTATTTGATAGTGATGTTTTTTTGATCTCAATATGCAGCCAAGTGATAAAAGGAACAAGTTGATTGAGATCAATTAATGTAACATGCATTGAAACAATTATTGCTGTATTTGGCATTACTAGTCTACGAGCACAAGTTTGTACCAATGTTATGTTGTAGTTATTTAACGTATAATGTGGTTTGTAATGTGCAATTGATTGATCGAGAATTGCAACAACACTTGCATTCGATTAATATACATTGTTCATGTCATTTGCTGCAATACTATGGATTAGATATACTATGTCCTTTAATGGTTGTGAGAAACTCTTCTCGATATACTTGGCAGCATAGATCTACGTATGTTGGCAATTACGTCTACAACCCTTTACCGCTCCCTCGGCGTTTGCGGGGACGAACAGGTATTGCTAGCTAGACTACGCGTTAGTTGATACGATATTGTCGCTAGTTTAATATTCGGTTGAGACCGACGAGTGAAAGTAATGGAAGCACTCGTTACGAGTCGGTGTAGTTTTTTCCTGGTAGCTTTAACGATCTGCATCTCTGCGCTTGAATCAGACAAGAGTAAAGGTGAGTGACGACGAGGTCTGCATGGACTAATGATGATTTATCTAAACCATCAGAACAGACCTATTAAGTACAGACTTTAATCCCGTCCCGTGAGTAGTCTATAATATTATCATGCATCTATAACAGTACTGGAATAGTAGAATAGTCTACTTATAGACCCTAAATAACTAGTAGACTCGTTTTAGCGGCATATTCACGAGCACGTGTACGTATTATATGAAGATTGTTATAGTATGAATGAGGACATGTATGCATTGTGGAAATTTATAATACACTATCCGGCTAGCGCAATAGCTAGGTATTATTATTATTGTAGATCTTTAGAAGCTGTTGAGTTACGTACATACGCACGCATGCAGCTGTACATGTACATATGTGTAGCCGTGAAGAGGCCGAGTTGGGTACATCATGTAGCTATAGCTATGTACTATTATGTAATAATGGCAGTACATTGGTTTACAATATTAATATAATCAAATTTTGGAGTTGATGGCCATGCAAATGGTTGGTTCCCTCTAGACACTCTGCCCCCCACATATAGATACACATACTAGTAAGGACCAAGGATCATCAATAATAGAGTATATACCAATCAACAGGATCAGACTTGTGATTGTTAGTGATCAATGGTTGTTGTGGTAGCACCCACTGACCAGAAACCAGCCAGAAGCAGCTACTGCAGCGCTTCTTCATTAGTAATTTAATAGACATGCTTTGATGTGATTTATCTAATTGATGACATCACTTATAAATATATATAGCAACTGCTGTACTTGCAAATCCTGTAAAGATCTCATTACAGTTTCCCATACAGCTTTCAAACCTCAAACTGTGCATGGCATTTAGTGTGAGTCTCAGATTGAAGTAAAGCATCAATGCACTATAGTATTTATTAGTGATTATATAATATTATTATGCCAATGTATTAATTATTATAACTAATTGTGTATTTCAAGCTGCACTCATCTTGGTACATATGCCTGCATATAAATAATTCATATCACTTCACCATAGCAACAGATACACCCCATACATACAAATATTTTGCCTATAGCTATTATTTAATGACTTAGAGTGTGTCTATCGAGACATACTGTAACAGTGTCATATACGTTATTATATCTATATAATCACATAATACAGTTTGTTATTTCGTACATTAGTTGAAAATTCCAACACAGAATCCTATTAATGAGTGCACTGATTGTGAACTAAGTATTGGGAGTGTTCCACAGGGTAAAAGTGTCCGTTTTGCTGTCCACAAGGAGATATTCTCAACTGTTTGCCTTCATGGCTAAATATGACTGCATCTTCGTCTCCCCGTTCCTGGCACCAGCAAAATACAGTAGTCGATTCATTCTCAGACAATGTAGATTTTGACGCCTGTGGCTATGAGGATGCTGCGTGGGGAAGATATTAGTAAAATGATCATTAGTTTACACTCCAACAACTTCATTCCATTCCAACAACTCCATGTTGAATTTCCCACCTATATAGGTTAGGAATTCAGTCATTGTTACAGAATCCAATGTCATTAGATATACGACATCTCTTCTTCCTATAGGAGGTATACATCAGTATACTGGTCGACACTGTACTAGGGTCTGAGTAGTGTACGTGTCATGAAACAAGTACAGTTTTAACGCCTGTGGTGTAACATGTCTCCCTAGGCTTGTTGCTTGACTTGAGTCATGGTCACCTGAAGAAATAATATTATTCAACACCACATGCAACACTTAGTCTAGCAACAACTGGGGCCATTAATTCACAACAACAGTAATCAGATTCTCGAATCAAGCATTAGTCACATCGTAAGCACTAAATGCATACCAACACCACGACAAGCTATGTCCATAGTCTACATATTAAGGGGCACCAAGTCATTATGTACGTACTGAACAGGGTACTTGTATACTGAGTATTGCCAAATTACAATGCAATAATATCAGACTACACTGTTCTATGTATTATTAATATACAGATGAACCACAGACTCTGCAATGCCAGCTGCAGTCTGTATCACCCTTTTCTGCCATAATCGAGTTTTCTGACATTCGGGCTGTCAGTGGCAGACACACATATTCAATATGGATCTACCGAGGTCGGCATGTAGTGCTCAAGCATCAGTGGGTCTCCAAAGGTGAACGGTCTCTGTCACTACCTCCAGTACTCAATCCAAATACCACATACAATGTGTCCATTACTCTATTGAGGAAGAACACCTCTCGGCTGTGGTGTAACCTTACTGCCATAACCACCCCATACTTGAAGTCACTATCTGTTGAAGTATGCCCATCCATGTCGAAACCTAAATATGTTTCTATATACTTCCAAGTGAGTTACATGTTACAGTAACTGACATTCATAGCTTGGTTCAACTATGGAAGCTTCTATTCACATCGTAATTTCACACTTCTTCAGCATAGATTCCAGAGAGGAATAGTAAATTACAAATGTACACTTTTCAGAGGTGATGGTACTAAACACAATCTCAGTTATCCACCAGACACATTGAGCAGTGAAAGCTACACCAAGTCACAGTGTAACTCGGGCATAGCCATTTTACATTTGCCAAAAAATGCCAGTGGACCTCAATGGTCGAATGTTGCCATGGAAGTCGAAGAAACTTTGTGGCTGCCCCACTATCCTCCCCAAAGGAGTGTTTTTTCCCAGAGAATATGTGAGTTCTGTATCATTGCTGTTAAGATTTAAAGTCAATGTGATATGTGTGTACATGTGCTGATTATGACAGACATTTTGTTGTATTTGGCAGCAATGGAATATGTTATCGAAGCTTCAGTTACCCACAAAGGGGAAGGGATTTATTCTGTTTGGTGTGATCTGGGATGCTCTCAAGAAATAAACGGCTGTGCAGTTTCAACACAATATTTACAGATGTTAGCATACATTCCAGTTACAAAAGCGAGCAAGTTTTATACAACTTTTGCTATTCATCGTGTGGCTCGGGGTAATTTCACTCACAAGCAGCAGGGACACAGGCTTCCTTTTGTATATGTGCAAGCCTTTTCTGGAGGAGAGGTGATAGGGAAATTGCATTACATTGTTGTCAGGGAAGGTGAGTCAATTAATGTATAGTGAAGATACATGTATAATTATAATAATGTTACTAGTCAGCCGCACAACCTATTATTATGGCTAAGGTCACACTCTAATTTTAACATACCGTATATCCGGAAATATTTGCAGTCATAAAATTTGGCGATTTGCCCAAAATCAGACCCAATGCATTTTTGGTGGAATTTAAATTTGGCAGTTTGCCAGAATGAGTTTTGATAAAGTTAAAATTTGGCGCCACATGATAGCTGTAGACAAATATTAATTTGGCGGTTGCGTCCGTGACCACCAAATCACCAAATTTAAATCACCGCCAATATTTCCAAATATACGGTATGTCTAGTAAATAATCTACTATAATGTTATAAACACTTGTACTGAACTTAATGTATTGTATTGTACTTAGTTGGCACACTTCTATGAATATTATATGTACACATCACTCAGACATCCCTAGCTGTATGCTATGTATGTCAACTAGTACTGATAGCAAGTAACAGTATCCTGTAAATTCTATGTCTCCCAAACCTTATTCCTCAGTGAAGTTGAATCCTGTAACCCTTAACCATCTAGTGACACTGTATAATGTGCTCCATACCATATTAATTCACTAGTCTAGAGGGTTTTTGTGTGATATTCCAGTTAATAGTCACAAGATGGCTGTATCTAATATAAGAATGTATTGTATTCACCTGGTAATTTATTTCATATATTTCTGCTCAAAACCTGCAGATTCCATAACTGATGTCCATGGTGATGTTTCCCAGTGTACTCAACTGTGCTCCTACAATGCAATCAGTGCATCTGCTGTGTTAATTGGTATTTTTGGTGTTTTATTTGCCATTTTGGCCATTTTAACAGTGGTCCTGAAAATAAGAGGAGGACGGCAATCAAGCTGTTGCAAAGTTAGGTCAAAGTGCAATCATCGCGTATTTCCAGATCGAAACAGAATGACCAACTCTCGTGTTGTAAGATTAGAACCATTAAATAACGCTACACATGATGACAATGGGAATTATCATCACTTTATTGTTAATTTGCATTAATTTTGTATCATACTGTGATTTATAACCAATTTTCGATATTATTTAGATATACAATAGACTACATGGCCTGTGATTCTATATAGCTAGCTTTACGTATTTGGAGGTGCTCAATGTTTCAATGTATCCCGGGAGAAAAATAATGGTAATATAATGCTGAGCACCTTTGATCCGGTGTATTCCAGGGCAGATCTGAAGAAAGTGTATCAAGCAGATATATGGTTCAAACATTGCTGGAGGCATGAACAAATTATTCTGAAACGTACCCCAATCTCCATAATTTTGGATTAACTGGAATTAGTTTTGGAGGTACTTAATATAATTGACATATGCATAATAATAATTATTCGAGTGCACGACAAGTTTTACAAACTAATAGCTACAATACTTATACGTATTACATTTTAAAAGATAGAATGGTAAATTTTCCACTAAAACATTGTTTTCACAAAGTAAAAACATCCAAAACAATCAAGCCTAGACTATCGTGAGACTTCGTCTCCACAATGCCTCGCCTGCAGCTACATATACACGGGTACCGTTAGGAATTTAACGTAGTCGAAACGTAAAATAAACGCTTGTCCACGCTATGAAGAGGAACAGAAGTAGCAGCTCGAAGGAGTCAAAAGAAGGGTCTTCGTCTGTTTCTAAGAGACCAAAATCCGTTGGAAATGCCGAAACATCTGTAAAACAGCACTTGGCATCGTTGCCAACTCACGGGGAAGTAGTTCTAGAAAGGAACTCTGCCTATCTTCCTACGCTTGCAGCCAAGTCCATTTCAGACATCAGACAAGGACTGGCCTCTGTTAGGAAACATAAAAGAAACTCAGTCAGTAGCGAAGAAGTAAGTCCAACGTTCAACGTTGTCATGTAGTTATGTGATTCGCCAGCCTTTTCCCTCCATGTTCTTATCCAAATTTCGGTGTTTCTTCTTCTTCAGTCTGATACTGCTATGTCGGACAGTAAACGGAAAATTCTGTTAGGTTTGCAATTTTTGAAGAAGCTGAATCGATTGTCTCATCTGCACTGTAAGGACAGAAGGGATATGACGCAGAAGGTACTGAGGATATCACTGGCCTGTCTGTGTATCATGCCGGGTGAAATATGGTAACTTAGAATGTGATGCTAACTTAAGATTAGATGCTTTGATCATTCTTAGTACTGAGATTTTGATACAAGTTTGTGTCTGCTTATAGCTAGATACACCAGATCATGGTCTACTTTATCCCCATAAGTACGTACGTACGTAGGTAATTCACTTTTCAAGACGCTTGCCAAGATGGGTGTTCCAAGTTACCCAAACATTCAAAGTTACCTGCCTTGCTCATTCACCCCAGCAGCTGTCTTCAGTTCAATGCACACAGTGAATTCTCTATAATCTGCCAAACCCATTTACACGTCTATCATCGTCTCTGTGCATGATGCTATTTGTGTACGCAATGGTGATTTGGATAACCCACCAAATTCACTAATCTGCCATGTTTTTCCTCAATAAACTTTGGCAGATTAATGAGGTAAGTCACAGAAAGCTGGTTCTTTGTGTATGATGGTAGTGTTCCTGGGTGCCACTTATAGTAGCCTGTGGCTAACGTTTCCCCCAGGTTAAATTAGATACCCTGATACCCTGACTGTACATATGTGTTTGAAATAGGTATGTTCAGTGTTTGCCATGCCAATGGTCTTTGTTGTCTCATTGCATATATGTTGCCTGGTGTATGTCTGTCATTACTGTTGTCTAGGGTTATTATACTGTCTTTGTAGGTAAAATCGGAGGTAGATGACTTACACCTGCAGCTACAGAATTTGACATACGAATACAATCACCTGTTGAGAGAGACAGCTAATTGTTTGGAGTTCAAGTGAGATGTTATGCTTCATACCTTGGTGCAAGGCAAAGTGTGCCACTTATGAACATACTGGTGGTTGTTTCCGGTGCAGGTCTCAACACGAGGATCTGGACCTTGTAGATGTGGAAACCTTTTATCAGGAGGCACCCACAGACATTAGCTGTCCCGTATGTTCTTGCCTACAAATAAAGCAATATGTGGTCATGTACTGTATGTCATGTATGTGGTCATCTACTGTATTGAGACAGACTGGTATTGTTTTGGTTGTATTATCATGCAAATTGCATCACTTGTACTTTTGCCTAATACAAGAGGATGGCAGGCTATTCTTCGAAGCTACAGAATGTACACCATTTTATTCTTTCTGGTTGTTTTTGATACATAGGACCACTGGTGTCCTACAAGGAGGCTGAATGTAGTTATCAAACATGGACTTATAATCCCGTGTTGACTGTTTATATATTCACCTAGAATAGATGTATTTGATTTTGGATGGTAGTTTGTGAGCTGCTGTCCAGTGGTCAAATGGTCGACAAGTAGCTCGTATGTGCTTGCCCACTGACTCTGTCTCCAATGCTGAGTACTGTAATTCCCAGCTAGTATTGTGGTGACGTTCATGTCTCCATGACTCACATACGTACATTCTTAAAGTATTAAGAGGGAATGAATGTCACTCAGAGCAGATAACCACAGAACCCCAAATGCAAACTGTGTGTGTTATGCATGTGTGGGGAATGTACACAGCCCTATGCATGTGTGTGTACACTAGACCTACTGTGTATACTGTATACGTATATGTATGTACGTAGTAAATATCTAATGTGTATGTATCTTCTTATGTATTTTCTTGGTTTCTAGGATAGTACTAAGGTTGACGAACACCAGCAGATGCTTGCTCGATTGGAATGGGAGCTCCAAGAGAGAAAACGGTTAGTATGTGCATGGGACACATTTGTAGTTGGTGTACTACTTAAACCTCTGTCCACTGTCCAGTCTAATACAATGCGGGACGACAGGATGTGTGTATTTCATGCACTATCTGTGATATATCTCAC
This sequence comes from Chondrilla cf. caribensis, assembly GCA_964020155.1. NCBI lineage: Eukaryota > Metazoa > Porifera > Demospongiae > Chondrillida > Chondrillidae > Chondrilla > Chondrilla cf. caribensis. Next base: position 3,329,004 of record OZ026548.1, read on the forward strand.
TATTCTATTCATAGCAGTACATGTGTTCTAAGTACTGTATTACATGCTCTGATGAAGCTCTGTGTTACTATCCTGACTAGACTCACTGGTGAGAAAGATGCTTTAGTTCAGGAGATCACTTCTCTTAAGGATGATATTCAGAAACGTCAAGAATATCTCGACAGTCTCCAACCTTCATTGAACACATTGTTGAAAGTGAGAATTGTTCACACTTGTATACTTCCACGTTATGCTGAGTGTAGCAGTTGACATGACAGCCATGCCTCACCCTTTGCCATATTGGTTGTGGTTACAGGCTTCGTTGCCAGTCCAAGAGTTCATGGATATGCCTCTGAATAAGGAGAGGGATGAATTGGATGCAGCCCGACTGCTTCCTGTGTATGTGTTGGGGGTTCAGTCGGCATACATAGTATGTTTGCCATATGAGTCACTTGCTACCATTGCAACTCGTAGGCCGATGTATATCCTCTTTGTGCAAGTTAAGGGATACTCAGAAGCAGTTGGTAAGTTATAATGTACAACCATTATTGACTTGCTATTCCTGCAAGGACTGTCATTGCAAAGGACCGACCTGGTGAATAAGAGAATAAATATACACTTGAATATGTACCTCACAGCTGGGTAGACAGCGAAGGAAGTAATCTAGGTTATGTCTAGTTGAAGTATGTACGTATTAGTACATGTACAGAAGCATTCAGTTCTCTGGTTACCTGCCTAGATGGCATGTTTAGTTCCTGTATAATTGGTCAGTCCTGTAATATATGCGAATGTATGTGGATACTTATTGGCTCATGGGTGATCTAAGATCTGACATGTATGAATGGACAGGACAGTATGGTAATTGTGTTTATGGGGTCCACATTAAGTGTATTGATATAATTGGTCAAGACGAATTAACCCAATTCATCTGAATACAGGTGAATTGTTTTGACATGTAGTGTAATGCCTATGTACTACGTATATACTCTTGTCCATAGATGGATCTGTGAAGGTGTGTATTCTTGGTGACACTAGTGAAGCTGAGAGCTTCCTTTTGCAGTCGTCGCAGTCTCAGAACGAAGACAGTGACACAGAGGAAGACAAGCACCGTAACGAAGAGTCCAATCGGGTCAGTTGATGAAATGGGGTAACAGGGAAGGTGTAGTCCTGACCCTTGAACACTCTCAACACTCAGCTATTGGCACAAATACGTACATATCAGTATTTCATCCCAAAATGGGTGATTTAGTATTGAAGACACTTGTCTTCAGTTTAGTCTTGACTGTATCTTTACAGTACCCTATGGCCCTGTGGCATACATGCACTGCATGTGAAGACATGTTGCACCTTGCAAGTTACCCAGCTTTACAACAACAATACCAAATTCCCAGTGTGTCCATCTTTGTCATACAAAAAATGATGTATGAAGCATGTATTTTCCCTGATAAGAAAGTGACTGATGCATACAAACATACAGTGTATGTCATGATGTACATACTTGTGTGCTTCAGTTGTCTGTGGTTGTCTTACTTAGAAACATCGGAAAGATAGTCAACTGAGGGACAAACTGCTGAAACCGTTCCCCTTGGGAATTGAGCTACGTATCAATGTTGAAAGTACGTGTGTGCCTGTTGACAGGTATTTGTTCAGTCATGCAGAGTGTACTGGAGTTGACTGTGTTTCACCTGATATGTTACTGCAGAGAACATCTCAGTGAGGCTGGTCTTCACATACCTTACTCAACTGAAACTAGTTTGTGTTTCCATCAAAGACCTCGCAATGCCAGATGTGCAAGACTCAGGGTAAGAGTCCAGTTGGATGTTACCATTGCTTTGCTGGTTGAATATGGTGTTCCACATTGTATGGTCATTGTTGGTGTTTGAAGTATGTGCTTATACTTATGTACAGTGGAACCTTAAAAAAGACCACCTCTACCTATCAGCCATGGGCATAGCAAGGACAGTGTTCTAAGTGACCTCTCTTGAGCTGTCCAATACATAATCTCTAGTTTACTGACACACCTCTATATGAAGACCAACTGTCTACTTAGACTCATCATTTTCTTGGTAACCTGGGCGGTCCTTATCGACAGGTTTCTCCGTAACTGTACATTGGTTCATCTTTGTGTACTGTTTTGTTCATATGCAGTACTTCTATTTCAGTCTGTACAGTGATCATAAGTCACTTTTCCATCACTTGCTTGTGTACGGAGATGATGGACTACACCTGCCCCACATTGCTGCCGCTTTCCTCAAGAAACACTCAAAGACTGCATCTATAGAAGACTATGGTCATCCCTATCAGTGGGCACACGCATTGTGTGGGATAAAGAACCTACCCAGTGAACCCACTTCAGTATGCACTCGAGTGGAATGCTGTCTTGTCTTGTGCAATAGCTCTGTATTCATTGTTATGTGATGTGTGTCTGTATGCAGAGTGTGATGGCTCGATCGGATTCCAGTCAGCAACTAACTGAGAAGGTAGTTAGAGCTGTTAAGAAACGGATTCTATCCCAAATGTCACTGGTTAAACAACTCCAACAGATTGGTATGGACCTTGGTTATGTTGGTTATTGGTTTTTTTACACTTCATGACATGCCTTCTGTGATATTGTAATTTATAGATGCTCTTGATCTTCGGCGTGATGTCCGTGATCAGCATTTATTCCCTCCAAACATGCACACGAAGTTGATAAAATGGCAAGCCCTATCAGATGCATCTCTACAGGTACTCTACTGCGTACTACTGTATGTGTTGTGTTGTGTGTGTGTGTGTGTGTGTGTGTGTGTGTGTGTGTGTGTGTGTGTGTGTGTGTGTGTGCACGTGTGTCCTCTGGGATATCTGTGTGTTTACCACACCTTAGAGTGCCTTACAAGACTATCCCAATGCCTTTTTATTCAATGTAAAAGAACCAACAAACAAGGTTTACCAAGCTGTGTTCACTCCAACAGGTACTGACATGTGTATGTACATGTAAGAGCAGTCTGTTATAGTCCGTTAGAACAGTGTTGGTATGTAGTGGCTCAACTGTGGAGGTTTATGTGTGTTTTCTCCAATACTCACCTATCAGACAGCAGTGTGACTATTCATCTGCACTGCCTGGTGTGCGTCTCCATCATGTATCCCTCTGTACCACCTTTTGTGGCACTGAAAGTGGAGCTGAGCGCCAACAGACTAGTGCACAACATCCAGTTGAAGGAGCTGGAACGAGAAATTAATATTAACTTCAAACATCTTACTGAAGATGATGATGGTGGACAGAGACTACTGCTGAGGCAGCTTCTCAAAGTTCAGGTGCCTATGTGTGTGTGAACATTGCTTTTAACACGTGTATGTAGTGTGTGTGGAGGGGTGGAGTGGGGTGGGGGTGGGGGTGTAAATCTTTCTATTCTTTGTTTTTAGATGTGTTTTGATGTGTATCTTTCATGCTCCGGAGTAGCACATGAAGGCCCATTACCTAAAGCCATGATCCCAACCAAATACATGTAAGTCCCTCACTATACCACGTGCTAGTATATATCTTTGTGGTGTTAGTGTAGATTTGTTCTTCCAATTTCTCAGGGGGCCAACAAAATCCTACCCCTACAAGTACTCCCATGAGACAGGGATGTTTCATCACTAGAGTATGTCTTAGGTGGACAACCATGATGCATATATGTATGTGTAATACATTTATGATAGCATGATTTAATTCAATAATAATAATTATCACTACATAGATATATTGGCGAAGCGTCCGCAGATCAATCATAGTGTTAAGTGGTTGGTAGATGGTCCGTAGCAGGCGACCAATTAGGCCTGGGATTATAACTCCAATTTCAACTCCTTTTATAGCCCCAGCTGTGAATAATGAGATTGATTTGCTACCCATACAGCCGATCTCTCTTTATAATCTGTTTGCCAAGGTGGCTAGCTATAATATAGACACCCATGCATTGGAACTGTACAAGGGATTTCAAGTGCAAGCATATAATGGTTCCTTTCATGTATTGTGCACACACAAGTATACATATTATGTATGTCCGTATAATGTGCATGTGTCCATAATATTGCAGTACAATTATTATTGCAATCAAATTATTGTATAACATTTTCAGATTCAAATATCATTGTTTTTGTACTGTATTATCAGATGTCTTCGTATAATATACTTTCAATTTACAATTGCTTGTAAGCTAGGGCTGCAGGAATAGGGGTAACCACAGGGGCCTAAGCTGCACACCAACCATCGATTATTCAATGCAGAATTATTGTTAATAATTTGTAACAGACAAACCTCTTCCTCTAAAATTAATTATTATAGAAATCACATGCACTGATGATGGTATACTAAGCAAGTCGTGCAACCAAAATATTATGTATGTGTTAGTTTTTAATTGCATTCATATACGTATATATAGGCCTTTATTCCACTTTGTTGAAGTATTAGAGGATAGAATCCAAGGATAGGCTTTTTGTATTCTTCAGTTTTGAATCAGCATCCAAATCACTATAGATGCCACAATATTATAGTACAATTTCATAATAGGTACTATATTATATTATGTGTTTATATAATAGACATGTAATATTGTGTATAAGATATTATGGCATACAGTGTATATACATATATATATATATATATTATATACACATATTGTACATTTAAATGATTTAATAGCTATATATTGCATGATTCTGCTACAATTAATTTTATACAATAATTCTATTAATTTTAACTTTGTTGTCAACGTTAATTCTTGTGCAATTTAATATATATTGCAACAATCAATTAATTTTGTTATAATTATACAATGTCATACATATAACATAATAATATTATAGTCAAGTGATAAAGAAATAGTGAATGTATATTATTACATGAAGTGTTGATGCATGGGGCTGTTGTCACAATAAAGACAACTCCACACATAAGGTCACAGACTATTGATCCATAGCATCCAGGGACGATTCGGACATTGACATAGTCTGCAAAACGGTCTCCATTAACTCCTCGTTCACACTTGGCTGTACTAGCTTGTCTTCACTCACAATCGACTGTGTTAGCTTCTCCTCACTCATACTTGACTGTGCTAGCTTCTCCTCGCTCACACTTGGCTGTGCTAGCTTCTCCTCACTCACACTTGGCTGTGTTAGCTTCTCTTCACTCACACTTGGCTGTACTAGCTTCTCCTCACTCACAATCGACTGTGCTAGCTTCTCCTCACTTACACTTGGCTGTGTTAGCTTCTCCTCGCTCACAGTTGGCTGTGCTGGCTTCTCCTTGTTCACACTTGGCTGTACTAGCTTCTCCTCACTCACACTTGGCTGTGCTAGCTTCTTCTCACTCACACTTGGCTGTGCTAGCTTCTCCTCGCTCACAGTTTGCTGTGCTAGCTTCTCCTCACTCACACTTGGCTGTGCTAGCTTCTCCTCACTCACACTTGGCTGTGCTAGCTTCTCCTCACTCACACTTGGCTGTGCTAGCTTCTCCTCACTCACACTTGGCTGTGCTAGCTTCTCCTCGCTCACAGTTGGCTGTGCTAGCTTCTCCTCACTCACACTTGGCTGTGCTAGCTTCTCCTCACTCACACTTGGCTGTACCAGCTTCTCCTCGCTCACACTTGGCTGTGTTGACTTCCATATGGCAACATCTTCTCTTGATGGAAGCTTCTTCAAACAGTCCTTAATAGTCTGAGCATAATAGAGTTTACCATTCGAGACATGAGCTCAAGTTAATCATATGTAGTATAGTATGGAGTGTGTTTGGTATATATGTACACTAGTAAAATTTCAAGTTGAACTTGAGGGAGTAAGTTTCCATGTCAAAGGGTGACTATAATATTACGTTCTGTTTTAAAAAGTGCATGCCATAAAACCTTATGTTCTGAGTATCAATCAACGTTTATTCAACCAACAGATATAAATACATAGCTACAAAAGAAACACCTAATGAAATAGTTGTGTAATGGTACTGCTCTATTGCAACAGATGCCAGGTATATGTACACATGTACATACATACTAAGTACTGTACAGGAATATCCTACCCATCATCTACTAGTTAATATAAAAATGTAAGAAACAGCCCTCACCTCCATTATACTGCTTGGCAATCCGGAGATTCTAGATATGGATTTTTTGAGTCCTTGAACTTTTCTAGTCAAAGTTACAAGTTCTTCCATATTAGGCAGTCCTCCGTCTACAAGAATATTATTTACAAAACTGAAATTATTATCAATACATAAACACTAAAAGGATTTTCATTACTGCTTGTACATTCTATTGGCATCGGCAAATTTTGACAGCAAAATGATTTGGTGGTAAAGTGGTGGTAGATTAACAGAACTTCACTATACAGATGTACCTTTGGGATCATGGAGTACATGTACACACTTATACTGTACTTAGTCAATAGCACATTAGTAGTTTACCTGATTTTGAAAGTTTTTCAACAACACTCTTGAGACAGTTGCTGCAATACTGCACACACTGTACACGGTGGACAATGCACACAGGTATGCACATGTAGATTGGCAAAAACAGTAAGAGTGAGTGCAGACATCTACCTTTCTGGTCATCCAAAGCCTGTCACAATCTCTCATGTATATCCTAAAGAAGGAGACAAACCTGTCGAGTTGATGGATCAGAGATGGTACATACATACTAACTAGACAGAGACATGTATCATATACAGAATACGTATATACTGTTCTGATATGTATTAATCATGTATATAGTGTAACTTGTTATGTACAGTCACTCCACCAGAAGTACATAAGAAGTACAGATTGGTGTACCCTTCGAGGTACTTACTAAGCAAGTTGGACTATACATCCTAACTGGTGACAACATCCGAGAGACAGACAGGATATACTTAGGATATGTATCCTAGGGATCTCCAGATGTGACAAGTGATTAATCAATTAGGTACTGAAAGGTCAGCAAGTGGCTGAACAGGATACATAATTAGGTGATTTATATCACCTTTGGGAAGGAGACACAACAAATGAAAAGCGTCTCTTTCACTGAGGCAATGTAACATACATGTATATGGGTATATAATAAGTTGGTATAATGTATAATTTGTGTGCTCTATATGAAATCTTACACAGACAATAGGTACAAATATGATACAACTATTGCATACATGCAGTGTATCGATGAAAATAAGAGGACAGCACATTGCAAACCTTGAGTAGTCGGGTTTGTTTTTAATCTGCTGAAAAACAAACAATAACGAATCCAAATCATTCATTGAGTGAAGTATATCCAGTAACAGGTCAAGTTGCTTCCTTGTAAGACTGAAGAAAACCCCAGGACTAAAGGAAATAATGCAACAGAAGTTGTTGATTACAACCACTGGCTTGCAGCCTGCTGTAGTTTAGTGCAGAATCTACATTAATTCTACAGCTAGGATCTTTGTATATTGCCAAATATTCATATATAATATTCAGCCTGCTATTTGGAGACTAAATGGGAATAAAACTTTCAAGAACGGTAGACTTATGACAAACCCTGTATCACACACTACGTGTATGACAACACTCCCTGTATTGTACTTTTCTGGTGTCACAAATGTGAACTACTCACCAATCAAGCTCTTTCACTGGCAATTTCCACATATTCTACGAGAAGAAACAATTATCGAATCCTATCAAATGATTTACAACGATAAAATAGTGACTTACGGTAAATATATTACTTTTGAGTGCAAGAGGAGGAATGGCATGTTGATCTTTACTGGCTACAAATTCATCAGGTAGAGGCCCAACAAGAAGTTTAAAGGATTCCTGAACATATGTACGTACGTAAAATGTTTGACTTACTTTACATCATTACGTTTATTGTGACAATAGCTAACCTTATGTAAACCGACACGATAAACAAATTTTGACAGCTGATAGAGTGGTGTGGAGTAGTTTGGGAATCTCAAGGCACAAGAAGCAATACCATCCAAACAAACACACACAGCGGGAATATTCTGTGCTATTCTTGTCAAGTGAGATACTTCAGCATCACTGGTACTCGAGGATGACAATAGCAGGTTTCCCACCTCTGACTTAGACAGACCAGCAACATTCGTCCACTTTGACAAACAGTCTTCCTGCTTGTTATTATCGTGTGGTATTTCTTCCATGGTGCCATGTTCCTCTTCTTGTTGTGTGCTTTCAACAGCGGAAGCACTTCCTAGGGTATGGGAATCCATTTGTTCCTCTAACCCCAAAGTTTTTCTTATTTGCTGGACAATCTCACAAATGATACGCTTCACCCACTGCGTACCACTGGGTGTGTGTTCAGGGTTTATTGCTACAGTCGAGAGCTGGGATTGTAGAACACTTACTACCTCACTACAGTCTGTACTGCTTCTCAGTAGTGTCTTTAGCGTGAAAGTATAGAAATGACAGGACAGCTGTATATAAAAGAGTATGGTGTGCAGTATATCACATGCATTTAATGTGTGCATAATAAATGAGATCAAATATGTTTAGTGGATACACAGACAGTTTACAGAAGACTATAAATGTACAACATTTGGTTAAAGCAACAACATCTGGTAAATGTGTACATACACGAGCACACACATACTGACAAGTGAAGGAAGGTCTACAAAGACCAAGATTAGTCTTTACTGTAAAGTTGAATAAGGATAAGATTGACATTGTTTACCCAGAGTGCTCCCTTAGACTCATAACTGTGTATTTGAGATATGGGATGTAGCAGGATTTGTTGTGAAAGTTGACATATGTTTGATATCCCATAAATTTCCACAGGAAGCCGCATTAGTACACAGTTAAACACAGCCCAACACAAGTGCAGGGGAGTACAGATAAAACATAAATACTTGAAGGTATGGATTGAAAACATGTATATGTACACGTATACAATTTAATGTTTACATCTTCAAATAAACTAGACATGTGTATAAGGCAATATACATACTGATGAACATCTCATCTAGCTGAAAATGTTGTAAAACAAGAGATTCTCAGAAGCCATCCATCACATTAGCATTGGAGGGCAGCTCAATCATTAGACATGCTCACACAAATGTACTGTATAATATGTACATGAACACACACACTTACTACTGCTCCAATAATAGCTGGATGTTTTGATGACAGTTCAATGATTTTAGGCAGAGGATTTGATGGCCCACAAACCATACTTTGAGCCTACAAATAGTTGAGAAAAATACATTTATACTGTTTTTAAACCTCATAGTAACTCAGCTATATCTCTAAAATGTGGTAATTTATCAAACAACTGCCAAGCAATTGATGGTGGAGCTATTATAACAATGTTTGCACCAGAGGAAGTGTATACAGTTCTATTGTTTTATACGGAAACATACCCCATAACAACCAAGTACCTCTAGTAGGGGTGTAGCCGGATACAGCCCCACCAAACATACCTCCGCTATTGGACACATTACGTATTAATATCTAATGTGTACATCTGTGTTTAGTACTGTACAGTAATGAAAACAAAATCTACACGCATAGGAATGTACTGCAATACTCCCTGTAATACGTATCTCCCAGAACATTTACATACAACATTATACTCACAGAGAGGAGATACTGGGCTACATCACTGATCTTTCCTTCCAGGGTGAATGTCACAATGGCAGACATGTAGTGTCTGAACCATTCCTTGGAGTGCTCAGTAGAGGGCATCTTCATTAGCTGAAGGAAGCATTCACCTGCTAGTTCAAGAATAGGCACTCTGTCTTCGGAAGCCCATTTCAATAGTTTACTGTCAACACAGTTGCCCTAGATAGCAGACACGACCTAACCCATCATTAATGAATTCAACACACAATGGTGCACTAGTGTTTTTTACTGTACAGCACATAACGTGGTTTGCTATAATATTATTATGGTTGTACAGTACGTACATACCTGCTTCACAAGTTGAGATGCATAAGAGTGAATGCACTGTAGCAGCAGACCAAACTGTATAAAAGTGTTCAGGGTGGGAAGGAGTATGAAATATAGAGGATTAACTGTGATGTGTTCGTACAGAATGTTAGTATACAATTTGTACACATGTCGGTAACCTTGACGATGGACTCACGTGTTCAATGACAACTGCATTGCCCGACAGCATTGTCTTATTCAAACATCTAGGGATTAGTGTGTGAGAGGAATTTAAAATTGATGGATTACATCACACTTAGTTTACAATTATGACATTATGTCAGACCAAGTTTTTAAAATTATAATGCACACTGGGAATATACGTACGTATATGTACCTTATGATTTGAGGCATGACATTGAGAACCAAGTGATCGGAGGTACAATCAAAACTTTCCTGTGGTATGAAGTAGACAACACTCATACTGTGCAAGTTTAACGTGTATACAGTATATAAATGTAGGTACGTATGTACATATAGTATACGTACATACACAGGTGAAACAAACACAGCACAAGGTTGTAGCTACATCATCAATACAACGTTATTTTAATAAGACATATTATATGTACATGCATGTTTATATATTGCAACATACAAGTTTGTTATGAGTTTGTTGTTGTTGTGCCGAGCCTGTTGCAAATTTGTCAGTTTCAAATATAAAGTTGTGACAAAGATTCTACAATGTTGAAACAACCTTGTAACTGGATCCATGTTTGTGACAAGTTTGTACAGGGTTCTAATTTTGCTGGTAACCATACAGGTTAAAACAACTTTGTATTTATACGGGACTGTATTTATACTACAGAAGACAATACAGTGTAAAGTTACTGGAGGATACTTACTAAAGTGAATTTGTTTAATATTTCCTTAGATATGGACAAGGAGAGACCAATCCAACTGTAGTCCATGGTAGGGAGATGGCAAAGGCTCTGGAAATAATTACTGTATGCATTCCTATGGAATAGGAGACCAAATTACACAGTCATAATTGAAAGAATTGCTTTTAATGTATAAATGTAAACTCACTTAAAGTCACTTCTCTGTAAGCAGTCATCTGCTAAAACGTAATAAACCTCTGCTAAGAGTTGACTGGAGAACAGAGATAAGAGAACAATATTATAGGACAATGAATTGCAAGGAAGGTATAGAAAACTCTGTTGTACATTCCAATTTTTCATACGTATATTCCAAAATTGTATTAGTAGTATGTACTATGTGCTGTTTAAAGAAAGATGAAGCGTTGAGGTTTCTCTAATATGTATTCATATGTATTGCAGTATGTACGTACAACTATGTTCAGTTCTGTACTGAATGTGTATAAACTATAGCACAACATTAGAAGAATTCAAACACACAACATACATATACGTATGCACATCTCCCACAGCAAATCTTCAATACATACATATGTACCTCAGTTTATGGGATGGTCTGGAATACGGGGCCAAATACGACAGTCTGCCATTCAAATAGGCTAAGAGAGCTTCCTTGTCAACCACTGTAGCTACAGAATTGGCAATACATGTAAAGACATTGATAGTTACCTACAGACGTCAGTGTTGGAAATGGACAGATATAGTATACATCAAAGAACATGATACTAAGACTATCAATAGAGAGGGGATTTACTAGTTAGGTATATATAGTACATTCGTACACCACTGATATCATAATGAATGTACATACATCTCTAAATTGTCACAATTACAACAGAGCAAAATACAGAATGCCCATTCCTACCTATGGCCAGTTGTTTGGGGATCAAATCCACAGCATTTGCATACAAGGTCAGCAGCTGTGGACCAAAGGGCATACAGTTTACACAAAATATCATACAGCCAGTGTATGAGTATGTACATATGTATGCACATGATGATTAGCTTGATGTAAATTATTATACTCTAGTGATAATTCACAGTGGTTTCAATTATTGCAATTTATCTGTATAATTTACATAATCACAGAAGTGTAGAGCCTTAACATCAACTACAATACTGGAGTTGAAACACTCTCACCCAAAGATAAGCAGAATTACCAGTTGTTATGAAACTACCACCACACAGTGATGTACAGTACGTACTGCATGCACATATTATGTAGATACATCAACTCACATCTGCGTATTGTGTAGTGGTGTGTTTGGTTTCCCATGACCTGGGGAGTTGTGGTGGATGGAACTGGGTCAGCAGCTCAAGAGCTACACTCCATGTCAGGTTGAACTGGACACACAGATTAGTATGGAATACTCAATATGATTGTGATGATTAAAACAATATTTATCCCATTTCTTACCGGTTCTGATACATGTTTTAGCAGCTTCTGCAATTCAAATAGGAAATAATTGATGAAGCAGCATTTACATTTCAATAATTAATGCTTGCACACATTCCAGTATTCAAATCATGTATATAGGTCATTTTGTAAGTTGTCTATACGTATAGTACTTGCCTACTGTGTGTGTGTGTGTGTGTGTGTGTGTGTGTGTGTGTGTGTGTGTGTGTGTGTGTGTGTGTGTGTGTGTGTGTGTGTGTGTGTGTGTGTGTGTGTGTGTGTGTGTGTGTGTGTGTGTGTGTGTGTGTGTGTGTGTGTGTGTGTGTTTGTGCGTACGTGTGTGTGTGCATGTATACATGACATACATGTATGTATATCCACGTACAAGAGAAATGGCAACACAGAGCTAGTGTTGGTTAATGTATGTACGTACGTACGTATATACGTATCTACGTATGTACTGCTTGTACATCTAATGCTAATATACCTTTCCTTTATCTGTCTTCAAAGGAAAACCATACAAGCAGCGATAACACTGGTACAGCTCTTCAGATAGATCCTGCAGGGAACAAGGAATGCCAGCAAACATGATGACATCAATAGAGGAGTAACAACACTCATCACTTGCTTCATTCTCCAACTGATCAACTGCTCGACCTTGTTCTTCCTTAATAACACCTACATACAACTTTAGGAGTCTTCCTTCTTCTTTGCAACACCAGCCGTAGCTAATGAGCACAAAATACATGTCAACCACTGCTATTATTACTATTCACCCTCACACTCGTGCATATGCACTGTTGTAACCACAGTACAATATGATTCCTTCCTTCTAGCATATACGTAGCAGAGACACAATGTATGAGGAATGTACCATGTACGTACGTACATCCATGGCCGGCTTATTACCCCAATTCACATTTGGTACTTTACGTATCAGCAAAAAACCCAACAATTTTGAATACTAAAATTAACAATGAAAATATTGAAGCAAAAATAGATGATTTCACAAAAATTTGCATTAACCCAGGATGTATGAGCCGGTTGTTTCCCAGCTCACCAGTGGACCTTCACAAACACAAACAAACCCAAGTATACTGCACACTGGGTGAACAGGCCTACCTTGCCAAGTGTTGGTGAACAAATCCCAAGTAGTGCCACAGACTGGTCTCTGGTCTCGTGACCTCTGGTTCATCTTGTTTCTCACACGATTGCTGATTCAGCACGGTGCAATCCATCGGAAGTTGAGTGCTCTTCACATCAGCTGTAGGTTGTGCACTTTTGCTTGAGACTGACCCTGGCACGTCCAAGTGTGACAGATCACTGTCTGAGCCAACAATGGAATGTTCAGTAGTGTCTGGCATAGCACCAACAGATGTGACAGTAGTGGGTGAATTGGATGAATCAGTGATTGCAGCAGTACTCTTTGGCACAGTGGAAGTTGGTAATACACTGTCACATACGGCAGTGGTCAGTGAGGTACTCTCCGATACAGTAGTGACTGGTATGGTAGTTTCCAACCCAGCAGTAGAGGGCGTATTCTCTGACACAGTCATAGACAGTAGGGCACCATCGGATACACTTGTAGTGGGTACACCACTGTTGGACACGGGTAATGTGACATCCTCAGACAGATTGGTCACAGGTGAAGCTTGAAATCTGAATACACAATGTACATAGGAGGTAAAAGTCACACAGAAACGCACCATACATAACATGGTAGCAATGCACACATAGTGATGGATTAATTTTGTGTGAAGTGCAATGCAAATCAAGTTCAATCATTTATTATTATCTGAATGACCTGAATGATAGTCGAGAAATAATGAGGCTGCCAGGGCAAGAAAGAACGTGCCATGTTACAAAGGTAGACTGTGCATTCACATAATGCTCAGATTATAAAGGATTTAGAATGAAAGAAGTACAACATCAATGTTACACTATAACCATATGACCACACAACATAAGGAAGCCCACTGCTACTATTGCAGGTGTACTTTTCTTCCTAACTCACTTTGATAGTATATTGTAGATGACAAGCCAAGGTGCCACCACAGGAAAGGATGCAGGTACAGGTATGCTGCCGTGATCACAGATGATATCTATACTCTACAAAAGTATAATGTTATGAAGTGACTCACACAATAATTGTACTTACATGGGTACATACGTATGTATACTCTATATAGATGTCAAAACCATAATATTATTGTAAGTGAAGGAACATTTTCACACCCACGAAAAACTAACAGGGACGAAGATACAGTATACGTACCTGTTCCAGCAAAGGAATCTGTGGAGCAGCAAGGCCGAACATGGCCTCCTTCGTAATGGCACACACACATGCTCAACACTAACTGCATATGGCTACATGCATGCATGCATGCATGCGCATACACATGCAACACACACAAACACACATACACACATATGTCTGGTACATGCTGTATGAAAGTAGTTGGTATTATAAAATTGTGTCATATACGTACATATCTACTCCTATGTACATATGTGGGTAAAAATGTATCTTAAATACGTACTGTAAATGTTGAACACAATGAAGTATGATCTTCATTATTGTCACTGTACATACCTTCACCACTAGTAACAAAATCTGTTGACATTCAGAAGTAGACAACAGTGTACAGTCTCCAGACAAGCACCTACCAAGTACAGAACACACAACAAAACACTTCAAAATACCAATACCATGACACGAACATCACAGCTGGTACTCAGCTGGTTCCACTCACCAGTCAAGTTCTTTGAAAATAGTTCCCATCTCCCTGTACCAGACTCTGTCAGTAACACTGCACTCTTCAGACAGAAGGTATTTCAGTCCTTCGGCTCCAACACACAGTGATTCCTAGTATGTACATATACATAGTACACACGCATATACATTCAGATAACAATCATTGAATGTAATAACAGTAACTGTGAACACATCTCAAGAGAGGCAGTGGGTTGAAAGGTTTAGAAAGTTGATAATGTACATGTTTCCCCTTCCATGACATCATCCCCGAGTGCCACTGTATGTATCCACTAGTCTCTAATTACACAGGAAAGTACATATAACTTCCCATCAACAGCACCTTATGTGTCACCATATTTCAAAATCTTCATAACAACTTCAAACCTACCACTACACACACAAATGTACTATATACTGATGAGTACAACTATTACTGACACACAATTCACACATCTTGCCTTCTTCCTATCCAGGTTGTGAAGGGCAGTGAGCAGCATGTCCAACCATGTCTCTCTAATTCCCAATACACCAACAGGTGGGTGGAGAATCTGCAGGAAACAATATCACTTTGTAGCATACAAAATGCAGTATGCTTATTGAAAATGGGGACCAGGTGTGAAATCAGTGGGCTAGGGTTGACAAATGCCAAGTGTACGTACGTATATCATTCTCACTTTGAATAGTTTCTTTTTGGATAACAGACATTTGATGATAATCAATTGATACTATTTCGAGAGTACGTGAAACTTAAATCAAACTTTCCCATAGATACGCCCCATTTGATAATACTTATTACTGCATACTATAACAATTAATAGATGATGTCTATTATGTATAGGAATACAGTGGAAACCTTTTGACAACAGATATGTACATTGGGACCAGTCATTTTGTCAACTGTAGAGAGGTTATCTGCACTGCAGAGTCCAAAGTGTATTAGCACTATATGTAAAGTCCATTTTTGTAGCCTCAAAAGAGTCCTTTGCAGGGAGGTAATTTCTATTACATCCTGTATTTAGAGGGTTCTACTGTACATATCTGGGTATATATTGTACAGGTGCTTTTAACTGTAAATAATTAAAACTACACCAACTAACTGCTTTATATGAAACTTGTCCTTCTGAAATAGCTTTCAGGAGAGAGTTTGCAACAGAATCATACTCTTCTTCACAATAGAAATCACAAATCTGTACAGAAGCATAGTGAGACATGACTCTGGTTCCACAGTGTCTGGATGCACACCAAGGAGGTGCACATGCATCACAGGGAACCACTGAGAGACTTAATCTCAGAACGTAATCTCTCATACACAAGGAGTATATTATGTCTCATGAATAAGCCACAGATATGAAGTGGGTACAGAATCATGTTGGCTAGTACTTATAGACCTTGAAGTCAACACACATCCACCTAGGAATATACAGTGGACCCTTCCACATGTACATCAAGGGAACATCGAGGGTTGAAAACACAACACAAATTTAACAAGATTTGTGCACACATTTGCGGTCGTTGCAAGAGTAAGTGTGTACATGTCTTGGTATATGTGTGAACAATTACATATGGAATTGTGTGTATGATACACAAGAATTAGTAATGGCTGTTCACATCTCATGCACCTCACGACCCCATCACAATGCAATATTCCTTGAATGTATTGCAAGTGTAACAGGAACACAACACTCCACAAAAAATGTGCCGTATGTACAGTACCTTGACCATAGCAGCAGTCTGTGCACACAAGTCGATCTTCTTGTCAATCGTACCTACGAAATTATTGCTTGATTATCACTAGTAACAGACTACAGTGACAGGAACTACTGAGTTCAAACAGGGTACATTAAAGATATGAGATATAATATGTACAATCCCATCCACTCATTTTGTAATGATTAACACGTATGTACCTCTGGTAGGGCTGTAGCGGATATACAGACACTTTAGCTTGATTGTCGTATACAATCAAGCTAAAGTGTCTGTATCCACTGTAGCCCCAGCAGAGGTACTTTAGTTGTAAGGTGGTATGTTTCTGTATAAAACAATACAATTGTATACTACTCTCACTCAGCATTGTTATTATAACTATCAATGGGTTGCTAGGTGATTAATGAACATATTTTAATAACAATAATACAAGTGTGCAAATTCATAGAATAGAGAGTAGGCCATAAATTATCATACCAATTGCAGCATATTAGGTGGGTGGGACTGTACATATGTACAAGCTGTTGTGGATGAGCCCCCAAAATACCAATGCTGAATTGTGAATACATTATACAACAAAGTTATTATACTCACTTTGAGATAGCAATGGTGCTGATGTGAAATTAGGAAGCTGCAACACATTCACGTCAGATGACGCCAATGCATCTTTACACTATGTACAGAGAAAATATATGTATCTACTGTACACAGGTGTGTATGTGCTGTCAGGTTCAGACACCTATAGTCAATAATGTACATTAAAATTATAATGCATACAAGCATAATAATACAGTACATACCGAGTATGTATGTAACCATTAATTTTTGTATTACATAACACTACTAAAAATTAGTACACAACACATTTATATAATATTGTACACGTGTGCACATAATATTATTATGGAATGTACAGATTGGTGTATTGATTAATATACACACAATCTTTAAATGTACATTTTGGCTGTAAGCATGAAACATGTACACAAAGGTAGCACTGCACACACAAACCTTCTCCAACAATTCAAGCACTATTTTGTCATCCTTCTTGTCTCCATAGAGTTGGGCCAAACACCAAAACACTACAATAAAGAGGCATATCCTGCATCTTTTATGGTACTGTAAGTACCAGCAAGTATTTCATGTATTATTTCAACCCTGTACCTCATGGAGCAGCAGGTATATAGGCTGGTTAGAAACTCTATCCATACAGTTTGACATACAACAGTACATGATGTTTGTGTCCATGTGGTGACTAACATCTAATGGAGAGCATACGTCCCTTAGGAGCCATCCACGGCAATGTCCCTTGAAGAAACGAGATGGACTTGACCAGCAGTTCCTCCCCCCTGGGGGGGAAATAAGAATTGTTGAGCTACTGATAAGACATACTTAGTGACACGTAGTACATTGGGGTATACATTTGTATAAGATATATGTGAAAGGGTAACCTTTTTCTAGAAATATGTACTGTTTGAAGCTATGGGGCATATGGAGAGTAGAGTTGGGAGAATTACAAATACATACTATATATGTTCATGCATGACTTGATCCGTGACTACCTGTATAGTGTATGTACGTATAATAGGTACTACACTAACTCACCCTTTACCATCAAACTGTTTCTTTCTCTTATGATCTGTCCACAATTCCACAAATAGCAACAAGAAACTACCAATTTCCAAACAATACTGCTCTTCACTTTCCTCCAAAGGACTAGCAGAGTACAAACCATGGAGTAATTTTGAATATGTAACAATTCTCAAGGAACACATCACATACCCGAAGGACGCTGGGAGCTGAATATGTTCAATAACTATAAACACACAATTGATAAACTCTTGCTTCAACTCTTTAGACCTACAGTTACAATAAAAAGAACAGTTAATATGCCTATCACATATGCACTACTTGCAGGTGAATGTACTAGTTTGGGCATATGTACATGTCTTCAAAGTTACCCTCTGCTCATCCAATATGCAGCTGTACAGTATGCATGTACAGTGAATACTGCTGCAAAGGTGCATTCTGTACGCATTAACACAGCACATATGAATTATTTTTTTGTTTGCGTATATTGTACGCACATTATTTCTTGTTCGTGTATATTGTACATAAAGTTTACAATCTCCAACAACACACATGTACATACATCCGGTGTGGGCTGCAGTAGTGTTTGCAGTACATGGGAAATGTGTTAAAACAAGTGACACTGTGACTCACCACAACATGTCCCACTTCTCTGACAAGTGCAGGACGTAGTGAAACATCAGATCAACAACACCTCTACGTATGTGGTAGCAACACAATAATCCAATCACATACATTAGCACTATGTACTATGTAGCACTATGTTTAAGATGTTAACATATGATGGAGATGCCTTGGTTTCACAATACCTGTTATTTCGAAGATCTTCAACAAATTTTGGCACTTCCACTAGTTCATTCTCATGAATTCTCTTCACCGTTCTTTCTGCTGGTTGGCCAAATCCAAATACATATCTCAACTTCATAGAAGTACATTCATTCACAGGGTCAACTCACTATGAGTGGTGTCATCAGAAACATCATCTCTGTACAGGAAGGAAACACACAGCTTATACAACAGTACAACTTCAAAAAATGATACTATGTACACTGTACTGTTACCTTATATGGAACATAAGAAATACCACTAAGGTAGTGAGTGTGTTAGTAGAATTATGATAGCAGGTGCCTGGTAGTCTATTGAAATTCAGAAATAATTACAGTCTGGAAATACATAAACCAAAGTCCCCACAAACTGTACACATAAAATACAAAAGCAACTTCAACATTTAACAGTATGTCAAAAATAGTATATACTGTACATATGTAGCTACGTACATACATATAAGAAATAAACTACAGTTACATAGATCATGAGAGTGAAGCCATATAGAGGCAGAGCCAACATAATAGTGTTACAAAAGGGCAGTATTTACTATGCATGTAATTGCGTTGTAGCATCACAACATGGAGGTGTTAAAAACAAACAGTGAGCAGTGTGTCTGGCCTGATGTACATCTGTGGGACTATAGGATATATACACCAAATGTGTTGTGATGAAGGATCATGCATGTAGTACAAACACATACGTACTTCATATGTTTGTGATGGTTCATCAAACAAGGTAAATTTGTCCAATCTTCAATATCCAACCTGCAGACAAGATTTAGTCAGCACAGACACAAACATGCAACATTGGTATGGACCTACTTCATATGGGCAGGAATAAAATTCTTGATTTTTTCCCATACACTTGACAATTCAACAGATTTTCTTGTGGGTTTTACCTGCAGTACATTAGACATGTGTACAATGTACAGTGGGGAATGTAACAATTCCTCCCAAAGACCAGCCTACACTTACTCTTGAAGATCTTCGCTTTGGTATGTAGTCAACTGGAAAATCAGGGATTCTCCGTTTCACTCCTACTTTCACATCCACTTCACTATCCTTTCCAGCCATATCACTGGCTACAGGAATACACAGTTACATGTATAGATCAGGATGAATGTATGCACACTATACAGAGAGTAACAGAGGCCATTGGTTGGCTCAATGCTCTGAGCACTCACCACTTTCTTGCACGGAATCCATGTCACTTTCATCCATTTCAACACACTCTGTTGAGCACAAACAACACGTTAAGACAGATACAATGTATTTGTACTGTATGCTATACAATTGTATCACCTTTCTCAAGATCAGTGTAATCAAACATGGACTCCAAAGGAATGTGGGTGTGTAGAGAGGACTGCAAGAACAGTATAAAAGACACTGATTGTACCATCTGTTTATGTACTGTATGTACGTACGTATGTACCCATTGCATGGTATTATGATCATACACTTTGCAGTAACAAGGGAAGCAAACCTTATCAGCAATGCAGTGTCTGTACACCTGTTGTAGGTGTCTGCCAACATCTAGCCAATGGGGTTGGGTGAGTTTGACATCAATTGATGGTGATTTGCTAGTTGGAATGGGTTCCACATGCTCTCTACTACGCAATAAGTGTACATCCTCCATAACCTGCACATGGAACACACGTTGGACATTATGAAATCCCAGCAGAATACAAGCTGGAATTTGTAATTACATACGTAGCTAAACATGGTACGTCATGATTTAGTACATACAATACAATCCCAGTGTTGCTAAACAGTGTACACAAATATACAGTACCTTGTTATATGCACTGGGTGTAGGTTGGCTTGAATACCTGAACAGACATACGTATGTAAAAGTAAATGGTTACAGATAACATAAATGATATTATTCACAATAACCTTGTATACTGTCAACATTTACCTGTCACTTATGAAGTGCAGTGACAGGTGATATGGGACTACTCCTACACCCTACACCACTAGGTGCAGTCACCTAACCTACAGTAGACACACACACACACATACACACACACACACACACACACACACACACACACACACACACACACACACACACACACACACATCTTTTGATACGGATGAAGCTCTTGGTTCTCCCTACACACTCATTGTGACCAATATCACAGCCATTACATCACCTTATTGCAATCCACAGCATACTGTATACATGGGGCATACATACTGCATAGAGTATACCCATTGCATAAGGTACACACTTACACTGTGCATACAGTACGTACTTCCAGATTTCACTCTGTCCATGACACAAGTATGGTCGTTCCTTCACAATCCACTGAATGTAACATATACCTACACACAGTAGACAAAAGACATGATCCTAGGTTAGCATACATACGTCTACTGTATATAAATGTACATACATACACATGTACACACATACATATATGCCAGTATTTATGAATGCATGCATGCACATACATACATATGTACGTACATACGTATGTAAGGAAAAAACACATACTGTAAGTTGGTACCCATACACATACAGTACATATGAATCAGATTATGTAACTGCAGTCTGACTTGTACCTTCTTCGAAGTCATCCTTTACCTCCAAGGCAACCAATAATAGCTTCAGACAAGCTACAGACAAAGGACAGGACATGACAAACTACGTAGGGTCATATGTGTCATGATAGGTTGGTAGTTCAAAGGAAATATGCTTTGCTCACTTGTAGTTACCAATACAACACACACTCAAGTCCCTAACCATGCAGCACCCTTCCCATTAAATAATCAGACCAATATTTTCTGTCACCCACAATATCAGCAACTGTGAACAAAAAGCAATAATAAATGTGCCATCCCATGACACAAGATGTCCCTTCCAAACACGATGTGCAGCTAATACAGTCACACTTTCCATTATTACTGAGGGCGTCATAGCTAATACATACGAACCACCTTTTTTGTCCAGCCTCCTACATTTGAGAGCTACTAACACACACACACACACACACACACACACACACACACACACACACACACACACACACACACACACACACACATTCACACATACACACACATTTACACACACACACGAACAGGCACACACACACACACACACACACACACACACACACACACACACACACACACACACTCACACACACACACACACACATTCACACATACACACACATTTACACACACACGCGTACACGCACAAGAAAATTAGCATAAAAGATGAAGTAAATAGTACACAATTGTATGTGTGATTTCTCCCACAACACATGCTCATACCTGGGTAGTCCTCAATGCTGAACAGCAGCCTGCACAGAGTGCTCAAACTGGGCCAATGAGAGGGACTGAGGTGGACGTTCTAAATATAAGCAATAAGTCAAACATTTAACAGTATTTCAATACCTCAACTACCACCTTGCACATGAGAACTGGGGAACACTGATACCTTGGAAGTACTTTAGTACACCGATGTGGTATTGCTACAACTCCATCTTCACCAATACTGTAGTACATACTGTGCAAGGAGTGTCAAGGTGGCAGGAATAGCAGTGCATGCAATAAGCACCAAGGACCTTGGTCATATGTACTTTAGCAATACAGAGCTGCATCAAGTTCTGGTTAATCCAAAATTTGACTATTTGATGTATTCACTGTAAATATGAGTGTAGGTGTATACTCAGCTCATATGATGTACATAAAGCATAGCAATGTACTCTCCCTAACAAAAGCCTTACATATTAAAAGGATTTAATATACGTATAAGCACTTAATCCTTGCATTGCAGACACAGTTGAAATGTAGTTGTATCCAATGATAGGACATCAAATTACATGTACGTAAATACTAATCTTTAACAGTGTGTCTGCATCATAACATTATATCCTTAGAATTGTAACTATAATGAGCAGTTAATTACTTGAAAACAATGCGTCAGTTCAGAGACTTACTTGTTCCAAAGCCTGTCTAGCAACCATGAAGTCGCCCAACCTCATAGCGGTGGAGGACAAATGATGCAGTAGAGTCACATCAGTGTTGTCCAGCTGGCATGCTTGTAGGAAGTGGCTGAGAGCAGTCTTGTCATCGGATTCTTCCAAGGCTATCAATCCGAGATTCTTCAAACAGGAATACTCCAATTTGAGTGACACTCTATCCAAAGGTGTACCCTTGCTATTCTGTTGGAGAGGAAAAGCGACTACTAGGGCATTGTACATATAACAAAATTGAAATATAATTTGAAAGGCCTAACGTTAAAAATTAGATATGGATTGAGTGTTTCATGGATAATTTGGATGGACACTTCATAGTCAATAAAGGATTATGTGTGGTGAAAAGGCTTGATTACAAACTGTACATTAATCACATACAACATTCAGAAATTCAACTTGTGTAAAAGACCCAAAGAGTAGTAAAATAACGAGAATGATGATCTGTGTGTAGTGTAAATCTCAGTGTCCTACATGCACCCTGCCAATCATTAGCATTAACACATGTAAGAGCATATAAATGTATTGTCAGTAGCCCCAGGGTATACAGGACACCAACACAAGGTAACCACGGCACCCTCAACCAGGAAGGCACTCACCTCTGGATCCCCTACGTGCTTGGCTCTTGAATCAGTTATGAAAGGTGACTTCAAAAGTGCACCAAATGAATCTTTTGCTGAACCAAGGTTCCCTTCATTGAGGTGCTTTAGTCCGTCTAAATGCAGCTGAACAGCCCTGGCTTCCTGCATGGATGTACATGAGTTGCAAATACTAACATTACAAAAGCAATCGCTGGCAGTGGAAGATGATAACACAAGGACAAACTAGAGGCATCTATTATCTGCTATATAAAAGAATGAGTGGTTACTCTTAATAGTTATATTCTATTCATAGGCGATATTTTGTGAAACAGTTTTATATGTATGGTGTATATAGGGCCTCCCTTTCATTTTCGCGTCATCCCTACATAATAGAGTGCTAACCCACACTTTGATAGTGATGGAGCTCTTTTCAAGGATTGTGTACTGTGTTTCTTTTTCTTGTCCCTCTGCTACTGATTCCACTGAGTACAGCAGTAATGCATATACAGTACAGTTTGCTTAGTAAGTAACTTCACTCAGTCCTAGTTCATGTCACTACGTCCACCAGTACTGACCGTAAGCCTTACATCAAGCCTGTACATAAGCTTCTGATAAGAAGTACAGGCTTGATGTGCCCTTTGAAGTATACTTACCAAGTGAGTCAGACTGCACTGAATGTCTGAAAACAGTATATTAAACAATCAATGGAATGAATTTCGCTAATCATGTTCAATTACCTCAAAACGTTTCACCATATAAAACACAATTATGTTGTAAGGTAAAAGGATGGAGCTGATTTATTTCCAAATCATTTGACAGTGGATAGATCTCACTATAATTTGCCTTGCCTGGTTTGTAAGCAATAAGACTTGAGAAGAATAAGACTTACATTAAATAATTTTATCAAAAATATGGTACGTCCGAAATTAGGCGCCCTTTCAATACACAAGTTTAGAAAATGTCTGTGCATTGCACTTACTACAGCTAATATTGGTTAAGTATTTGTCAAAATTACATCCTCGATCATCCCAAAGCACCCTTTCACCCTCCATTTATATCAATACGCGTATAACTCACTGATGTACAAGACACAAAAGGAATATGTACAATCTTTTCTTTGATAAAATCATGATCTTAGAGAACAGAAGCCATACACGACTACAGATTCGATCTAAACTCACTTCAGCCTCTTTCGTAACTCTCGGAATGGTTGATTTGACGAACGAATCGAGACTTTTCTGCTTGAAGTTCAGAGCTTGTATGTTCATGTTGGGGGCTCCAACATTGGAAGAGGCGTTTAATGCAACAGCGATCGGTTCATAAACGCCAGTAGCTATTATTGTTGCGCGCAACCAAGTTACAGTCAACCAAGTAATTCGAGTTGAAAAAAACTTCGTTGAGCTGCCACCCCCGGCCCCGCACACACACACACACACACACACGCGCGCGCGCGCGCGCGTACATTGTTACTATGGTGTATATCATTGTACACTATTATAGAGTATTTGAAAATGTTAACGTTAGATGTTAATTATGGTGCATGCATGTGCAGATCATGTCTCTTGACCAGTACACTACGTATACATAGCCTCCCATCAACTGGGGACTAGGTTGAGAGATATGTACATGTATGGATGGTCCAGTACATTTACGAACAATTCCAAATTGTGTAACCACATTTGTTCAATAATATTACATCAAATCCATGACATTAATAATTAAAATTGATCCTTCACTAGCACACAGTGAAGGTGGAATAAAATGACATTATCACATAATACAACATATAATTCGAACAACAAGTGATAAAATGTACACTTAAAATTATACAGATAAATAACAAGGATAAAAACAATGATAAAATAAATAAATAAAACACATAAACACATTATTAGGAAAAATGTACACCAATTGAATTGTGACAGATGGCTCAGTCTCCTTGTAGCTGTCCTACTGAAGGCTGCAATACTTCCACACTAGACACAAACTGATATACGTACATTGCATCAGATGACCAGTAAGTGTGTGTAGTGTGTGTACAATACAATACATGTGTCAGTGTCCGTCTTGAGATGGACACAAGTACATCATCTTCTGATGAGTCATGACATGTTTGATGAGCATTACTTCAGCATGTTGTTCCATAAAATCCTTCAAAAATGCTTCATTGATCAGCTGATGTACAAAATAAGGGAACACATACGTGTTTAGGTAAGATGTAAGCAAAAGATAGTGGAACCAGTACACAACACACACACATGGTACATACTATGTATAATAGCATATTCATAGCATGGTCCAGGCAGATGAGGGGAGTGGTCCTGGTAGATGAAGGGAGTGGTCCTGTCAGATGTGAGGAGTGGTCTGGTAGATGGGAGGAGTGGTCCTGGCAAATGAGAGGAGTGGTCCGGGCAGATGAAGGGAGTGGTCCCGGTAGATGAGAGGAGTGGTCCTGGTAGATGGGAGGAGTGGTCCTGTCAGATGTGAGGAGTGGTCCTGGTAGATGGGAGGAGTGGTACTGGTAGATAGGAGGAGTGGTCCTGGCAAATGAGAGGAGTGGTCCTGGCAGATTGGAGGAGTGGTCCTGTCAGATGTGAGGAGTGGTCTGGTAGATGGGAGGAGTGGTCCTGGCAGATGAGAGGAGTGGTCCAGGCAGAAGAGGGGAGTGGTCCTGGTAGATGAAAGGAGTGGTCCTGTCAGATGTGAGGAGTGGTCTGGTAGATGGGAGGAGTGGTCCTGGCAAATGAGAGGAGTGGTCCGGGCAGATGAAGGGAGTGGTCCCGGTAGATGAGAGGAGTGGTCCTGTCAGATGTGAGCAGTGGTCCTGGTAGATAGGAGGAGTGGTCCTGGCAAATGAGAGGAGTGGTCCTGACAGATTGGAGGAGTGGTCCTGTCAGATGTGAGGAGTGGTCTGGTAGATGGGAGGAGTGATCCTGGCAGATGAGAGGAGTGGTCCAGGCAGATGAGGGGAGTGGTCCGGGCGGATGAAAGGAGTGGTCCTGTCAGATGTGAGGAGTGGTCCTGGTAGATGGGAGGAGTGGTACTGGTAGATAGGGGGAGTGGTCCTGGCAAATGAGAGGAGTGATCCTGGCAGATGAGAGGAGTGGTCCTGTCAGATGTGAGGAGTGGTCATATCAGATGAAAGAAGTGGTCCTGGTAGATGGGAGGAGTGGTCCTGGCAGATGAGAGGAGTGGTCCATGGAGATGAAGGGAGTGGTCCTGTCAGATGTGAGGAGTGGTCTGGTAGATGGGAGGAGTGGTCCTAGCAAATGAGAGGAGTGGTCCTGGTAGATGAGAGGAGTGGTCCTGGTAGTTGGGAAGAGTGGTCCTGGCAGATGAGAGGAGTGGTCCTGGCAGATGAAGGGAGTGGTCCTGTCAGATGTGAGGAGTGGTCCTGTCAGATGTGAGGAGTGGTCATATCAGATGAAAGAAGTGGTCCTGGTAGATGGGAGGAGTGGTCCTGGCAGATGAGAGGAGTGGTCCATGGAGATGAAGGGAGTGGTCCTGTCAGATGTGAGGAGTGGTCTGGTAGATGGGAGGAGTGGTCCTGGCAAATGAGAAGAGTGGTACTGGTAGTTGGGAAGAGTGGTCCTGGTAGATGTGAGGAGTGGTCCTGGTAGTTGGGAAGAGTGGTCCTGGCAGATGAGAGGAGTGGTCCTGGCAGACGAGGGGAGTGGTCCATGGAGATGAAGGCAGTGGTCCTGTCAAATGTGAGGAGTGGTCCTGGCAGATGAAGGGAGTGGTCCTGTCAGATGGGAGGAGTGGTCCTGGTAGATGGGAGGAGTGGTCCTGGCAGATGAAAGGAGTGGTCCTGGTAGATGAGAGGAGTGGTCCTGGCAGATGAAGGGAGTGGTCCGGTCAGATGTGAGGAGTGGTCCTGGTAGATGGGAGGAGTGGTCCTGGCAGATGAGAGGAGTGGTCCTGGTAGTTGGGAAGAGTGGTCCTGGCAGATGAGAGGAGTGGTCCAAGCAGATGAGGGAAGTGGTCCTGTCAGATGTGAGGAGTGGTCCTGGTAGATGGGAGGAGTGGTACTGGTAGATAGGAGGAGTGGTCCTGTCAAATGTGAGGAGTGGTCCTGGCAGATGGGAGGAGTGGTTCTATCAGATGAGAGGAGTGGTCCTGGTAGATGAGAGGAGTGGTCTTGGCAGATGAGAGGAGTGGTCCTGGCAGATGAAGGGAGTGGTCCTGTCAGATGTGAGGAGTGGTCCTGGTAGATGGGAGGAGTGGTCCTGGCAGATGAGAGGAGTGGTACTGGTAGTTGGGAAGAATGGTCCTGGCGGATGAGAGGAGTGGTCCAAGCAGATGAGGGGAGTGGTCCTGTCAGATGTGAGGAGTGGTCCTGGTAGATGGGAGGAGTGGTCCTGGCAGATGAAAGGAGTGGTCCTGGTAGATGAGAGGAGTGGTCCTGGCAGATGAAGGGAGTGGTCCTATCAGATGAGAGGAGTGGTCCCGGTAGATCAGAGGAGTGGTCTCTGTAGATGAGAGGAGTGGTCCTGGCAAATGAGAGGAGTGGTCCTGGCAGATGGGAGGAGTGGTCCGGGCAGATGAGAGGAGTGGTCCTGGTAGATGAAGGGAGTGGTCTCGGTAGATGAGAGGAGTGGTCCCAGCAGACGAAAGGAGTGGTCCTAGTAGATGAGAGGAGTGGTCTCTGTAGATGAGAGGAGTGGTCCTGTCAGATGCGAGGAGTGGTCTGGTAGATGGGAGGAGTGGTCCTGGCAAATGAGAGGAGTGGTCCTGGCAGATGGGAGGAGTGGTCCTGTCAGATGTGAGGAGTGGTCTGGTAGATCAGAGGAGTGGTCCTGGCAGATGAGAGGAGTGGTCCTGGTAGATGGGAGGAGTGGTCCTGGCAGATGAGAGGAGTGGTACTGGTAGTTGGGAAGAATGGTCCTGGCGGATGAGAGGAGTGGTCCAAGCAGATGAGGGGAGTGGTCCTGTCAGATGTGAGGAGTGGTCCTGGTAGATGGGAGGAGTGGTCCTGGCAGATGAGAGGAGTGGTCCTGGTAGTTGGGAGGAGTGGTCCTGGCAGATGTGAGGAGTGGTCCTATCAGATGAGAGGAGTGGTCCCGGTAGATCAGAGGAGTGGTCTCTGTAGATGAGAGGAGTGGTCCTGGCAAATGAGAGGAGTGGTCCTGGCAGATGGGAGGAGTGGTCCTGTCAGATGTGAGGAGTGGTCCTGGAAGATGAGAGGAGTGGTCCCGGTAGATCAGAGGAGTGGTCTCTGTAGATGAGAGGAGTGGTCCTGGTAGATGGGAGGAGTGGTCCCAGCAGACGAAAGGAGTGTTCCTGGTAGATGAGAGGAGTGGTCCGGGCAGATGAGAGGAGTGGTCCTGGTAGATGAAGGGAGTGGTCTCGGTAGATGAAAGGAGTGGTCCCAGCAGACGAAAGGAGTGGTCCTAGTAGATGAGAGGAGTGGTCTCTGTAGATGAGAGGAGTGGTCCTGTCAGATGTGAGGAGTGGTCTGGTAGATGGGAGGAGTGGTCCTGGCAAATGAGAGGAGTGGTCCTGGCAGATGGGAGGAGTGGTCCTGTCAGATGTGAGGAGTGGTCTGGTAGATCAGAGGAGTGGTCCTGGCAGATGAGAGGAGTGGTCCTGGCAGATGAGAGGAGTGGTCCTGGTAGATGGGAGGAGTGGTCCTGGCAAATGAGAGGAGTGGTCCTGGCAGATGGGAGGAGTGGTCTGGTAGATGAGAGGAGTGGTCCTGTCAGATGTGAGGAGTGGTCTGGTAGATGGGAGAAGTGGTCCTGGCAAATGAGAGGAGTGGTCCTGGCAGATTGGAGGAGTGGTCCTGGTAGATGAGAGGAGTGGTCCTGGCAGATGAGAGGAGTGGTCCAGGCAGATGAGGGGAGTGGTCCGGGCGGATGAAAGGAGTGGTCCTGTCAGATGTGAGGAGTGGTCCTGGTAGATGGGAGGAGTGGTACTGGTAGATAGGGGGAGTGGTCCTGGCAAATGAGAGGAGTGATCCTGGCAGATGAGAGGAGTGGTCCTGTCAGATGTGAGGAGTGGTCATATCAGATGAAAGAAGTGGTCCTGGTAGATGGGAGGAGTGGTCCTGGCAGATGAGAGGAGTGGTCCATGGAGATGAAGGGAGTGGTCCTGTCAGATGTGAGGAGTGGTCTGGTAGATGGGAGGAGTGGTCCTAGCAAATGAGAGGAGTGGTCCTGGTAGATGAGAGGAGTGGTCCTGGTAGTTGGGAAGAGTGGTCCTGGCAGATGAGAGGAGTGGTCCTGGCAGATGAGAGGAGTGGTCCTGGTAGATGGGAGGAGTGGTCCTGGCAAATGAGAGGAGTGGTCCTGGCAGATGGGAGGAGTGGTCTGGTAGATGAGAGGAGTGGTCCTGTCAGATGTGAGGAGTGGTCTGGTAGATGGGAGAAGTGGTCCTGGCAAATGAGAGGAGTGGTCCTGGCAGATTGGAGGAGTGGTCCTGGTAGATGAGAGGAGTGGTCCTGGCAGATGAGAGGAGTGGTCCAGGCAGATGAGGGGAGTGGTCCGGGCGGATGAAAGGAGTGGTCCTGTCAGATGTGAGGAGTGGTCCTGGTAGATGGGAGGAGTGGTACTGGTAGATAGGGGGAGTGGTCCTGGCAAATGAGAGGAGTGATCCTGGCAGATGAGAGGAGTGGTCCTGTCAGATGTGAGGAGTGGTCATATCAGATGAAAGAAGTGGTCCTGGTAGATGGGAGGAGTGGTCCTGGCAGATGAGAGGAGTGGTCCATGGAGATGAAGGGAGTGGTCCTGTCAGATGTGAGGAGTGGTCTGGTAGATGGGAGGAGTGGTCCTAGCAAATGAGAGGAGTGGTCCTGGTAGATGAGAGGAGTGGTCCTGGTAGTTGGGAAGAGTGGTCCTGGCAGATGAGAGGAGTGGTCCTGGCAGATGAAGGGAGTGGTCCTGTCAGATGTGAGGAGTGGTCCTGTCAGATGTGAGG
The DNA here is from genome assembly GCA_964020155.1 of Chondrilla cf. caribensis. Lineage (NCBI taxonomy): Eukaryota > Metazoa > Porifera > Demospongiae > Chondrillida > Chondrillidae > Chondrilla > Chondrilla cf. caribensis. The sequence goes on from OZ026548.1 coordinate 3,359,522, forward strand.
AGTGGTCATATCAGATGAAAGAAGTGGTCCTGGTAGATGGGAGGAGTGGTCCTGGCAGATGAGAGGAGTGGTCCATGGAGATGAAGGGAGTGGTCCTGTCAGATGTGAGGAGTGGTCTGGTAGATGGGAGGAGTGGTCCTGGCAAATGAGAAGAGTGGTACTGGTAGTTGGGAAGAGTGGTCCTGGTAGATGTGAGGAGTGGTCCTGGTAGTTGGGAAGAGTGGTCCTGGCAGATGAGAGGAGTGGTCCTGGCAGACGAGGGGAGTGGTCCATGGAGATGAAGGCAGTGGTCCTGTCAAATGTGAGGAGTGGTCCTGGCAGATGAAGGGAGTGGTCCTGTTAGATGGGAGGAGTGGTCCTGGTAGATGGGAGGAGTGGTCCTGGCAGATGAAAGGAGTGGTCCTGGTAGATGAGAGGAGTGGTCCTGGCAGATGAAGGGAGTGGTCCGGTCAGATGTGAGGAGTGGTCCTGGTAGATGGGAGGAGTGGTCCTGGCAGATGAGAGGAGTGGTCCTGGTAGTTGGGAAGAGTGGTCCTGGCAGATGAGAGGAGTGGTCCAAGCAGATGAGGGAAGTGGTCCTGTCAGATGTGAGGAGTGGTCCTGGTAGATGGGAGGAGTGGTACTGGTAGATAGGAGGAGTGGTCCTGTCAAATGTGAGGAGTGGTCCTGGCAGATGGGAGGAGTGGTTCTATCAGATGAGAGGAGTGGTCCTGGTAGATGAGAGGAGTGGTCTTGGCAGATGAGAGGAGTGGTCCTGGCAGATGAAGGGAGTGGTCCTGTCAGATGTGAGGAGTGGTCCTGGCAGATGAGAGGAGTGGTACTGGTAGTTGGGAAGAATGGTCCTGGCGGATGAGAGGAGTGGTCCAAGCAGATGAGGGGAGTGGTCCTGTCAGATGTGAGGAGTGGTCCTGGTAGATGGGAGGAGTGGTCCTGGCAGATGAGAGGAGTGGTCCTGGTAGTTGGGAGGAGTGGTCCTGGCAGATGTGAGGAGTGGTCCTATCAGATGAGAGGAGTGGTCCCGGTAGATCAGAGGAGTGGTCTCTGTAGATGAGAGGAGTGGTCCTGGCAAATGAGAGGAGTGGTCCTGGCAGATGGGAGGAGTGGTCCTGTCAGATGTGAGGAGTGGTCCTGGAAGATGAGAGGAGTGGTCCCGGTAGATCAGAGGAGTGGTCTCTGTAGATGAGAGGAGTGGTCCTGGTAGATGGGAGGAGTGGTCCCAGCAGACGAAAGGAGTGTTCCTGGTAGATGAGAGGAGTGGTCCGGGCAGATGAGAGGAGTGGTCCTGGTAGATGAAGGGAGTGGTCTCTGTAGATGAGAGGAGTGGTCCCAGCAGACGAAAGGAGTGGTCCTAGTAGATGAGAGGAGTGGTCTCTGTAGATGAGAGGAGTGGTCCTGTCAGATGTGAGGAGTGGTCTGGTAGATGGGAGGAGTGGTCCTGGCAAATGAGAGGAGTGGTCCTGGCAGATGGGAGGAGTGGTCCTGTCAGATGTGAGGAGTGGTCTGGTAGATCAGAGGAGTGGTCCTGGCAGATGAGAGGAGTGGTCCTGGTAGATGGGAGGAGTGGTCCTGGCAGATGAGAGGAGTGGTACTGGTAGTTGGGAAGAATGGTCCTGGCGGATGAGAGGAGTGGTCCAAGCAGATGAGGGGAGTGGTCCTGTCAGATGTGAGGAGTGGTCCTGGTAGATGGGAGGAGTGGTCCTGGCAGATGAGAGGAGTGGTCCTGGTAGTTGGGAGGAGTGGTCCTGGCAGATGTGAGGAGTGATCCTATCAGATGAGAGGAGTGGTCCCGGTAGATCAGAGGAGTGGTCTCTGTTGATGAGAGGAGTGGTCCTGGCAAATGAGAGGAGTGGTCCTGGCAGATGGGAGGAGTGGTCCTGTCAGATGTGAGGAGTGGTCCTGGAAGATGAGAGGAGTGGTCCCGGTAGATCAGAGGAGTGGTCTCTGTAGATGAGAGGAGTGGTCCTGGTAGATGGGAGGAGTGGTCCCAGCAGACGAAAGGAGTGTTCCTGGTAGATGAGAGGAGTGGTCCGGGCAGATGAGAGGAGTGGTCCTGGTAGATGAGAGGAGTGGTCTCTGTAGATGAGAGGAGTGGTCCTGTCAGATGTGAGGAGTGGTCTGGTAGATGGGAGGAGTGGTCCTGGCAAATGAGAGGAGTGGTCCTGGCAGATGGGAGGAGTGGTCCTGTCAGATGTGAGGAGTGGTCTGGTAGATCAGAGGAGTGGTCCTGGCAGATGAGAGGAGTGGTCCTGGCAGATGAGAGGAGTGGTCCTGGTAGATGGGAGGAGTGGTCCTGGCAAATGAGAGGAGTGGTCCTGGCAGATGGGAGGAGTGGTCTGGTAGATGAGAGGAGTGGTCCTGTCAGATGTGAGGAGTGGTCTGGTAGATGGGAGAAGTGGTCCTGGCAAATGAGAGGAGTGGTCCTGGTAGATGAGAGGAGTGGTCCTGGTAGATGGGAGGAGTGGTCCGGGCAGATGAGAGGAGTGGTCCAGGCAGATGAGGGGAGTGGTCTGGGCAGATGAAAGGAGTGGTCCTGGCAGATGGGAGGAGTGGTCCAGGCAGACGAGAGGAGTGGTCCATGGAGATGAAGGGAGTGGTCCTGTCAGATGTGTGGAGTGGTCTGGTAGATGGGAGGAGTGGTCCTATCAGATGAGAGGAGTGGTCCTGGCAGATGGGAGGAGTGGTCCTGTCAGATGCGAGGAGTGGTCTGGTAGATCAGAGGAGTGGTCTCTGTAGATGAGATGAGTTGTCCTGGCAGATGAGAGGAGTGGTCCTGGTAGATGGGAGGAGTGGTCCTGGCAGATGGGAGGAGTGGTCCATGGAGATGAAGGCAGTGGTCCTGTCAGATGTGAGGAGTGGTCCTGGCAGATGAGAGGAGTGGTCCAGGCAGATGAGGGGAGTGGTCCTGTCAGATGTGAGGAGTGGTCCTATCAGATGAGAGGAGTGGTCCCGGTAGATGGGAGGAGTGGTCCATGGAGATGAAGGCAGTGGTCCTGTCAGATGTGAGGAGTGGTCCTGTCAGATGAGAGGAGTGGTCCAGGCAGATAAGATGAGTGGTCCTGGAAAGTTAGCAGGTGTGGTACTCCTAAAGGAGAAGGTTTACGTCTAACAGATGAAAAGGCTTGGTATGACAGATGAAAGTGTAGTATGGCAGAGCAGTGGATGTACTCCTGGTAGGTTATTGGGTGTGGTCCTGACTTAGGGATCACAAACATTCTGTTGGACTTATATACCAGGTAAGATCTTCATCTGTATCTGGTGGGTTAGGTGGGTCCAGTGGTTGGATCAGTCGAGGTGGGTTGAGTAGTAACACCAAATGGGGAATCCCCTTATTCTGCAGGAATAAGAGATAATAGTATAAATACCTCATATGTCTTGTGTGATCTAACATATAAGCCACAAAATAATACACAATACACAAGATGTACAATGAAATACAACATGCACTCACACACACACACACACACACACACACACACACACACACACACACACACACACACACACAAAGTGGGTGAAGATGGCAAGGGGCCACTCCATGAATGAGGAAAGTGGTAAACTTCAAGTTTAGAGACAATTGTCGAACTGTATCACCAATATCACAGATGAGTACATGTGAATATGGAAACAAATAGATGTAGTGAGTTTGGGGATACATGTACAAATGAATAAATACATTTAAGCACACGATTCAAACATATACACTCTACAATGCATTGTACAGTACATTTATGAATCCAATAAGGACCCGACCACATTCATACCCATGAACACTTACTGGTCAGGAGGTCCAATTCCTCCTTCATAGCTCTCCCGAGCCCACTCATCTTAGGGTAGCCGGCTATGCTCCTCATCACATCACACAGTTTACTGATACTGTCGGGATCAGCATGCTTCTGGAGGTGGAGGAGAAGCTTCTCGTTTCCTTTCCTCACACTGCAGTGGTCAATATCATAAGCAACATCTTCAGAGATGACTTCCTTGATTTCCAGTCTTGACACAATAGCGTATGAGTCAACATCATGGAGGAACCTTTCACTGAACTTGTTCATGAAAGCCTTAGAGTCAAATACTCCACCTGCACACAAGAAAGGATATGTTCTGCCATATGTTATGCACTAACAGTTCACGCTTTCCGTAAACGTAAATAGCGGATCCGTTAACTAAAACACTAACACTAAACGAAATTATCATTACCAAATTTACGTAATGTATGTACAGTACACCCTTACATGCATTTGTACACAAGCGTGCACACATGTACACACACACACATGCACACACAAACATACACACCTTGAAGACTTCTTTTCATATGCAATGTCCTCTGCATCACAGGGGACTGGGTCTTGTCCTGTAACAAAGTATTACAAAAGGTGATGAATTCCCATTTCTAGTGCAGTCATCTCCAGAAATACATAACACACATAGTCACACTTACGTACTTGTGAAGATGCTAGTTCTTCTACAATCTTGGCTGTGATGTCATCAACAGTTTTCTTTGTCTCAAAGTGCCCGATGGCATCAAGTAGGGTCTTCCATGTCACCTGGCTGCCATGTTTCAACCAGTGCTTCAACATGGAGTAGTAAGCCTTGTCATCACTTGGAGCTTCCTCACTAAGTCTGTCCAGTTCACCCTCATCTGCCTCCAAGAGATTTCCCACTCTTTCCCATTTGTCTTTGTGTTGTAGTTTGGACAGAACATGCTTGTCTATGAGTGAACGACTGGGTCTTCCTCCCATGATCCTGTTGGCATCACTAATTTCTTCCCCTCCCACTAACTTGTAATCCACAATAGACAAGATTCTCAAAGTGGCTTCTTTACCTGCTTCACCGCAATCAATCAGCTCTTTCACAGCCAGGAAAGCACCTATGTACTTCTGTTCCATCTGTTTTGGTAGGTTGGCCCACAGACCAGGTCCACCACCTGCTCTCTCAATCATACTGGCAATGTCGTGAAAGTCAAACTGACGAGCTATGTCCAGTGGACTCAGACCATTAGGAAAGAGCTCGTTAACTGTATACTTTGTAGATGAATGAGAGATTAGCTTGTCTATGAAGACTTTGTAGTCCTTGGCACCTCTCTTGATACTACTTCCCCCAGAGCAATTCATTAAGACCTTGCATGTTATCAAAGAAATGTGCAGTGGAGAGAGAGGACATTCATCTTGTAAATGAAGCTGTTGAAAGATATCAAGAACCTTTCGAAAAGGGAATTCGTTACACAAAACACTATTTGTCATCAACCATGTTTGATGGGCTGCTTCAGTGAACATACTCTCATCTCTGGAAAGTGTTGTTATCACCAGTGGATCACCTGTGAAGGAACCTAAAATCAAGAGCTTACAAGGATCAAGAAGATTCCTATTCTTGAGAGAGAGAATGGATTCTCTGATGCTATCTCCAAGGTCATTGAACCCACAGGACTCACATAGTTCGTGCAATTTATTCATCTGTCCGCACATTACAGCTTCTTCAAACATGGAAAGACCATAATCGTTTTGAGTAGTAAAATTACAATGTTTAGAAATCAAATATTTCACAATTTCCACATGGCCTTCTCCAGCTGCCCACATTAGAGGAGTCAGACCCATAGGATCACAGCAATCAAGAGGATTATTATCAGGTACACATACCAGTTGATTAGGTGAATCTACCTCTGATTCAGTGGCCATTGGGTGTTGTGGATTATATTGCTCATATATTGCATCTGATAATACTGACATTACTTGTACAGAACCACTAAAAACTGCCTGATGTAGAGGAGTTCCAAAAACACCTGCCATTATGTCTGGATTAGCTCCCAGCCTCAGCAATTCATGCACTGCTTCCAGTTTCCCATTACGTGCTGCTGAGTGGAGTGGAGTGTAGCCATCAGCATCTTCTCTATTGACATCCAAACCACATTCTACCAACCAACCTACTAATTCAACATGACCACCTTGGGCAGCAAAATGTAGGACACTTTGACCACTACTGCTCACCACATCAATTGTACAACCTTCATCCAGTAAAACTGACATTACCTTCTTGTGACCACCAAATGCAGCCTGATGTAGTGGAGTACCGTAAGTTCCAGCAACCTTTGTCATTGATGCCTTTCCACCTAATCTCAGCAATTCATGCACTGCTTCCAGTTTGCCTGTAGCAGCTGCTGAGTGGAGGGGAGTGGAGCCATCAGCATCTCCTCTATTGACATCCAAACCACATTCTACCAACCAACCTACTAATTCAACATGACCACCTTGGGCAGCAAAATGTAGGACACTTTGACCACTACTGCTCACCACATCAATTGTACAGCCTTCATCCAGTAAAACTGACATTACCTTCTTGTGACCACTCAATGCAGCCTGATGTAGTGGAGTACCGTAAGTTCCAGCAACCTTTGTCATTGATGCCTTTCCACCCAATCTCAGCAATTCATGCACTGATTCCAGTTTGCCTGCAGCAGCTGCTGAATGGATAGGAGTGTAGCCATCAGCATCTTCTCCATTGACATTCAAACCACATTCTACCAACCAACCTACTAATTCAACATGACCACCGTCAGCAGCAAAATGTAGGACACTTTCACCACTACTGCTCACCACATCAATTGTACAACCTTCATCCAGTAAAACTGACATTACCTTCTTGTGACCACCCAATGCAGCCTGATGTAGTGGAGTACCGTAAGTTCCAGCAACCTTTGTCATTGATGCCTTTCCACCTAATCTCAGCAATTCATGCACTGCTTCCAGTTTGCCTTCACCAGCTGCTGAGTGGAGGGGAGTGGAGCCATCAGCATCTCCTCTATTGACATCCAAACCACATTCTAACAACCAACCTACTAATTCAACATGGCCACCTTGGGCAGCGGAATGTAGGACACTTCCACCTCTACTGTTCACCACATCAATTGTACAGCCTTCATCCAGTAAAACTGACATTACCTTCTTGTGACCACCCAATGCAGCCTGATGTAGTGGAGTACCGTAAGTTCCAGCAACCTTTGTCATTGATGCCTTTCCACCCAATCTCAGTAATTCATGTACTGCTTCCAGTTTGCCTTCACCAGCTGCTGAATGGAGGGGAGTGTTGCCATCAGCATCTTCTCTATTGACATCCAAACCACATTCTACCAACCAACCTACTAATTCAACATGACCACCTGCGGCAGCAAAATGTAGGACACTTTCACCACTACTGCTCACTACATCAATGGGACAACCTTCATCCAATAAAACTGACATTGCCTTCTTGTGACCACCAAATGCAGCCTGATGTAGTGGAGTCCCGTAAGTACCAGCAACCTTTGTCATTGATGCCTTTCCACCCAATCTCAGCAATTCATGTACTGCTTCTAGTTTGCCTGCAGCAGCTGCTGAGTGGAGGGGAGTGTAGCCATTAGCATCTTCTCCATTGACATCCAAACCACATTCTACCAACCAACCTACTAATTCAACATGACCACCTTCGGCAGCAGCATGTAGGACACTTTGACCACTACTGCTCACTACATCAATCGGACAACCTTCATCCAATAAAACTGACATTACCTTCTTGTGACCACCAAATGCAGCCAGATGTAGTGGAGTCCCGTAAGTACCAGCAACCTCTGTCATTGATGCCTTTCCACCCAACCTCAGTAATTCATGCACTGCTTCCAGTTTGCCTGTAGCAGCTGCTGAGTGGAGGGGAGTGTAGCCATCAGCATCTTCTCTATTGACATCCAAACCACATTCTACCAACCAACCTACTAATTCAACATGGCCACCTTGGGCAGCGGAATGTAGGACACTTCCACCTCTACTGTTCACCACATCAATCGGACAACCTTCATCCAGTAAAACTGACATTACCTTCTTGTGACCACCAAATGCAGCCTGATGTAGTGGAGTCCCGTAACTACCAGCAACCTTTGTCATCGATGCCTTTCCACCCAATCTCAGCAATTCATGCACTGCTTCCAGTCTGCCTGTACGCGCTGCTGAATGGAGGGGAGTGTAGTCATCAGCATCTTCTCTATTGACATCCAAACCACATTCTACCAACCAACCTACTAATTCAACATGACCACCTTGAGCAGCAAAATGTAGGACACTTCTACCTCTACTGCTCACTACATCAATCGGACAACCTTCATTCAGTAAAACTGACATTACCTTCTTGTGACCACCAAATGCAGCCCGATGTAGTGGAGTCCCGTAGGTACCAGCAACCTTTGTCATCGATGCCTTTCCACCCAATCTCAGCAATTCATACACTGCTCCTAGGTTGCCTTCAGCAGATGCTGAGTGGAGGGGAGTATAGCCATCATTAGCTTGTACATCAGCAGAAACTCCTCTGGCAATCAGTTCTCTAATCACTTCAACATGTCCTCCTTCTGCTGCTCTATGGAGGGCAGTATATCCACGACCATCTGCTACATCCACTGGACATCCATGTTCTAATAATGTTAACACAGTCTGCATATCACCAAGGTAGGATGACTGGAACAGCAAATCATGGACAGTCTCATCATCTAGTGCTGCTATAAACTCTAGTCTTGTTCCTTTTTCATCTGAAACCTCTTCTCTCTGCTCACACTCAACAGCCTCCACTCCACCATACTTCAACAGTTCTTCCAGTGCTAAATAGTTCTCACACATCACTGCCCTTTTCAATGGAGTATTACCTTCATAATCTAAATAGTTAACATTGCTACCTAGATCAACCAGGACACCTATAAGAGCCACTCCCCCACTTGTTGCAGCATGATGTAAGGGAGTGCGGCCATGTCTGTCAACTGGATCGATACAGCAACCTTTCTCGTGGAGAAGTTTTATCACCTCAACCTGTCCATGTGATGCAGCATGATGGAGAATGGAACAACCCTCTTCATCAGTCAGGTCGGGTGATAATCCTAAATCGAGGTAATTCTTCACCAGTACAATGTTCCCAGATTGGGCAGCTTCAAATACATCACTGTCATCATCTACATCATAGTCTACTTTGCCCTTCAGTTCTTGATTCACTTCTTCCATTCCAGAGTCTTGTGGTGGACAGTCACTCTCTGAGATACCGTTTCCATCTGGTTGTAGTTCTTCAACATGCACTCTTCCTTCATGTACACCTTCTGTAGTGAACTGTACACTACTCACAATACAGTGGGATTCCACTGCCTGTTCACCACCCATAATACAGTGGGATTCTATTAAATTTTCGTGTTTACAGCTCACAGTACCATGGGATACTACTTCCTGCCCACCCCTAACAGTACTGCTGGATTGTTGGATTGCTTGATCACCACTGACAGTACTGTTGAATTCCACTTCCTGTTCACCACTCATGGTACTGTGGGGTTCTTCTTGTTCACCATGGAATTCTACTTCCTGTTCCCCACTTGTAGTATCGTAAGATTCTATTTCCTGTTTACCACTTGCAGTACCATGTGATACTACTTCCTGTTCACCCCCATATTTTAAATTCACAGCATCTGCTATGGCTTCATCACCTTGTTGTCCACTAAACTCTACACCTTCTTTGACCTCATGATGTACACGTATTTCAGAATCTTGTACATTTTGTGCTGTCAGTGTATCTTTACTGTCATCCTCACTATCAATGTGACCTTTCTTTTGATATTCCGAGTCAGCCATTTTGTTACACAGTGTGTTGATTTCACACAATCTCGTCAAGGCTACATGAATGATTAAAACAGACAATTATGCAAGTCTCCAGACACACTCAGGTGAGAAAGGTTTATATTTAATTCAAAATACAGTGGAACCTCCATAATCCAACACCTTTATAATCCAAATTTATACATTTGTAATCCGACCACATTTTGAGAGACATCCATCATTGTACCATGATGCGTGGGCATTTCCTTCGATGTGGTGGGGTGTTTATATGACTAAGACACCTCATTAATAATTCATGAGGTGTCTTACTAGTGCATTTTCAACCTCTGTTCCTCTGATCACTCAGAAGAATATTGCTTGGGCTATGACTGTTTGGGTCGACTGGACAGAATATCGGAATAGTGGTATGCCAGATGACAGCGAACAATATCCATCTCATTCTTCAATCTATCTGCCTTGAGTTTTTTCATTATACCGTCTAGACATTTCTGGAAATCGGTGAAGTCGGTGCCATTGAAGATGTTCCAGCTTAGGTTAGTAATACAAATTTGCCGTAAAAGACCACAACACAATTGGTACAGCGTATTGGGTGGATAGGGATCACCGTTCTTATTTTGAATGTTAAGCACAAAATGTGGTAACAATTTGGCGAGTTCTACCTTCGTCATCTGATGAATGAGAGGACTTCGATATTGTTCGCTGTCATCTGGCATGCCACTATTCCGATATTCTGTCCAGTCGACCCAAACAGTCGTAGCCCAAGCAGTATTCTTCTGAGTGTTCTGAGGAAAAGCTGACTTCTTAACACACTGCATGGATACTTATTATATATATATATATATTATAGTATTAACGAGAATTCGCTATATATTACTTATGATATTGAGTTGAATTTTCGATTTTATACCTCAACGGCTCCACCAGAGTTCAGATATTCACTTCTCTCAGATCAACAATTCAGTTCGTCTTTTAACATCAGACGCCTGCTGTAGACCATCCTCCGGTTGTGTTTTTGCTATCAATAGGAAACAAGCCCCCTTTGACCAAACACTCACCTGACAGATGTAGCGATTGTGATGGAGAGTACTAGGATTCTCAAATTCTCAATAATATTATTACAACATATTATTATGTAATCCATGTATTTTCCCCTCGAATGAGCATGCAAACAAATATCATGCACGTGTGAATAAAATGGAGATATTATAATACTCTACATACTAAGTCTTACAAGCACTGCGAAGTAGGCATGGACAGAACATAAACACATCATTAGTACATGAGTATGAGATACAAATAGGGATGGGATAGAACACATGATAAAATCATCACCATCCATCAACCTCTGTACATGGTACCTACCTACATAAACTTAACCCCTGTCTGCACATGTATAGTATACAGACATTGATATGATACATTTGATACACTGTACATACAGTACAACTTGCCTAGGAGTAACCCAGCATGCACTGTAAAAACACTGGCGGAAATACTCCACCATTGCTGGTGGACTTGATGAATTGCACGTATCATCACATGCTCAAAATTGTCATGGTTGCTATCGGCGACAAACAAAATCAATACAACTAAGCATAGCATAGCAACAGTGTAAACAGTTTGTGTGTGTGGGGGGGGGGGGGGTTGGTTGTCTTGCCTACATACAGTAAAACCTCGATAATCTGCCATAATTGGGAGTCTTTTATGGCGGATTAGCAGGTTGGTGGATTAACAAGGTTTAAGCCTAGTATACACACTGGTATGTGCACAAGACATCTCAGAATGTGCTGGATCATGGCAGCAATAATGTAACAATATATAATAATAGCCCGTTCTATTTTGTCAACTTTGGTTTTCTTTGCTCGCTTTGTTCTCAGTTGGTGTGCATCAGTGGACAAGTTAAATACTCTCGTTGTGAACAGAGTAAGTAGTCTAGATTCGAGCTGAAAACTTACAGGGCAGCTGTGTTCAAATTACTTGGTGGTCTCTTTTAAGTTTATAAGAACCTTCTCTGAAGAGATAACTTTCGGCGAAGCCGTTGCGCTCGAATTCCAGCTCAATTTCTAATTGTTGGCGTCTCAAAATCGGCCATCTTCTTCGCACAATATAAGTGACTGCATATAATTATACTACTGGTCTATCATGGGGCGGGTTCCGGGGGAAATTATCAGTTAATACTACTATTTCGTCATCAAAAATTGTGGCAGATGGCAGCATTGGCCGGTGGAGGATTAGATGTATTTTAAACATGTACATTATAATTCGTTCTTTGAAAACTAGGGTGGATTAGCAGGTTTGGCAAATAATAGGGGGTGGATTAGAGAGGTTTCACTGTATGTACATGTACATATACAAACATACATGCCCAACTCCACAAAATATGTACATGATCCTACCACAACATACATCTGTCTACCAAATTATATACACAGGTTAGCGGACAATGTTTGCATACTCCTCAGATCATGCCACCTGTTGCCCATCACAACATCAACAGTTGAACAGCTAAAGGTTTGCTGTATTCATTTTGTCTTGTTACCAATAGCATCTATGAAATTTTGTGCATGTGGTGATACATGTAATTCATCAAATCCACTAATAATTGTGGAATATTTCCACCAGTGTTCATACAGTATCACAATACACACCCCTGATCAGAGATCTGAATATTTCTGATTCTTATGTCACTCTATGCCAACACCTTTCGTTGTTAAGGAGTGGATCAAAAATAATCAAGGCATACTTTATACTCTACTCTCTACTACTGTCCGACTATCTTTGACCACATTCAAAGACTGATCAACAAACAATATCCACTGTATACTGACATGCACAGTCTATTGTTCTACACACCTCTGTACCAGAACACTATGTCGGATGGAGGGAATCCAACAAACTGGATACAGGAACTATTCTCACCTCACAACAACAACTGAATGTCAACTCAGTGTTGAGAACACTTGAACCAAAGGTGCCGTCCACAGTCCACACAGAGACAGGATGAGGGACTTTGATAGGATTTAACATCAACCAGTGAAGAGTAGGCTGCACAGGTGAAAGGGATGTGTAACTAGTACTAATATACAATACTACTAGCTGTGATCGATGATGAAGACTACAGCATGATTGTGATATCATAAATAATTCTGACATCATTTCAGATGTCAGTGAATATGACTGTCCATGTCAATGTCCCTAATGTAAACTAGGAATAGACAACAGAAGTAATCAGAAAATCTGTTCGATGGGAAAATTGGAAGGATTTGCCACTATCATTTAAAGCGACTGATTATCATTCTTCTGTCACCCACGCACACACGCACGCACGCACGCACGCACGCACACACAGGTCAAGCCTGTATTAACAACTGATAATGCACTTACATCTCACAGTTATTATTGGCTATGTATATTAAATACAATTATTGAATCCTAGAATGATCCACAGTTGAAGGGAGTCCACACATCACAGCAGAGGAGGCTGGCAATCAGACCACCTGTAGGAGTCTCACACTCAGTTACGTCTACTAGTACGATGATAGGCGGAGTTTTGTGGATAGTTCGCTACGACCGTTCTATCTCCTCTTCTTCCCCTATTATACTGACAATGGCAGTAGCTATTCCCTTACAAAGCGGTCGGCTGGAGATCACCTACGTATAGATACAAAACTCAGCTGTGGTATAACGTACACACGTAGTGGTCAACTCAGACAGTGTGGGAAGGTTGAAATTGGTTAGACTAGATCTAACCGAATGAACAACAAATAACGTGATCTAAAGTTATCGAGGTGTCTAACAATTATTCATACTTAAAACAAACCACATGCAATCTCGTTTTGAGCGGTACACACTTGGACTCTACGTTGAATACTACGTAAATGATAGTTTAACGGTCACCAACTGTAATACCTCAAAGAGGAAAGAACCGGATAAAGACGACAAATCACACGGTCTTCCTGAAAGTACGCTGTGCTTTATCTGTGGCTTTGGGCGTGGTTTACCCAGACGCTCTCCGCGCGTGTTACACGGCTGTTCGATTGTAAACGCTAGTGGCTATTATTGTCACATGCAACCAAGCTAGCTATAGATTCAAAACTGGGGTGTATAGTGCATGAACCATAGATGTTCGGTGTTATAGGGTCGAGTATATATGACATTATTATATGGTCTGGTCACCCTAAATTTGATACTCACGTGCCCCAGGGCATAGATATTTGGAATGGATGTGATTAAAAAATGTTGTTATATACCAACCTATAGCTAGCATGGAGCAATTTGAATAGTCCATAGATATCAATGCAAGTGTACATGTCATTAGCCTAGAAGCTCAGCAGTAGTATTGTATTATTATAACTGTGGCAAGTACTTAAGTACATATATACACTAGAGGGTGCAGTTCTGGTAGAGTAGAGGGTGTGATCCTAGCAGCCCTGGCAACGGGAGAGGGTGTGGTCCTGATAAAGAACAGGGTGTGGTCCTGGCAACAGAGGGTGTGGTCTGGTAAAAGAGGATGTGGTCCTGACATAGGAGTAGGGTGAGTCTGGCAGAGAAGATGGTGTCCTGGTACGTAGATGAGAGGTGTGGTTCTGGCAGATGTACAGGTGTGATCTTGGCAAAGAAGAGGGTGTGGTCCTGGCAAAGGAGAGGATGTGGTCTCGGTCGACATTGATAGTTACCTACAGATGTCGATGTTTGATATGGACAGATGCAGTATGCATCAAAGAACATGATACTAAGACTATCAATAGAGAGGGGATTTACTAGTTACGTACATATAGTACATTCGTACACCACTGATATCATAATGAATGTACACACATCTCTAAACGGTCACAATTACAACAGAGCAAAATACAGAATGCCCATTCCTACCTATGGCCAGTTGTTTGGGGATCAAATCCACAGCATTTGCATACAAGGTCAGCAGCTGTGGACCAAAGGGCATACAGGTTTTCAAAATATCATACAGTCAGTGTATGAGTATGTATGTACGTGCATGATGATTAAATTGATGTAAATTATTATACTTTAGTGATAATTCACAGTGGTTTCAATTATTGCAATTTATCTGTATAATTTACATAATCACAGAAGTGTAGAGCCTTAACATCAACTACAATACTGGAGTTGTAACACTCTCACCCAAAGATAAGCAGAATAACCAGTTGTTATGAAACTACCACCACACACTGATATACAGTGCATACTGCATGCACATGTGTAGATACATCAACTCACATCTGCGTATTGTGTAGTGGTGTGTTTGGTTTCCCATGACCTGGGGAGTTGTGGTGGATGGAACTGGGTCAGCAGCTCAAGAGCTACACTCCATGTCAGGTTGAACTGGACACACAGATCAGTATGGAATACTCAATATGATTGTGATGATTAAAACAATATGTATCTAGTCTCCAGACAAGCACCTACCAAGTACAGAATACAAAACAAAACACTTCAATATACCAATACAGTGAATTCTCGTTAATCCACCACAATTGGTTCAGGCGAAATTTTGGCAGATTAATGATATGGTGGAATATACTGATCTTCTTCGAGATGTCTCCTACCATTTGTCGCGCAATCTGTGCGTTCTGTGCCTTCGAGAAATGGTCTGTGAGTATTTTTTTACATTGTCGTCGGATTCCTCTTTCTGCATTTGGAAATCTACTTCTTCTGCTTCATTATCAAGTTAATTTTAGAATGCTTCGCTGCTATTTTGCTCTACACTAAAACAACTTCTTAAAAATTGGTGGGTTATCTGTAATTGCAATGCATACAAAAGTGCAAATTGGTACACAGAAGAATGGCGGATGGCGGAATAGCGAGATGGCAGATTATGTATATAGCGTAGCCATACAAGCAAATTGGTTTCAAAATAATATGGCGGATGAAGAGGTTTGGTGGATTAAACCAGTGGCGGATTAATGAGAATTCACTGTACAAACATCACCATCATCACTATACAAACATCACAGCTGGTACTCAGCTGGTTCCACTCACCAGTCAAGTTCTTTGAAAATAGTTCCCATCTCCCTGTACCAGACTCTGTCAGTAACACTGCACTCTTAAGACAGAAGGTATTTCAGTCCTTCAGCTCCAACACACAGTGATTCCTAGTACGTACATATACGTAGTACACATGTATATATACACATATACATTCAGATGACAATTATCAGATGTAATAACAGTAACTGTGAACACAGCTCCAGAGAGGCAGTGGGTTGAAAGGTTTAGGAAGTTGATAATGTACATGTTTACCCTTCCATGACATCATCCCCGAGTACCACTGTATGTATCCATTGTAGCCTCTAATTATACAGGAAAGTACATATAACTTCCTACCAACAGTGCCTTACGTGTCACCATATTTCAAAATTTGTCTTCGTAACAACTTCAAACCTACCACTACACACACCAATGTACTATATACTGATGAGTACAACTATTACTGACACACAATTCACACATTCTTGCCTTCTTCCTATCCAGGTTGTGAAGGGCAGTGAGCAGCATGTCCAACCATGTCTCTCTAACTCCCAATACACCAACAGGTGGGTGGAGAATCTGCAGGAAACAATATCACTTTGTAACATACAAAATGTATTATGCGTTTTCAAAATGGGGACCAGGTGTGAAATCAGTGGGTTAGGGTTAACAAATGCCGTAGATAATGTCTTTTATGTATCGTAAACCTTTTGACAATAGATACATTGGGACCAGTCATTTTGTCAACTGTAGAGAGGTTATCTGCACTGCAGAGTCCAAAATGCATTAGCACTATATGTAAACTCCATTTTTGTAGGCTCGTTAAGAGTCCTTTGTAGGGAGGTCATTTCTACTATGTCCTGTATTTAGAGGGTTCTACTGTACATATCTGGGTATATATTGTACAGGTGCTTTTAACTGTAAATAATTAAACTACACCAACTAACTTCTTTATACGAAACTTGTCCTTCCAAAATGGCTTTCAGGAGAGAGTTTGCAACAGAATCATACTCTTCTTCACAATAGAAATCACAAATCTGTACAGAAGCATAGTGAGACATGACTCTGGTTCCACAGTGTCTGGATGCACACCAAGGAGGTGCGCATGCATCACAGGGAACCACTGAGAGACTTAATCTCAGAACGTAATCTCTCATACACAAGGAGTATAT
Organism: Chondrilla cf. caribensis; assembly: GCA_964020155.1. Classification (NCBI taxonomy): domain Eukaryota; kingdom Metazoa; phylum Porifera; class Demospongiae; order Chondrillida; family Chondrillidae; genus Chondrilla; species Chondrilla cf. caribensis. The sequence goes on from OZ026548.1 coordinate 3,376,287, forward strand.
TATGTTTCATGAATAAGCCACAGATATGAAGTTGGTACAGAACATCAAGGGTACATCAAGGGTTGAAAACACAACACAAATTTAACAAGACTTGTGCACACGTCTGCGTGTGTTGCATGAGTTAGTGCATACATGTACCTGTATATATGTGAACAATTACATATGGAAATGTGTGCATGATACACAAGAGTTAGCAATGACTGCTCACATCTCATGCACCTCACGACCCCATCACAATGCAATATTCCTCGAATGTATTGCAAGTGTAACAGGAACACAACACTCCACAAACAATGTGCTATACGTACAGTACCTTGACCATAGCAGCAGTCTGTGCACACAAGTTGATCTTCTTGTTAATCGTACCTACGAAATTATTACTTGATTATCACTAGTAACAGACTACAGTGACAGGAACTACTGAGTTCAAACAGGTTACACCAAAGATATAAGATATATTATGTACAATCCCGTCCACTCATTTTGTAATGATTAACATACGTACCTCTGGTAGGACTGTAGCGGATATACAGACACTTTAGCTTGAATGTCGTATACAATCAAGCTGAAGTGTCTGTATCCGCTGTAACCACAGCAGAGGTACTTTAGTTGTAAGGTGGTATGTTTCTGTATAAAACAATACAATTGTATACTACTCTCACTCAGCATTGTTATTATAACTATCAATGGGTTGCTAGGCGATTAATGAACATATTTTAATAACAATTACAAGTGTGCAAATTCATATTGAATTGAATTGTGAATACACTATACAACAAAGTTATTATACTCACTTTGAGATAGCAATGGTGCTGATGAGAAATTAGGAAGCTGCAACACACTCACGTCAGACGAAACCAATGCATCTTTACACTATGTACAGAGAAAGTATTATGCATCTACTGTACATGGGTGAGTATGTGCTATCACGTTCAGACAACTATAGTCAATAATGTACATTAAGATTATAAATGCATACAAGCATATGCAGTTTACTGAGTATGTATGTAACCATTTTTACTACATAACACTACTAAAAATTAGTACACAACACATTTATATAATATTGTACACGTGTGCACATAATATTATTATGGAATGTACAGATTGGTGTATTGCATAATATACACACAATTTTTCTAAATTTACATTTTAAATTTATGTTTTGGCTGTAAGCACGAAACATGTACACAAAAATAGCACTGCACACACTAACCTTGTCCAACAATTCAAGCACTATTTTGTCATCCTTCTTGTCTCCGTAGAGTTGGGCCAAACACCAAAACACTACAATAAAGAGGCATATCCTGCATCTTTTATGGTACTGTAGTACGTAGCAGCAAGTATTTCATGTATTTCAACCCTGTACCTCGTGGAGCAGGGGGTGTATAGGCTGGTTAGAAACTCTGCTCGTACAGTTTGACATACAACAGTACATGATGTTTGTGTCCATGTGGTGACTAACATCTAATGGAGACCATAAGTCCCTTAGGAGCCATCCACGGCAATGTCCCTTGAAGAAACGAGATGGACTTGACCAGCAGTTCCTCCCCCCTGGGGGGGAATAAGAATTGTTGAGCTACTGATAAGAAATACTTAGTGACACGTAGTACATTGGGGTATACATTTGTATGAGATATATGTGAAGGGGTAACCTTTTTTGAGAAATACGTACTGTTTGAAGCTATGGCGCATATGGAGAGTAGAATTGGGAGAATTATAACTACATACGTACTATATATGTTCATGTATGACTTGATCCGTGACTACCTGCATAGTGCATGTACATATAATAGGTACTACACTAACTCACCCTTTACCATCAAACTGTTTCTTTCTCTTATGATCTGTCCACAATTCCACAAATAGCAACAAGAAACTACCAATTTCCAAACAATACTGCTCTTCGCTTTCCTCCAAAGGACTAGCAGAGTACAAACCATGAAGTGATTTTGAATGTGTAACAATTCTCAAGGAACACATCACATACCCGAAGGATGCTGGCAGCTGAATATGTTCAATGACTATAAACACACAATTGATAAATTCTTGCTTCAACTCTTTAGACCTACAGTTACAATAAAAAGAACAGTTAATATGCCTATCACATATGCACTACTTGCAGGTGAATGTACTAGTTTGTGCATATGTACATATGTGTATGTACATATGCTTGAAGACATGTATTCAAAGTTACCCTCCGCTCATCCAATATGCAGCTATACAGTATGCATGTACAGTGAGTACTGCTGCAAAGGTACATTCTGTATGCATTAATACAGCACATATAAATTATTTCTTGTTCGCGTACATAAAATGTACAATTTCCAACAACACACACATACATCTGGTGTGGGCAGCAGTAGTGTTTGCAGTACATGGGAAATGTGTTAAAACAAGTGACACTGTGACTCACCACAACATGTCCCACTTCTCTGACAAGTGCAGGACGTAGTGAAACATCAGATCAACAACACCTCTACGTATGTGGTAGCAACACAATAATCCAGTCACATACATTAGCACTATGTACTATGTAGCACTATGTTCAAGATGTTAACATATGATAGAGACCCCTTGGTTTCACAATACCTGTTATTACGAAGATCTTCAACAAATTTTGGCACTTCTACTACTTCATTCTCATGAATTCTCTTCACCATTCTTTCTGCTGGTTGGTCATAATCCAAATACATATCTCAACTTCATAGAAGTACATTCATTCACAGGGTCAACTCACCGTGAGTGGTGTCATCAGAAACATCATCTCTGTACAGGAAGGAAACACACAGCTTGTACACGACAATAATTAATTTTAAGTATGTACATTTTCATGTAATGGATATGTACATATTATGTGGTCCAAACATTATAGTAAGATTTATGCAAATTACTTATACTCCATAACAACTTCATTGGAGTACTGAAATGAGTACAACTTCAAAAAATGATAGTATGTACACTGTACATGTTACCTTATATGGAACATAAGAAATACCACTAAGGTAGTGAGCGTGTTAGTAGAATTATGATAGCAGGTGCCTGGTAGTCTATTGAAATTCAGAAATAACTACAGTCTGGAAATACATGAACCCAAGTCCCCACAAACTGTACACATAATATGCAAAAGCAACTTCAATGTTTAACAGTATGTCAAAAATAGTATATACTGTACATTACATGTATGTACATAGCTACGTACGTATAAGAAAAAAACTACAGTTACATAGATCATGAGAGTGAAGCCATATAGAGGCAGAGCCAACAAAATAGTGTTACAAAAGGGCAGTATTTACTATGCATGTATTGCATTGTATTGTCACAACATGAAGGTGTTAAAAACAAACAGTGAGCAGTGTGTCTGGCCTGATGTACATCCGTGGGACTATAGGATATATACACCAAATGTGTTGTGATGAAGGATCATGCATGTAGTACAACACATACGTACTTCATATGTTTGTGATGGTTCATCAAACAAGGTAAATTTGTCCAATCTTCAATATCCAACCTGTAGACAAGATTTAGTCAGTACAGACACAAACGTGCAACATTGGTATGGACCTACTTCATGTGGGGAGGAAGAAAATTCTTGATTTTTTCCCATACACTTGACAATTCAACAGATTTTCTTGTGGGTTTTACCTGCAGTACATTAGACATGTGTACAATATACAGTGGGGAATGCAACAATTCCTCCCAAAGACCAGCCTACACTTACTCTTGAAGATCTTCGCTTTGGTATGTAGTCAACTGGAAAATCAGGGATTCTTCGTTTCACTCCTACTTTCACATCTGTTTCACTATCCTTTCCAGCCAAATCACTGGCTATAGGAATACACAGTTACATGTAGTAGTTATACCCCGCTTTCGGTGTGTACTGTGCGGATGCACTAAGTGTTAGGAATAGATTGGCCGAGGGCGCAGTACACACCGAAAGCGGGGTATAACTAGTATGTACCCCGTAGGCACATTCATTTACGCGGGCTGGTAGGCCTATCGATTGAGGTTTTCAACGAAGAGCGGCAAGAAGGCCTAATAACACTGCAACAATCGTCGTTCGTTCGGTAAATTTTATACTCTCACGCTCGTTTCAGCAAGTCTCCTCTTTCGTTCGGTTAAGTTAATACTCCTAGGTTCGTTGTTTTGGCAAGTTTCCTATTTCGTTCGTTCGTTCGTTCTGTAGATATTCTAAGGCTCTTGGTTCCGGCACATTTCCTCATTCGATCGGTAAATATTCTAAGGTTCGTGGGTTCGGCGAGTTTCGTCGTTCGCTCAGTAACTATCCGAAGCTTGTTAGATTAAATAATGCCACTTACAAAAACTATCGCGAATGTACTCCTGTCGGCGCTTTTGTAGTTGATTGAAAACGCCCACGCATCGGGGTACATGCATAGATCAGGATGAATGCATGCACACTACACAGAGAGTAACAGAGGCCATTGGTTGGCTTAATGTTCTGAGCACTCACCACTTTCTTGCACGGAATCCATGTCACTTTCATCCATTTCAACACACTCTGTTGAGCACAAACAACACGTTTAGACAGATACAATGTATTTGTACTGTATGCTATACAATTGTATCACCTTTCTCAAGATCAGTGTAATCAAACATGGACTCCAAAGGAATGTGGGTATGTAGAGAAGACTGTAAGTACACCTGTTGTAGGTGTCTGCCAACATCCACCCAATGGGGTTGGGTGAGTTTGACATCAATTGATGGTGATTTGCTAGTTGGAATGGGTTCCACATGCTCTCTACTACGCAATAAGTGTACATCCTCCATAACCTGCACATGAAACACACGTTGGACATTATGAAATCCCAGCAGAATACAAGCTGGAATTTGCAATTACATACGTAGCTAAACATGGTACGTCATGATTTAGTACATACAATACAATCTCAGTGTTGCTAAACAGTGTACACAAATATACAGTACCTTGTTATATGCACCGGGTGTAGGTTGGCTTGAATACCTGAACAGACATACGTATGTAAAAGTAAATAGTCACAGATAACATACGTACATGATATTATTCACAATACCCTTGTACACTGTCAACATTTACCTGTCACTTATGAAGTGCAGTGACAGGTGATATGGGACTACTCCTACACCCTACACCACTAGGTGCAGTCACCTAACCTACAGTACACATGCACACACACACACACACACACACACACACACACACACACACACACACACACACACACACACACACACACACACACACACACAACACACACACAACACACACACACACACGCACATGCACACACACACACACACACACACATACACACACACACACACACACACACACACACACACACACACACACGCACACGCACACACACACACTCACACACACACACGCACATGCACACACACACATACACACACACACACATCTTTTGATACAGATGAAGCTCCCTACACACTCATTGTGACCAATATCACAGCCATTACATCACCTTATTGCAATCCACAGCATACTGTATACATGGGGCATACATACTGCATAGGGTATACCCATTTCATAAGGTACACACTTACACTGTGCATACAGTACGTACTTCCAGATTTCACTCTGTCCATGACACAAGTATGGTCTTTCCTTCACAATCCACTGAATGTAACATATACCTACACACAGTAGACAAAAGACATGATCCTTGGTCAGCACATGTACATATACAGTGTAGGGACATCTACTGTATATGAATGTACATGTACACACATATACGTATATGCCTGTATTTATGAATGCATGCATGCACATATGTACTGTAAAACACATACTGTAAGTTTGTACCCATACACATAGAGTACATATGAATCAGATTATGTAACTGCAGTCTGACTTGTACCTTCTTCGAAGTCATCCTTCACCTCCAAGGCAACCAATAATAGCTTCAGACAAGCTACAGACAAAGGACAGGACATGACAAACTACGTAGGGTCATATGTGTCATGATAGGTTGGTAGTTCAAAGAAAATAGGAATTTTATGTACGTACTTCCTCAAACTAATTGCATAAGAAAAGTAGCATATAACATGAAGTAAATAGTACACAATTTTATGTGTGATTTCCCCCACAACACATGCTCATACCTGGGTAGTCCTCAATGCCGAACAGCAGCCTGCACAGAGTGCTCAAACTGGGCCAATGAGAGGGACTGAGGTGGACGTTCTAAATATAAGCAATAAGTCAAACATTTAACAGTATTTCAATACCTCAACTACCACCTTGCACATGAGAACTGGGGAACACTGATACCTTGGAAGTACATTAGTACACCAATGTGGTATTGCTACAACTCCATCTTCCCCAATACTGGAGTACATACTGTGCAAGGAGTGTCAAGGTGGCAGGAATAGCAGTGCATGCAATAAGCACCAAGGACCTCGGTCATATGTACTTTAGCAATACAGAGCTGCATCAAGTTATGGCTAATCCATAATTTGACTATTTGATGTATTTACTGTAAATATGAGTGTAAGAGTATACTCAGTTCATATGATGTACATAAAGCATAGCAATGTACTCTCCCTAACAAAAGCCTTACATATTAAAAGGATGTAATATATAAGCACTTAATCCTTGCATTGCAGACACTGTTGAAATGTAGTTGTATCCAATGATAGGACATCAAATTACATGTACGTAAATACTAAACTTTAACAGTGTGTCTGCATCATAACATTATATCCTTAGAATTGTAACTATAATGAGCAGTTAATTACTTGAAAACAATGAGTCAGTTCAGAGACTTACTTGTTCCAGAGCCTGTCTAGCAACCATGAAGTCCCCCAACCTCATAGCAGTGGAGGACAAATGATGCAGTAGAGTCACATCAGTGTTGTCCAGCTGGCATGCTTGTAGGAAGTGGTTGAGAGCAGTCTTGTCATCGGATTCTTCCAAGGCTATCAATCCGAGATTCTTCAAACAGGAATACTCCAATTTGAGCGACACTCTATCCAAAGGTGTACCCTTGCTATTCTGCTGGAGAGGAAAAGTGACTACTAGTGTAACAACATTGAAATATAATTTAAAGGCCTAACGTTAAAAATTAAAAATTAGATATGGATTGAGTGGCTCGTGGATAATTTGGATGGAAACTTCATAGTCAGTAGCCCCAGGGTATACAGGACACCAACACAAGGTAACCACGGCACCCTCAACCAGGAAGGCACTCACCTCTGGATCCCCTACGTGCTTGGCTCTTGAATCAGTTATGAAAGGTGACTTCAAAAGTGCACCAAATGAATCTTTTGCTGAACCAAGGTTCCCTTCATTGAGGTGCTTTAGTCCGTCTAAATGCAGCTGAACAGCCCTGGCTTCCTGCATGGATGTACATGAGTTGCAAATACTAACATTACAAAAGCAATCACTGGCAGTGGAAGATGATAACACAAGGACAGACTAGAGGTATTTATTTTCTGCCACATAAAAGAATGAGTGGTTACTCTTATTATTCTATTCATAGGCAATATTTTGTGAAACAGTTTTATATGTGTGGTGTATATAGGGCCTCCCTTTCATTTCGTGTCATCCCTACATAATAGAGTGCTAACCCACACTATGATAGTGATGGAGCTCTTTTTTTAAGGATGGTGTACTGTGTTTCTTTTTCTTGTCCCTCTGCTACTGATTCCACTAAGTACAGCAGTAGTGCATATACAGTACAGTTTGCTTAGTAAGTAACTTCACTCAGTCCTAGTTCATGTCACTATGTCCACCAGTACTGACCGTAAGCCTTACATCAAGCCTGTACTTTTTATCAGAAGCACGGTGCTTCTGATAAAAAGTACAGGCTTGATGTACCCTTTGAGGTACTTACCAAGTAAGTCAGACTGCACTGTATACAGAAGTCTGAAAACAGCATATTAAACAATCAATGGAATGAATTTCGCTAATCATGTTCAATTACCTCAAAACGTTTCACCATACAAAACACTATTATGTTGTAAGGTAAAAGGATGGAGCTAATTTATTTCCAAGTCATTTGACAGCGGATAGATCTCACTATAATTTGCCTTGCCTGGTTTGTAAGCAATAAAACTTGAGAAGAATATGACTTACATTAAATAATTTCATCAAAAATATGGTACGTCCAAAATTTGGCGCCCTTTCAATACACAAGTTTAGAAAATGTCTGTGCATTGCAATTACTACAGCTAATATTGGTTTTTGCCAAAATTACATCCTCATCCCAAAGCACCTATCTATAGGCGTATAACTCACTGATGTACAAGACACAGGCATTCGTGATCTTAGTGAACAGAAACCATACGCGACTACAGATTTGATCTAAACTCACTTCAGCCTCTTTCGTAACTCTCGGAACAGTTGATTTGACGAACGAATCAAGACTTTTCTGCTTGGAGTTCAGAGCTTGAATGTTCATGTTGGGGCTCCATGGTTGCAAGAGGCGTTTAATGTAAAAGCAATCGGTTCATAAACGCCAGTATATAGCTATTATTGTTACGTGCAACCCAGTTACAGTCAACCAAGTAATTCGAGTTGAAAAAAACTTCGTTGAGCTGTTGTCCCCTGCACACACACACGCACGCATGCACACACGCGTGCACATTGCTACTATGGTGTATATCATTGTACACTATTATATATAGAGTATTTGAAAACTTTAGGTGCATAATATATAATTATGGTGCATGCATACGTAGCATCCCATCAACTGGAGACTATATAGATTGAGAGATATGTATGGATGGTTCAGTAAATTTACGAACAATTGCAAATTGTGTAATGTAACCACATTTGTACAATAATATTTCATCAATTCCATGACAATATTTATAATTGATCCTTCACTAGGACACAGTGAAGGTGGGATGAAATGACATTATCACATAACATAACATATAATTTAAACAACAAGTGATAAAATGTACAATTAAAATAATGCAGATAAATAACAAGGATAAAAACAATGATAAAATAAATAAATAAAACACATTATTAGGAAAAATGTACACCAATTGAATTGTGACAGATGGCTCAGTCTCCTTGTAGCTGTCCTACTGAAGGCTGCAATACTTCCACACTAGACATAAACTGATATACATCAGCATTGCATCAGATGACCAGTGTGTGTACGTATACAATACAATACAATACATGTGTCAGTGTCCGTCTTGAGATGGATACAAGTACATCATCTTCTGATGAGTCATGTCATGTTTGATGAGTATTACTTCAGTGCATTGTTCCATAAAATCCTTCAAAAATGCTTCATTGATCAGCTGATGTACAAAATAAGTGAACACATACGTGTTTAGGTAAGATGTGAGCAATAGATAGTGGAAACAGTACACAACACACACATGGTACATACTATGCATTATAGCATATTCGGCACATAATATACATGTGGTACGTACAGTACACCAGTCTAGATACAGTATGGGACTTCATGCCTGTGTACACATGCATGCACTCACACCACACCACTCCCTTACACACTGTACACACTAAAATGTACCTGTACACTCACTAGCTGATAGCTGTCAGAATGGATTGAGGGAAATACTGAGCAGGATTATCACATGGATACCAGAGAAACAACATGGTCACCTGGAGGCAGAGAACAAAACATAACAGTACACTACATTTTCTACACAGAAGTCATCCACTCACCAACAACTAATCAGGATCTCCTTTGAGAGATAGGTAGTGCACAGGAGGGGGTATGGTCCAGCTAGATAAGGGTATGTGATCATGGCAGATGATAGGGTGTGGTCCTAGCAAAGGAGAGGGTGTAGTCCTGAAAAAGGAGAGGGAGTAGTCCTGGTACTTGAGAAAGGTGGTGCTTGCAGATGTGAAGATGTGGTAATGGCAGATTAGACAGCGTGGTTCTTGCAAGAAAAGGGGGTGGTTTAGGAAAACGTTTCGTCCTGGCTGATGAGAGGAGTGGTCCTGGTAGATGAGAGGAGTGGTCCTGGCAGATGGGAGGGATGGTCCTGGCAGATGGGAGGAGTGGTCCTATCAGATGAGAGGAGTGGTCCTGTCAGATGTGAGGAGTGGTCCTGGTAAATGAGAGAAGTGGTCCAGGCAGATGAGACGGATGGTCCTGGTAGATGGGAGGAGTGGTCCTGGCAGATGAGAGGAGTGGTCCTGGCAGATGAGGGGAGTGGTCCTGGCAGATGAGAGTGGTCCTGGCAGATGAGAGGAGTGGTCCTGGTAGATGAGGGGAGTGGTTCTGGCAGATGAAGGGAGTGGTCCTGTCAGATGTGAGGAGTGGTCCTGGCAGACGAGAGGAGTGGTCCTGGCAGACGAGAGGAGTGGTCCTGGTAGATGGGAGGAGTGGTCCTGGTAGATGAGGGGAGTGGTCCTGGCAGACGAGAGGAGTGGTCCTGGCAGACAAGAGGAGTGGTCCTGGCAGATGAGAGGAGTGGTCCTGGTAGATGAGAGGAGTGGTCTTGGCAGATGAGAGGAGTGGTCCTGGCAGATGAGAGGAGTGGTCCTGGCAAATGAGATGAGTGGTCCTGGTAGATGAGGGGAGTGGTCCTGGTAGATGAGGGGAGTTGTCCTGGCAGATGAGGGGAGAGTCCTATTAGATCGGAGAAGTGGTCCCGGCAGATGAGAGGAGTGGTCCTGGCAGACGAGAGGAGTGGTCCTGGAAAATTAGAGGGTGTGGTACTCCTAAAGGAGAAGGTTTACTTCTAACAGATGAAAGGGCTTGGTCCTGACAGATGAAAGTGTAGTATGGCAGAGCAGTGGATGTACTCCTGGTAGGTTATTGGGTGTGGTCCTGACTTAGGGATCACAAACATTCTGTCGGACTTATATACAGGGTGAGATCTTCCATCTGTATCTGGTGGGTTAGGTGGGTCCAGTGGTTGGATCAGTAGAGGTGGGTGGAGTAGTAACAGCAAACGTGGAATACTCTCATTCTGCAGGAATAAAAGATAATACCTCATATGTATGGTGTGACATATAAACCAAGAAATAATATACCATACACAAGATGTACATTGAAATACAACACTCACTCACACACGCACACACAAAGTGGGTGAAGATGGCGAGGGGCCACTCCACGAATGAGGAAAGTGGTAAATTTCAAGTTTAGAGACAATTGTCGAACTGTATCACCAGTATCACAGATGAGCACATGTAGTGAATATGGAAACAAGTAAATGTAGTGAGCTTGGGGATACATGTAGAAATGAATAAATACACGAAAGCACACAATTCACAATGCATTGTACTATACATTCATGAATTCAATAATGATCTGACCACATTCAAACCCATGAACACTTACTGGTCAGGAGGTCCAATTCCTCCTTCATAGCTCTACCGAGCCCACTCATCTTAGGGTAGCCGGCTATGCTCCCCATCACCTCACATAGTTTACTAATACTGTCGGGATCGGCATGCCTTTGGAGGTGGAGGAAAAGCTCCTCGTTTCCTCTACCGATGTCGCAGTGCTTGATGGTGTGAGCAACACCTGTGGAGATGACTTCCTTGATTTCCAGTCTTAATACAATAGCGTGTGAGTCAACATCATGGAGGAACCTTTCACTGAACTTGTTCATGAAAGCCTTAGAGTCAAATACTCCACCTGCACACAAGAAGGGTACACTCATAACTTGTCCAAACACTCCACTATCCTCAATCTACCTGTTGAAGGACTAGCAATAACAGGACAGATTGGGATGTGTACATACATGAAGCACAGACTATGAATACTGTATTCTCTCTAAAATTTCAATATTCCAAACTTTAATTTTAATTTCATTCTAATCTCCACAAACTTCCTGCCATGCAATCTGTATTCACATCCACAAGGGACCTAAACTACCATATATTCCCTAATATCTACCTGGAAATAAAATAATTTTTGATGAAATATCGTGTTCCCTGATTTTTAGTCTTTGACTCAAACTTTTCGTCTGCCATAAGAATTGAGAATTTTTTGCCACTTATTGTGCCATATGCCTCTGTCTTTGTTCCTTCGTCACCTTACGACATTGATCGTTTAGCGTCATGGGAGTTACCTGCTCAAAAATTGATCAAATACCGGCTATAAAACAGTAAATGCAGACTCTTGCACCTTTAACTTGTGTAATATTCACCTAATTCACATTTGAAGAGTGTGGTGTCAATTTCGGCCTCCCAATGGTCAATATATGCATGATATCTGCAAACAGGTACCACAAAAACACTGTCATTTTTAGCAACCTAAATTTTCGTTGTGTACTCTAAATTGTTGTCATATTTCCCTAATTTTTAATCGTGTCTCTGGTTCCTACCCTGATTGCTGACTTGGACCTGAAACTTGCTCTACCAAAAAGTTAGGGAATATATGGTATGTGTTTCTATTTGTTTTGAGGATATGGCTTTCAGCTGTGATGATAGTTTTGAATTTGGACTGCCTCCAATTCCAAGCAATCCAGAACAAACGTTCTCTCCATCTGTAAATATAGTGATTGCAAATCTATTGGTTGTTTCCAATTTCCTCGATGGCAGGCAAATTCTTTACAATTTTCTAGTGTCCAAATGTCTTTGCAGGCATAATAGTCCTGATAACAGTACCCACTGTCAGTTGAAAAACAACCATTCAAAAAGAAAGAGTAGGATTTCGTCATGTACTCTATTGATTCATCCAAACATTTTATAAGATTTTCATCAGTATCAGCAACTGAGTCTAATAGTACTCGATTCTAATCAAGAAATGGCAATATTGTGTAATGAAGGTGACAAATTTTAAGAGAATACAGTAGTAGGTACTCACAAGCTGACATAAATAATACGCCCACACATTAACACACTCCATTGATACCTTGGAGATGGGTACGTATGAATGTACTGGCACACACTATGCATGTACGTACAGTACAGTACACCTTTGCATGCACACTTGTACACAAATGTGCACACATGTACAAGTGTGCAGTCCCATGGATACATAACCATCACCACCCACACACCTTGAAGGCTTCTTTTCACAGATGATGTGCTCTGCACTACATGTACAGTCGATGGTGGTTCCAATGGTGGGTGGGGTCTGCACACTATAGGATACAGAGGGTGCCATACAGCAACAGAGGAAACATGAAGATGTTTGGACTTCAGTGAGGGCATCACGGTGGACTGGGTCTTGTCCTGTAACAAAGTATTACAAAAGGTGATGAATTACAAGAGATGAATGAATTCCCATTTCTAGTGCAGTCATCTCCAGAAGTACGTAACACACATAGTCACACTTACGTACTTGTGAAGATGCTAGTTCTTCTACAATCTTGGCTGTGATGTCATCAACAGTTTTCTTTGTCTCAAAGTGCCCTATGGCATCAAGTAGGGTCTTCCATGTCACCTGGCTGCCATGTTTCAACCAGTGCTTCAACATGGAGTAGTAAGCCTTGTCATCACTTGGAGCTTCCTCACCAAGTCTGTCCAGTTCATCCTCATCTACCTCCAAGAGATTTCCCACTCTTTCCCATTCGTCTTTGTGTTGTAGTTTGGACAGAACATGCTTGTCTATGAGTGAACGACTGGGTCTTCCTCCCATGATCCTGTTGGCATCACTAATCTCTTCCCCTCCCACTAACTGGGAACCCAAAAAAGACAAGATCCTTAAAGTGGCTTCTTTACCAACTTCGTCACATTCAAATAGCTCTTTTACAGCCAGGACAGGAACTATGTACTTCTGTTCTATCTGTTTTGGTAGGTTGGCCCACAGACCAGGTCCACCACCTGCTCTCTCGATCATACTGGCAATGTCGCGAAAGTCAAACTGACGAGCTATGTCCAGTGGACTTAGACCGTTAGGAAAGAGTTTGTTAACTGTATACTTTGTAGATGAGTGAGAGATTAGCTTGTCTATGAAGACTTTGTAGTCCTTGGCACCACTCTTGATACTATTTCCCCCAGAGTAATTCATTGAGATCTTGCATATTATCAAAGAAATGTGCAGTGGAGAGAGAGGACATTCATCTGGTAAATGAAGTTGTTGAAAGATATCAAGAACTGTATGTAAAGTAAAGTATTGATACAAAACATTTTTTGTCATCGACCATGTTTGATGGGCTGCTTCAGTGAACATACTCTCATCTCTGGAAAGTGTTGTTATCACCAATGGATCACCTGTGAAGGAACCTAAAATCAAGAGCTTACAAGGATCAAGAAGATTCCTATTCTTGAGAGAGAGAATGGATTCTCTGATGCTACCTCCAAGGTCATTGAACCCAGAGGCCTTACAGAGTTCATGCAATTTGTTTATCTGTCCACACATTACAGCTACTTCAAACATGGAAAGACCATAACGGTTTTGAGCAGTAAAATTACAATGTTTGGAAATTAAAAATTTCACAATTTCCACATGGCCTTCTCCAGCTGCCCACATTAAAGGAGTTAGACCCATGGGATTACAGCAATCAAGAGGATTATTATCAGGTACACATACCAGTTGATTAGGTGAATCTACCTCTGATTCAGTAGCCATTGGGTGTTGTGAATTATATTGCTCATGTATTGCATCTGATAATACTGACATTACTTGTACAGAACCACTAAAAACGGCCTGATGTAGAGGAGTTCCAAAAGGACCTGCCATTATGACTGGATTAGCTCCCAATCTCAGCAATGCATGCACTGCTTCCAGTTTGCCTGCAGCAGCTGCTGAGTGGAGGGGAGTGTAGCCATTAGCATCTCCTCCATTGACATCCAAACCACATTCTACCAACCAACCTAGTAATTCAACATGACCACCTTCGACAGCGAAATGTAGGACACTTTGACCTCTACTATCCACCACATCAATTGGACAACCTTCATCCAGTAAAACTGACATTACCTTCTTGTGACCACACAATGCAGCCTCATGTAGTGGAGTCCCACAAGTACCAGCAACCTTTGTCATCGATGCCTTTCCACCCAATCTCAGCAATTCATGCACTGCTTCCAGTTTGCCTTCACCAGCTGCTGAGTGGAGGGGAGTGTTGCCATCAGCATCTTCTCTATTGACATCCAAACCACATTCTAACAACCACCCTAGTAATTCAACATGACCACCTTTGGCAGCGAAATGTAGGACACTTTGACCTCTACTATCCACCACATCAATTGGACAACCTTCATCCAGTAAAACTGACATTACCTTCTTGTGACCACACAATGCAGCCTCATGTAGTGGAGTCCCGTAAGTACCAGCAACCTTTGTCATCGATGCCTTTCCACCCAATCTCAGCAATTCATGCACTACTTCCAGTTTGCCTTCACCAGCTGCTGAGTGGAGGGGAGTGTAGCCATTAGCATCTTCTCTATTGACATCCAAACCACATTCTAACAACCAGCCTAGTAATTCAACATGACCACCTTCGACAGCGAAATGTAGGACACTTTGACCTCTACTATCCACCACATCAATTGGACAACCTTCATCCAGTAAAACTGACATTACCTTCTTGTGACCACCAAATGTAGCCTGATGTAGTGGAGTCCCGTAAGTACCAGCAACCTTTGTCACCGATGCCTTTCCACCCAATCTCAGCAATTCATGCACTGCTTCCAGTTTGCCTTCACCAGCTGCTGAGTGGAGGGGAGTGTAGCCATCAGCATCTTCTCTATTGACATCCAAACCACATTCTAACAACCAACCTAGTAATTCAACATGACCACCTTCGGCAGCAAAATGTAGGACACTTTGACCACTACTATCCACCACATCAATTGGACAACCTTCATCCAGTAAAACTGACATTACCTTCTTGTGACCACCAAATGCAGCCTGATGTAGTGGAGTCCCGTAAGTACCAGCAACCTTTGTCATCGATGCCTTTCCACCCAATCTCAGCAATTCATGCACTGCTTCCAGTTTGCCTTCACCAGCTGCTGAGTGGAGGGGAGTGTAGCCATCAGCATCTTCTCTATTGACATCCAAACCACATTCTAACAACCAACCTAGTAATTCAACATGACCACCTTCGGCAGCGAAATGTAGGACACTTTGACCTCTACTATCCACCACATCAATTGGACAACCTTCATCCAGTAAAACTGACAATACCTTCTTGTGACCACACAATGCAGCCTGATGTAGTGGAGTCCCGTAAGTACCAGCAACCTTTGTCATCGATGCCTTTCCACCCAATCTCAGCAATTCATGCACTGCTTCCAGTTTGCCTTCACCAGCTGCTGAGTGGAGGGGCGTGTTGCCATCAGCATCTTCTCTATTGACATCCAAACCACATTCTAACAACCACCCTAGTAATTCAACATGACCACCTTTGGCAGCGAAATGTAGGACACTTTGACCTCTACTATCCACCACATCAATTGGACAACCTTCATCCAGTAAAACTGACATTACCTTCTTGTGACCACACAATGCAGCCTGATGTAGTGGAGTCCCGTAAGTACCAGCAACCTTTGTCATCGATGCCTTTCCACCCAATCTCAGCAATTCATGCACTACTTCCAGTTTGCCTTCACCAGCTGCTGAGTGGAGGGGAGTGTTGCCATCAGCATCTTCTCTATTGACATCCAAACCACATTCTAACAACCAACCTAGTAATTCAACATGACCACCTTCGGCAGCGAAATGTAGGACACTTTGACCTCTACTATCCACCACATCAATTGGACAACCTTCATCCAGTAAAACTGACATTACCTTCTTGTGACCACACAATGCAGCCTGATGTAGTGGAGTCCCGTAAGTACCAGCAACCTTTGTCATCGATGCCTTTCCACCCAATCTCAGCAATTCATGCACTACTTCCAGTTTGCCTTCACCAGCTGCTGAGTGGAGGGGAGTGTTGCCATCAGCATCTTCTCTATTGACATCCAAACCACATTCTAACAACCAACCTAGTAATTCAACATGACCACCTTCGGCAGCGAAATGTAGGACACTTTGACCTCTACTATCCACCACATCAATTGGACAACCTTCATCCAGTAAAACTGACATTACCTTCTTGTGACCACCAAATGTAGCCTGATGTAGTGGAGTCCCGTAAGTACCAGCAACCTTTGTCATCGATGCCTTTTCACCCAATCTCAGCAATTCATGCACTGCTTCCAGTTTGCCTTCACCAGCTGCTGAGTGGAGGGGAGTGTAGCCATCAGCATCTTCTCTATTGACATCCAAACCACATTCTAACAACCACCCTAGTAATTCAACATGACCACCTTGGGCAGCGGAATGTAGGACACTTTGACCACTACTATCCACCACATCAATTGGACAACCTTCATCCAGTAAAACTGACATTACCTTCTTGTGACCACCAAATGTAGCCTGATGTAGTGGAGTCCCGTAAGTACCAGCAACCTTTGTCATCGATGCCTTTCCACCCAATCTCAGCAATTCATGCACTACTTCCAGTTTGCCTTCACCAGCTGCTGAGTGGAGGGGCGTGTTGCCATCAGCATCTTCTCTATTGACATCCAAACCACATTCTAACAACCAACCTAGTAATTCAACATGACCACCTTCGGCAGCAAAATGTAGGACACTTTGACCACTACTATCCACCACATCAATTGGACAACCTTCATCCAGTAAAACTGACATTACCTTCTTGTGACCACCAAATGCAGCCTGATGTAGTGGAGTCCCGTAAGTACCAGCAACCTTTGTCATCGATGCCTTTCCACCCAATCTCAGCAATTCATGCACTGCTTCCAGTTTGCCTTTATGTGCTGCTGAATGGAGTGGAGTGTAGCCATTAGCATCTTCTCTATTGACATCCAAACCACATTCTAACAACCAACCTACTATTTCAATATGACCACCTTCGGCAGCGAAATGTAGGACACTTTGACCTCTACTATCCACCACATCAATTGGACAACCTTCATCCAGTAAAACTGACAATACCTTCTTGTGACCACCAAATGCAGCCTGATGTAGTGGAGTCCCACAAGTACCAGCAACCTTTGTCATCGATGCCTTTCCACCCAATCTCAGCAATTCATGCACTACTTCCAGTTTGCCTTCACCAGCTGCTGAGTGGAGGGGAGTGTAGCCATCAGCATCTTCTCTATTGACATCCAAACCACATTCTAACAACCACCCTAGTAATTCAACATGACCACCTTCGGCAGCAAAATGTAGGACACTTTGACCTCTACTATCCACCACATCAATTGGACAACCTTCATCCAGTAAAACTGACAATACCTTCTTGTGACCACACAATGCAGCCTCATGTAGTGGAGTCCCGTAAGTTCCAGCAACCTTTGTCATCGATGCCTTTCCACCCAATCTCAGCAATTCATGCACTGCTTCCAGTTTGCCTGCACAAGCTGCTGAGTGGAGGGGCGTGTTGCCATCAGCATCTTCTCTATTGACATCCAAACCACATTCTAACAACCACCCTAGTAATTCAACATGACCACCTTCGGCAGCGAAATGTAGGACACTTTGACCTCTACTATCCACCACATCAATTGGACAACCTTCATCCACTAAAACTGACATTACCTTCTTGTGACCACACAATGCAGCCTCATGTAGTGGAGTCCCGTAAGTTCCAGCAACCTTTGTCATTGATGCCCTTCCACCCAATCTCAGCAATTCATGCACTGCTTCCAGTTTGCCATTATGTGCTGCTGAGTGGAGAGGAGTGTAGCCATCATTAGCTTGTACATTAGCAGAAACTCTTCTAGCAATCAGTTCTCTAATCACTTCAACATGTCCTCCTTCTGATGCTATATGGAGGGCAGTATATCCATAACCATCTACTACATCCACTGGATATCTGTGTTCTAATATTGCTAACACAGTCTGCATATCACCAAGGTAGGAGGACTGGAACAGCAAATCACGGACAGTCTCATCATCTAGTGCTGCTATAAACTCTAGTCTTGTTCCCTTTTCATCTGAAACCTCTTCTCTCTGCTCACACTCAACACCCTCCACTCCACCATACTTCAACAGTTCTTCCTGCGTTGAATAGTTCTCACACATCACAGCCCTTTTCAATGGCGTATTACCTTCATAATCTAAATAGTTAACATTGCTACCTAGATCAACCAGGACACCTAAAGGAGCTGCTCCTCCACTTGTTGCAGCATGATGTAAGGGAGTGCGGCCATGTCTGTCCACTGGATCAATACAGCAACCTCTCTCGTGAAGAAGTTTTATCACCTCAACCTGTCCATGCGATGCAGCATGATGAAGAATGGAACAACCCTCTTCATCAGTCAGGTCGGGTGATAATCCTAAATCGAGGTAATTCTTTACCAATACAATGTTCCCAGATTGGGCAGCCTCAAACACATCACTTTCATCATCTACATTATCACGTACATCATAGTCTACTTTGTACTTCAGTTCTTGATTCACTTCTTCCATTCCAGAGTCTTGTGGTGGACAGTCAATCTCTGTGATACCGTTTCCATCTGTTTGCAGTTCTTCAACATATACTGTTCCTCCATGTACACCTTCTGTAGTGAACTGTATGCTACTCACGATACAGTGGGATTCTACTTCCTGTTTATGGCTCACAGTACCGTGGGTTACTACTTCCTGTTCGCCAGTCACACTACAGTGAGATTTCATTTCCTGCTCTCCAATCATAGTACATTGGGATTTCACTTCCTGTTCTCCAATCACAGTACAGTGGGACTTTACTTCCTGTCCACTGCTAACAGTACTGCTGGATTCTACTTCCTGTTCACCACCACTAATGGTACTGTTGAACTCTTGTTCACCACTCACAGTGTCATGTGATACTACTTCCTGTTCACCCCCATATTTTAAAGTCACAGCATCTGCTATGGCTTCATCACCTTGCTGTCCACTAAACTCTACACCTTGTTTAACCTCATGATGTACACGTATTTCAGAATCTTGTATATTTTGTGCTATCAGTGTATCTGTACGGTCATCTTCACTATCAATGCGACCTTCCTTTTGATATTTCAAGTCAGCCATTTTGTTACACTGTGTGTTGATTTCACACACTCTCGTCAAGGCTACATGAATGATTAAAGCAGACAATTATGCAAGTCTCCAGATACACTCAAGTGTGAAGGGGTTAAAATGAAATTCAAATGCAGTGGAACCTCCATAATCCGACACTTTTATAATCCAAAATTCTACATACGTAATCCGACCACATTTCGAGATACATCCATCATTATAGACTATACTATAAAACCTCCATTATCTGACAACCTTTGAAATCCAACATGTCATTCTTTGCCCATTTATTGTCAGATTATCAAGGTTCTACTGTGTGTAACAATCAATACAATTGAATGATTTGGTTGGATTACGAGCTACGATTTCTTGATCCCTTTCTTACAGTAAACTTCCAATTTACTTGATAGTTATTGAATATGTGCATATAATATTATTATTTACCTACGCCTGTATTTACCTGTCAAAAACTTCATTCATATAGTGAATATATGTTAATCTGCCGCAAATTCATTTTCGAAATAATTGGCAGAATGAGTTTGGCAGATTAACTGGATGCACATTACTGATTGTATATCATATTGGTACTGGGAAATTGTGGTGGATAAAAGGTGTGGCAGATAAAGCGCTGGTGAATTAACAATAATTCGCTATATATTTGATATTAAGTTGAATTTTTAATTAATTTTTATACTTCAATGGCTCCTCCCACTAGAGTCCAGACATGCACTGCTCTCAGACCAACACTTCAGTTCCTCTTCCAACACCAGATGCCTTCTGTACACCATTCTACAGTTGTCTTTCTCATTTCTCCCATCAATAGGAAACAAGCCCACTTTGGCCATGAGTTCACTTGACGAATGATGGAGATTACTATAATCGATTCTCAAATTTCACCAATATTATTACAATATACGTATATATTAGTATGTAATCCATGCACATTACCCTTGAACGAGTATGCATACGAATATCATGCACGTGTGAATGAACTGGAAGTATTGAAATAATCTATATATATATATATACTTGTAAAATCTTACAAGCACTACAAAATAGACATAGACAGAACATAAACACATATCATTACAAGGCCGTAGGAAGCATTTGAAAAAGGGAGGTCTGTATAAAATAATTTTTCACTCGCAATAGCTCATACTAACATACTAGCATAGATACCCTTTTACTGTGTAATAATTGAGTGATGACATTCTCCTTGCTGAACATGTGCTTTGGGGATTGAAAAGAGAGAGGCTGATGAGATTTCTCACCAGTGGAGGGCATCTTTAATTTGTCGTGCATAAGCTTTGATAGTGCCAAGCTTATTGACAAATTCTATGACATAAAGTGATGTCGGGGTTGATTACATCATTATGACATATGAAATATGGTGTAATCTAAAGATGGCAAAAGTGGGAATTTGATAAAGTAGTAAGGCCAAAACTTTACCAGCCACACTGCTTCCCATGGCCTTGCATGCACACATGCATGTACACACATACACACACATACACACACACACATACAGTAAAGCCCAACTCCCTTTCTCTCTCTCACACACACACACATAAAGATACACACACAATACCTTCAGTTAGGAGTACTCTCATTGGAGAAGAGTCTGGTTCAAACTGAGCACCTTGAAATGTACTTTGTCTGTTGAGAGAACTCTGTGTGTCTTCATTGATATCCTTGGAAGGTATCATTGATGAAGTACCTGTACATATCATCAGATGACATTTAATAGGTGTGGCAAGTGTGAACCCACACAGATGCATCCACACACACACAGGGTCATTATGACCCCGTAAACGGCAACAAAATGGCGGACGTAAATCAACCCTAAATAATAACCCAGGTTTACGAAGTGAAGGAAGAATGATGGATCATTTTTGTCATTCGTACCAATAATTTCAACATTCTTTTGAAGCGTAAATAAAGAATTGATTCAATATCTTCTACCAAGAAGCTATAAACTCATCATAAAAATATTATACTTTTGGCTAAAAATCGCTTTTTGCGCATGAGTAGATGGCCTCAGATGTTTTCCAAATTGGTACCAATTGAAAGAATGTATCATTATCTAAAGATCTGCCGTGAGGGAAGATGTTATAAGCTGAAATACAGGAGTTATAACTGAAAAATGTCCTGAAATGCGCAATAAACGCAAGGAAAATCGGCGAAATGTTTGCATAACTTCAACATACCTGCTTATAACGTTTTCCCTCACTGTCAGATTGTAGATGACGTTGTTCTTCATCGTTATAAAATATAATAACATGAGAAAAAGGCCATCTACTCATGCGCCTAACGCGATTTTTGACGAATGACCTTCCTAGCAGCCATTTAATGTGACGTTTCTATAGTTATTACGCAAGGTGTTATGACGTAATAGCCATCGCTTCGAACATTGCAAGGTTCCTGAAGATCGTCTGCGACCCACGTTAACTTGGAAGATTCTTACAGGTAAGTATGTAAATTTTGTACTGGGATGAATATTGCGCATGGGCTTTTAAGGTAATCCGCTCGTGAACCTGTCGTGTAATTGGGATATTGTTTAGATGGTCGATGATATAGGTGCTTTTTGGCCAGATCCAATATGTTTTTCTAGCGCATGAGTTTAATTTCACCTAATGCAAGTGGATATAATGTTTGATTGTATCCTGATAGCATTTCAACATTACATAGTCGCATAAAATATGTCGTTTCTCGCAAAGTTTGTCGCCTGAACGATATTATTGTGCAATCAAATCTCCATGAGTCATGACATAGGTGATAATTATGTTACATTTCAACCATTAAATGCCCGAAATCTCCTAAGTACGAATGTATGTTATAACTACCCTGTGCACACACACACACACACACACACACACACACACACACACACACCTATAATTGTCTTTGGCTTCTTATTAGGTGGAGGTCCTTCAGTATCAGAGGGATACATCGTGGTGGAACCTAATAACATGATAATGAATAAATTTCAACTGTTAAATTTTGTAAGTGATAACAGATACATACAGGTTTTATCACACACATGCACACACACACACACACATGGTAAAGTCCAACTCCCTTTCTCTCTCTAACACACAAAGATACACACACAGTACCTTCAGTTGAGAGTACTCTCATTGGAGAAGAGTCTGGTTCAAACTGAGCACCTTGAAATGTACTTTGTCTGTTGAGAGAACTCTGTGTGTCTTCATTGATATCCTTGGAAGGTATCATTGATGAAGTACCTGTACATATCATCAGATGACATTTAATAGGTATGGCAACACACACACACACACACACAGAGAGAGAGAGAGAGAGAGAGAGAGAGAGAGATGTACACACACACACACACACACACACACACACACACACAGAGAGAGAGAGAGAGAGAGAGAGAGAGAGAGATGTACACACACACACACACACACACACACACACACACACACACACACACACACACACACACAGAGAGAGAGAGAGAGAGAGAGATGTACACACACACACACACACACACACACACACACACACACACACACACACACACACACAAACACACACACACACACACACACACACACACACACACACACACACAAACACACACACACACACACACACACACACACACACACACACACACACACACACACACACACACACGCACACATGTACACACACCGATATTTGTCTTCGGCTTCTTATTAGGCGGAGGACCTTCAGTATCAGAGGGATGCATCGTGGTGGAGCCTAATAACACGATAATGAATAAATTTCAACTGTAAAATATTGTAAGTAATAACAGATACATACGGTACACGAAGTAAATAGTAAACATTCTACGCCGTAGCTACACCCGTATTTGCATCCATACGGAACCCATACGTATTGAAGAAAACGCCTGTACTTGTTCCTGTACGTACGTATGCCTGTACTGTTTCGTAGGTAGATTCCTTCGCCTCAAGTGCTAACTCCCAGGAATTCTCTGTAGGTTTCGTAGACCTTGTTTGATGTATTTTTGAACGCTTTTCCACGATTTCGAGCGAAGCGAAGGTTCATGGTTATGTTTACGTTATCACAGGAATACAAGAGAAAGCTTTGAAGACAGTAGCATAACATAACAAACCATGAGAAGATGTTGTTACAAATTCTGAAGGGCTTGGATTGTTGGTGAACTTTGAACTTATACCTTGCGGTACATCTACTAAAAGAACACACAATGTAAACAATTGGAAGAATCACACAATATCATGCTAGTATTATACCAACACACTGTACCTTCAGTTGACTGCATTTTCAGTGATCAAGAGTCAGATTCAGACAAACCACCTGGAAATATGCCTTGTCCAATAGGAGAACACTGTGTGCTTGTATCCCTGGTAGGTAGCACTTGGGAAGTACCTGTACATTCAGAAAACATCAAACCAACTTGAATGCAACAGTGTGTAGCAACAAAATTATGTAAAAACACAAATGCATACATCCATTCACAAGGCCATAGGAACCATTTGAAAAGTGGTAAGGCTGTATAAAATAATTTTTGCTTGCAATAGCTCATACTAACATACTAGCATAGATACCCTTTTACCGTATAATAATTGAGTGATGACATTCTTCTTACCAAACATGTGCTTTGGGAATTGAAGAGAGAGAGGCTGATGAGATTTCTCACCAATGGAGGACATCTTTAATTTGTCGTGCAGAGGCTTTGATAGTGTCATGCTTATTGACGCATTCTATGACACAGAGTGATGTCGGGGTTGATTACATCATTATGACATATGAAATATGGTGTAATCTAAAGATGGCAGAAGTGGGAATTTTGATAAAGTAGTAAGGCCAAAACCTTACCAGCTGCACCACTTCCTATGGCCTTGCATTAGTACATGTTTATGAGATACAAATATGGGAGAGAGGGGTCTACCACCCGCACAAGGTCGATCAATTCATGGCCTATGCCAACATCGTGGTTCAAGCCCATCAGGAATTCGAGGGGGACGGTTGGCAAGCCTATGATAGTGCCTTTCGTCTACATGCTTCAGGACAACCATCGGTGGACTGGGCCATCCTGAATCTTCCACTCTACACCTGGATGTTTTCAGCACACTCTAGGTTCCACAACTGCTGCAGGTACTGCATGGGAAGAGATATCACCTGCCCAACACCTGTCTGTGGGGTGTCAACGTGGCCCTGCCTCCTGGACCAGTTGGTAGGCGGGGCGGGACTGGCTTGGATGCACCAATCTGCCACTCCTGGAACATGAGATTATGCAGGTTCCCAAACATGTGTTCCTTCCGTCACATCTGCTTGGGTTGCTGTGGGTTCCATAGGATCCAAGAATGCCCCAGTGGGCACTCCCGCTATCGTCGTCCTTTGCCACCCCCGGCAGATACTTTTCGACATCCGAGGCTTGGGGGCCCTCCTCCTCCCCTCCTCTGTGAGGTGACAGCCAGGATCATCCAACAAGAGCACAGCTACCAATCACGCAACCAATTCTCAGAAGGATTCGGGACCACTTGTTCACCCTCTTATGTACCTGGGACCATCATATGCTGTGGGCAGCAATGAATGTCTGTTTTGTTGGGTTTCTCTGATCCGGAGAGATTTGCTGCCCCGCCAGTTCTACATTTGATGAGTCTGAGCATTTAACCCTCGGCAATGTCTTAGTGGACAATCACGCAGCACCATCAAGGATGTTTGTCACAATCAAGGCCTCAAAGATAGGCCCCATTTAGGCAGGGGGTAACCATCGTCCCAGGGTATCAGGGTAACTTATTTAGACTGGGGAGCCTTTAGCCATTGGCTAGTCTGACAGGCGCCCAGTATACAAAGCAAGTACAAAAACAAAGATAAAGGAAATGCAAAATAGAAATTAATAAGGACTGAAATGTAAATTGCACAATTTATAAAAGTTAGAAAATAATAGTAACAAGCACATGTGAATAATAAAGGGAGTTATACAGAATAGAAAAGGTCAGCACACTTTCTTGAGAATTCAGTGAAGTTTTGAGTTTCTCTGATGGCACTTGGATCGTATTGGGGGCAGCCGGGTGTAATCTGTGCTCCATAGCCACTGAAGTGCCCTTTCTTTCCCTCTTTGGAGCAGTGATGGGCCCTCTGTTCATGTACGCAGATTAATCCTTCGTTACAAGGCCACGGTTCGCGCAAAAGGTATGCTCCTAGTTAACAACTATTGGAGTCAATGCAGCTTCATATTTGGGTCACTTTCGCATTGAGGCAGCCACAACGGCTGCTCTGGTGGAGTTGAATCGCATATAATTCAAACCCTGGGAAGATGGAGTAGCTCTGCTTATCTAACATACATCAGATTGCCATGGGAAATTTTGTCTGGGGTCTCATCCAGTTGGCCTCAAAGTAACATTTTAACTTGTTTGTTGTTAGACTATGTGCTTGGTGTACGTGTGCAGAGCTCTAAGTGTGAATGAGAATCTTAACAATTGAATTGAGACAATTTCGCCCCTATGAAGGTCCGCTCTGCCCATTGGGTCCAGTTATTGTCGAATGGGCTTGGGGGAAGTACCTCTTCTTTGGCCGAAATACTCCGTTGTCACTGTGCTATTACTCAAATATCCCCCAAGCATGCTCCGGGGGGTGAGTGCTTGAAAACCAGAGGTGCTATTGAGTGCATAAGCTATGAGCTGTGTATGTGGCGAGACAAGCATAGGACGGCATGCGAATGTTAGTTGGTAGCTGGCAATTTTAAATTTGGGGACAAGTTATAAAAATTTATACATTCTCAGGGGTTATGCCCCTACCCAGCTGTAGTCCTGTGCTCTCTCCCAAGGCTACCTTCAGTCAGTGGAGGTCAGGTGATCAATGGGCTCACTCAGCAGTACGTCATGTGGGGGTGGTTTGTGGTTTTTCCACAGGAATATTAACCAGACATTATACCTTCAGAAATGGTTTATTAAAACCAAAAGAGATGCCCAAGTAATTTGACTGCAGAAAACTTCGAACTGCTTGTTCAGTTTACAATGTGAGTGTTCAACTTCAAGTTGTCCACCAATGCACACCCAATGAAGACAAAGTGAAAGGAGAAACCCAAATTCAACACATTAGAACAGGCTATAGTTATCATTACTTTATTATTATTGTCATGATCCAACACACTCTGAGTTGTTTTGCACACATATCAGCGTGTAGTAGGCTGAAACCTCATTAATCCACCTACCCTGTAATCCATCATAAAATTGAGACTCACAATTGTGGCAGATTATCAAGGTTTCATTGAAGTTCTTTTTAAATTAATAGTTAATTATTTAATTATGCAGTAGTGTGAAATCTGATAAAGGTCATTCATCTTCGTAATTTGTTAAAGGGGACATCAATGAAAAGGTTATAAAATACAGTAAATACGGTACTTTGAGTAAAAAACTGAACGTATTACGGGTTGCCTACAGATGAACGGACGTGTAAAGTACGGTTTACCTACGTGTTAATACCTATGGGATACATACGGGTTGTTAAATTTCTAGGGAAAGTGGTAATCGAAGGAAATGCAGATCTCAAGCGTCCTTACAAGTGTAAAAGAAATTCAGAAACCTTCTTTCGTGACAAGAGTGACATCAGTTGGAAAGATCGTCCCCGTCAGAATCCCGCTCGGTTGAGTCGAACTCGTTTAAGTCAGAGACAAGCCTTCGCCGGACAAAAAAGTATCCGAGAGTGACAGCGGTAAGTCTAAAAGGTTAGAAAACTATGTAATTTCGAATATTCCGTGCTAATCCTCTGTTTCCGAAAGATTAGCACTCGAATTCACCGGTTTACATCGATCGAATAAGCCATTTTTCTTCGTCTCGCGGAATCAAATCACACTGTCATTGCGCAAGAATTATGACGTATCATTGTCACCTTCGCCTCAAGTAATTATCACTTGCTGAAGAATGCAGTAGAAGTACGGGTCACTCATTTACGGGTTACGGACGTGTCGACTACGTACAGTTAAAAAACGGGTACAGGTACGCCCGTAGTACGTTCAGTTTTTTATTGAAAGTACCGTATGTCAATTTTGTGTGAAACACAACAAATATCTAAATGGTCACAGCTGTGATAGTGACCCACCACCAATAGGGGCAATGTTGGGACATTGGGATGATGGAGGTCAGTTCATTTCAGGTGAATACATGAGTGTTCATTTCAGGTCATTTCACTTCGGTTCAAATGTGTTTCAAGTTCTCCTATATCTCATATGACTAATCACAACATCTATCGGCTTTCCATGACATTCATGACAAGTCGGTTCAAATATGGTTCACATTAAATTGCTAAGTTTATTTCCTGCCAATTCCACATTTTTGAATTTGCATTTGGGAGCATTGATCATGAAATGGGCACCCAGGGTGATATCCGTGTTCACAGACATTAGAAATTATGTCGAAATATATTCACAACATCACAGTTGTGCATCTATTGAGGTCTTGATGTGCATCCACAGCCAATATTCTATGTCAGATAACCTTATTCATGTATATGTCATTGCATGGGCTACATGACAGTACAAAGTCCATTTTCAACCATGAGTACAAGGATGACGTGTGCACTCACATATGAAGATCATTGTCAACACAGAACTCTTCCATTATATATGGCTATATACACACTCACATCTATTGTAGTTACACTGTAAATTATGATTGATTTGGTGCTGCGGACAGACAACAAAGGGGGGCAGTATTAACCAGCTATTGCATCAAGCTTCAATCAGTTACTCCTAATAGCCACAAGAAACAAACTGCTGAAGAGCTGCAAGATAAGGAGACGTACAGACATCATTCAGTTTAATACCATCCCTATAAGTGTCACACACACACACAAACAGCAAAGTACATCTGCATACACACACACACACACACACACACACACACACACACACACACACACACACTACAACCATATTGGTGAGTCCTTC
Source organism: Chondrilla cf. caribensis (assembly GCA_964020155.1). NCBI lineage: Eukaryota > Metazoa > Porifera > Demospongiae > Chondrillida > Chondrillidae > Chondrilla > Chondrilla cf. caribensis. The sequence goes on from OZ026548.1 coordinate 3,405,129, forward strand.
ATTATTAACATAACATAATACAAAAGCTGTAGATCTTACAAGATTACCTCAGCTATTCAATTCTTGAACGATCCACAGTTAAAGGGAGTGCACACAGCACAGTAGAGGAGGCTTGTAGGTCAGACCACCTTTAGGAATCTTAGATTCAGTTCATCTACTACTGGATTCTGTAAGAAGTGGTTAGTTAGAGATCACCTACACAGAGTGAGGATAGTTGACATTATGAGAAAATACAGATCAACTGAAGCATATACAGGGTAGTTACGCCATGTCCCAGACAATGCCGTCACTTTTCAAAAAAATATGCTTGGAAAAAAGAACAGTTGAAGTTTCAAAGCTATGGCATACTCGGTGGAAACCATCTTCATTACTACTCCTAGTCTACTCGGTTTTTAGTGGGTGTAATCATTCCATCTAATCTTAAATCATAGATGATCATATATATGTAAGCAGGCGTGTGACAAATACGAACACTACGTGGAATTTAGTCTGCTGGGAGAAAGGAGAAAAGCGAAAAACCGGCAACCACGGGACTCTAATCCAGGGTGTCTGAGTATGCAGCATGCAAATCCACAAAGCTGTGTGGCCTCGCCGGTGTGAGACTGCAGTTAGCAGTACCACCGGTGTAGTATGAAAGGAGAATTGTGGAGGCTGGTTTCTGTGGTGGCTTCGTGGCTCAGTGGTTTATGGCTTTAGTCAGACACCCTGGGTTTGAGTCCCACGGTTTCCGGTTTTTCGCTTAAATTTTCTCCTTTCTCCCAGCAGGCTGAATTCCAATTAGCGTTCGTAATTGAACTATTTTAAGTCGAATAAATGCTGTCATCCTGCAAAGAATGCTTGGTATTTTGTACACTAATCGCGGGAAATGACACAATGGTCATATTCTTGTTGTGCAATACATTGCAGAAAGAGACGTAGCTAAGAAACATACATATTTCAATGGCCTTCCAAATAGGCATGGAGTGACCAATTAGTTTGCAGAAAATGGTAATTTTGACATTACATCACCACTATAAATTATATCATACTTAAAAGCCTACACCAGCAAAAGGAGGATAAATACAGGGGAATATGTACTACTTTTTGCTACGAATTGTCGGAGAGTAATAATGAATGGTGGAGCTTTGTTGAATTTGCAAATAAGGGCACCTGCTAACATACAAGAATGATCCAAGCAAGGCCATAATGGTGGTAATAGATGGGAAAATGTCCCTTAGGAAGGCAGCAGCAACCTTTGGAATCATTTGAAGTGGCACCATCTTCCCTAT